>CM033798.1:26783107-27195607 GCA_019656835.1 Rhododendron ovatum | reverse complement strand
TTTTCAATCATTTTGGAATCCAAAACGCTCTTAGGAAGGGATACAAGGCATTCTTTGCATAATCATACCACATATGTGTCACCTCATCCTATTTTGCATCCTGTCTTTTCCTGTTCTTTGCTTTGACCAAGGCGATCGGTTGTTTGGAGGGTTGTCGGGATGTGTGTTCATTGTTCGAAAGGTGTTTTGGGGGTGATGGATGAATTGTTGGAAACTTTGGGTTTCAAAATGAAGAAGGGCAAAATTCTGAGATAACACATTCGGTATTGGTACCATATTTTAAGTTCCATCGGTACCGAAGAGGTTCAAAGGGCAGTTAACAGATTCGGCATCGATAGGAGGATAAATGTTCCATCGGTACCGAGATGGTTCAAAAAGGGCCAGCTAAGCGTCTCGGTACCGATTGGAGATAATGAAGTCTATCGGTACCGAGTGCTTTTCAGCAGCATCTCATTCCAGATTCCAGAGCACAATCAAACCCACTTTCATCTTCCAAATCCGAACCTCTCTCTCTCTCTCTCTTAACCTCCATGTTCACGACCCAAACTGAAAATCACTCACCAAATCTTCCACAATCCCACCAAAAACACTCAAATCCTTCAACTCCTTCACAAAACCTTAAGTTCTCTCCATCTATTTCAAGATTTCAGTCCAAAAATGAGGTAAACCCAATTTCCCCTCTCAAATCCGAAAATTTTGTTCTTTCCCACCAAAAATCCTAAATTTCTTCCCATCTTTCACTTATATATCCAACCTCCACCACATTTGTACCCTACATTCCATATTTTCACCCTAGAAAAATCCTTCAAAAATCCGAAAATCCCCAAATAAACAAAACCCCTTTAGCCTACAATGCCAAGGATTAAACAGACAGTGCACCGTGCTCCTCCGTCTCAACCAGAAATCGATGAGGAGGATGATTTTTTGGCAGAAGAGGAGGAAAGTCAGGTAGAGGAAGCCTCGGGTTCTCGGAGTAGAAAAAGGCGTAGGACTCCGGCTGAGATTGTAGCAAATAAAAGGAAAGTTTGGGAGAACAGTTTTGCTGGCCGAAAATTCAAGAATGAATGACAAGTGGATGCTGAAAAATTCAGACCTGATCATGTGGGCGTCCGATGCGTCATGTGGAGACCCATAAATTTTTATAATTTCAGAAATTGTTTAATGCGTGAAAGAATTGTATTATTAATAAAGTTGTACGTTTATTTGTGGGGGTGTATGGACATACGTCTACCGTTGGGTATCAATGCAGCTATTGCATACATTGTGTAGGTATTTGGGTGATGAAATATCGTGTGATTGTAAAGTTGATAGAGAAATGATTAATATTGATGTCACGTATTTGTTACATGATATTCGAGATTGTGAAAAAGGGAAACATGTGACTTGAGTAGGCTAATTGACGAGAGTGTTCGAGATTGATGGGTAAACAGAAAATGTGAAAGGTATTATGAAGTTGAAAGGAACGAGATTACCATTGGGCTTTCTAGAGTCATGAAATGTGAAGTGTTGGATACTTTGTGAGTCCGTAGATACTTTGTGAGTCCATGGATACTTTGTGAGTCCGATGGACACTTTGTGAGGTTGTTGGATGCTTTGTGAGTCCGTGGATACTTTGTGAGTCCGATGGGCACTTTGTGAGACTGCTGGATGCTTTGTGAGTCCGATGGACACTTTGTGAGATTGCTGGATACTTGGTGAGTCTGTTGGATACTTTGTGAGTTGGTGAATCTGCTGGATACTGAGTGAGTCTGTTAATGCATGGATGTGTCTGGCGTTGTGTAAGCTATTAAATTGCACTGTGGGTTTGTTGAAATATTTCGTGAATGAAATGTGCTGTTGTTTAGTTTTAACCTACATGTTTGATTTGTTATGTAATCTCAATGCGTGAAATTTGCTTTAAGTATACGATGTAGAATAAACAATGATGCTTATGCGGGTAGTTGCTACGAGTGTACGCCTTTCTTGAGTAGTAGCAGCGATGTTTGGAGAATTGGGTTTTAAGGAAAATAGTGGATTGATAGTTAGCAGAACGGTTTTAATGTGTGTTGTGAAGAGTTATGTAGAAGGGATGCATTACCATAGAAGTGAGTTTAAGTTTACGAAAATAGAAACCAGTAGTGATTCTCAATGGGCTAGGGAGTGTGGAGTATTGCTAGACTACTGGTTGTGTTTGAATGTTGAATGGATGAAAAAGTAGGTGGGGTTTAAGCAGAGCTGGTAAAAGAGTTATATGGGTAGCCAGAGGTGTGAGTTGGTGATTGTGGCTAGTGGTTTTGTTCATATGTATCTGGTGGTGTTGACAATTATTAGCAGAATCAATAGAATTGAATGCGTTGTGACATGTATTTGTTCTTAAAGTCGAGAGAAAGATCAATAGATTGAAGTATGGGCAGTTTGATCATTATGAGTTGATGTTTATAGCTGAGCGATGGGTGATGAGTTATTATGTGGTTTAGAATTTGAGACTTATTAGTTTTATTCCAATGGAGATTTTTGAGATTCTTTGGATTGGTGAGTAAACGTTTGATTCATTGATTGATGTTGATTGAAAAAGATAGAACTGGAGTTTAGAATTTGAGTTTTTATGAGCACTTTAATTTATCCTTCTAGGAAGTTCGAAAGGTACTTGGAGAACGTAAGGAGATTGTTTGTTGGATTTTGGTATGATTGTCATATTGGTATGTGGAGTCTAGGACTTTGTACATGTGTGAGGACATGAGGATTTGATGAAGATGATAATGGTTTGTGATTAAGTGTTGAGTGGTTGAATCATATCGATAGTGAGGGTTTTGTGGAGTAATTAGGATAAGAAAAGTATACGTAGAAGGGAGAGGATGATGTTGTGATTACGAAGTTCTATTATGACATTTGGTATTGTGGTTTGTGACTTGGTAGAATTTGAGTAAGCAAATTTTGGGGACGAAATTTCTTTAAGGAGGGTAGAATGTAGAGACCCGTATTTTTGAGGTCGTATTTTTTCTTTTATAAACGTACGGCCCATCGAAATTGACAGTACGGATATTCGGTGTGACGTGTTCGTAGAAGGATATAAAGGTAATTATGTGAGAGGTGCACGTGTGAGTGTGTGGTGCGAAAAGCGAGGGATTGCTCCCCACTTCTATAATTCTTCCCAGGAGAATTATTTCTCCTCCCTATTCTCTCACGGCTGTCTCTCTCTCCTCTCCTCCGAAACTTTCTCTCATCTCTTCTCTCTTCGATTTCATTCACCTAGGGTGAGATTCCAGACAAAGCCCGAAGTTGCTACTCGGAGTACGGGCTTTCCGAATATCCAAGAAAAATTATGATCGGACCTCGTGGAGCTACGGTTGACCGGGTCAAAGGGTCGGGTTTTACTCAAAACCCTTGAGGTAGGGATTTCTCATTTCTATTATGTGTGTATGTGTTGATTTGGTGTTTGAATCGTGCCTTATATTGTTGTTTTCGTTGTTAGAAATGTTCTGGTGGAGTCTGAAAATCGTGCACTGAAAACCCAGGTCCTACAGGTAGGGGTTTTGGTCATACCGGTAGAAAAGCTGTCCAGTAATGTCATTTTCGTGAAATCGTGGTCTCCTACCGGTAGGAAACTGTGTCCTACTGGTAGGAAATGAAAAATTCAGCATTTTGGCAAAACTTCGAACGGGCATAACTTTTTCATCCGAACTCTGTTTTGGCAAATTTTATATCGAAATTCATGTACTGAAAATGTACTTTCCAACGATGGTGGTCTCATCTCCCAATTCTTAACCGATAAGATTTGGCAGCCAAAATAAGATAGATATGTTCGTATACGTTGGGAAATCCTTTTTCCTTAGAATCGTTTGGGTGAAACATGGGTGTTCTTAGGTTCCCCTGCATACTAGTTGAATGGTTTGACGAGGTTAGTGGTATACTTAACGCTTGGTAGTGGTCGTTGGATTTCTTATGAGTCATTTGACACCGAAACGAGGGTTTAGAGAATATAAGGAGTATAGGTGGCCAAAGGTTGTATGTGTTGACATGCGAAGTGAAAAACGAACACATAGAATACTTCTTTGAGTTAAACAATGCTAGGCATGGATACATGAGACATTTCCTTGTGTTTGATATGTGGTACACCTCTTGTGTAACTTATACGATTTTGCGAGTTGCAAGGTGGAAATCTATGAACTCGTTGTGAGAGTTTATCTTTTGATGTGTGAGTGCTTGTATGGTGATGAGAAACTACTAACGTAACAATTGCGAGTTGATTAAGATGAAATTATCTGTACTACTTCTATGTGAATAAGTTTTCGTTGTGAATTCATTATATGTGACTGAGATGAATGGCTAAATTGTAAAGTGTATCGAAGGAATTGTGGTATGGTGACCTTTGATGTGTGACTTGAATTAGCTCCATCAGTGAGGACGGAACTAGTGGGGAGTATCGGGATTTCTTAATTGGCCCGGCAGGAGCTTTTGCTCGTGACACAGAATGAAGAGGAAATTGTGACACGATGTGAATGGAAATGGGCTATCATTGTGAAAGTGTAAGTGATACGAAAGACATTGGTTTTGCGATTCTTTGATTACGATATTTTCATAAGTCAAGATATCGGATTAGTGATTCGAAGTAATATGAGGGACAGTGGCAGTCATGAGAAAATCATATAGATAGTAAGTCCTCGTGGTTGAATTAGAGTTTTGGTGTGTAGTCACGGTACTTCATTTATGTCTTCGATCTTAGGAAAATTACTAGTTGTGTTTCGTTTCATCATTTGAGATACCGTACCTTGCTTCTATTATTCATTCCACCTGTCATCCCATTCGTATATAATAGTTGTGTAGATTTCTCTACTGGGCACGTGTTTGCTCAGCCTACCATTTCAGGTTCATTGCAGGTCATGGTCATGGTCATGGTCATGGAGTACTTGGAGTGCATGCTGACATTATCGATTAAAGCTATTTTGGAGAGTACTTTATTATTCTTGTATAACAAACGACTTTGTTATGAAATTCCTACTTTGAAAGATTGTATTTGTAGACCAATTTATGGAATCGGAAACTGTATTGTATTTTGGGGTATTGTACGTACAATTGTGAGGACTTTGTATTTCAAATGGTATTGTTAATTTATGTTTAAAATCGACGGCGTGACACCCTCGTATCTCCTTCGACCGAAATCACCCCGTCCCTCGACCGCCACCGTCGCCGTCGTTCTCCGCGGTTCTCTCCGATCACCACCGTCTACCACCACTCTGGCTTCATTGCCATGGCTTCTCCACCTCCCCCCCAAGCTGACACTACGTTCGTCCCATCATCCGATGTTCCTGCTGCGTCAAAGGATGCGGGCAAAGCTCCAGCCGTTGAGGCCACGGTCGTTGGTGGGGTTTCGAGTACCCGTGTCCTTCGTTTGAGCCGCCATACACCCGCTGCTGGGGGAAGCTCTTCGCAACCCGTTCTTTCTGAGATAGATTTTGAAGCCCATTATATACGGGCAACGATGCTTTGCCCCCTTTTGATGCTGCCACATATGCCCCTCCAGTTCACATAATCGGGCGAGGTAGTTCATTGCGATATCATCCTCCCCTTAGCGATGTACCGCCTGAGGTTTTGCGTAGAGAACCGGAGCAACACTTCGGTTTCACCAATGTAAAGGTGAATTTTCTCCTGCCAATATATTGTTTGTATAAGATTTTATTAAGCAATGATTTGATATTTCAAAATGAAATTGGTTTCTAGAAATTGCCCCCTGTGTAGGCAATCTCCTTATGCTTTTGTATTGATCTCTTCTTTGTATTTTTCCAGGCAAATGAGAAGCTACGCATGTGGGGGAGCTGTCCCCAGGTTTTTGGATGGTACGAGAGGCTTTCCCAGGACGCCAAAGACACAGTTGCTTTGGCTAGCTTCGAGCAATTGATATTGGGCTTTCATCTTCAGAAAGCAAAGTTGGGACTGACTACAGCTTTAGTGGAGCGGTGGTGGGATACCAAAAATACTTTCCATTTTCCCGAGGTCGAAGAGATGACAATCACGTGGGGTGATTTCGCTTTGCATACAGGTTTGAGGGTTGGCGGCGATCCTTTTCCGATAGACCCAAGGATTCATGAGCAAGAAGGGGCCCCCTTATACCTTCTAGGGAAAGTTCTTGACGTGCCAGCAGGTGGCCACATTACTTATTCCTGGCTTCAGGAACAATTCAATCGTGCGGGCATCGAGTCTGAGGTATCGATGCAATAGTTGGTGGGGGCTTTTCTTCTTTATCTCCTTGGCCAGACCTTATTCTTAAACAAGGAGAATTCAGTGCATATTCAGTTTCCAGCTGCTTTGGTGAATTTGGCAACTATAGCAGAGTTTGACTGGGGGACTCCTACTTTGGCCACACTGTACGGTCATTTGAGTGCTTGTTCTTGAGGTGTTAGCCTGTCATTGGGTCGGCATCACCGCGTTCTTGAGGCATATGTTTTGGCTTTCTTTGTCATTCCTTTACTGCTTTTTGTGACTTATGCTTGTCCTTATCTTTTGTCTGCAACTTTGGGCTTTTGAGCACCTATTACAGTTTCCTCCTCTACCTAGGCATGGGGAGCCAAGTTTTGTTCCATGGGCGGCCCGCTGGATGAAAAGAGTTCAGAGGACATGATCGCCCGCTATGAACCTGCTAGCTTGGAGGCGAGTTTTGGACCATTTGACGGTAGATCAGGTATGACACATTTTATCCTTTCACCCTCATGCTATCTTTCCACTTTGTTATACTGATGTCATCTTGCTTATAACAGGTGTGTTTTGATCCCTAGGATACTTTGCTTGACGACGCTCCTCTGGAGTTGACCTCGGCCCGGGCTTTGGACAGACAGCACTTCCTTTTGGAGGGGCCTTTTTCGAGAGCTTGGTATCTTGGGGAGAGGGTGACCAGCTAGTACTTCCAATGCTCAAAGGCGTTGCAACTTGTTCCTCTTCCTCCTCCAGCTGGCATGAGGTTGACTCATCTTTTGACAGGAGAGGGCCTACTTCTTGCTCTTGAGAGACAGCCAGCTACGGATTTTCTCCAAGCGGGAGATCACTCGGACTTCCGTTTGGCCTCGCTGACATTGCCTGCTACTACCGCTGCTGCTGCTCCTCTTGTTTGGCCACGGGCCCCTAGCTTTGTCTCTTTCTATAACAACAACGGGGAGGAAAAGCGTTTGACGCTGACCCCATGCTCGACTCAGCTCTATGTGTTACCTACCGGAGTTCAACAGGTAATTTTTCTAGTTTTGGTTGCTCATGATATCCTTTTTATGCTTTGCTGTATATGACGCAACTTCCTTTGTAGGTGCCGGCGGATGTAGTTCTGGAGTGGTTACGTGCATTTCAGAGCGAAAAGGCCCTAATTCGGAGACAGCATAGCCGAATAGCCGAGGCGTGTATTCTTCAATTTTCCCTTCTTCCATTCCATATCTTTGTGTGAATATAAATCTTCACATTTCTTGCCTTGCAGCTTGAAGTAGAGCGGGTGCTGACGGTATCTGCTGCTCAGAGTGCTGGTGCCACTGAGGGCGAGAATGCCAAGGCTGGTGATGGAGGTGGAGGTGCTGAAGCTGATGATGGGGGTGAAGGGCGGAGGATCCATATCCCAGTTCATGAGCGTTTCCATCCTTCTTCTCGACATGCACCCAAGAGGGGCCGTGGACAGTAGTTTAGCTCTTGTCTTCTCCTTTTGTTCCTGTATTGTTAGTCCTAAAACAGACAAGAATTATGTATTTTATGGAGCAACCACAACATGTTTTATGATTTAAACTCTTTGTCTTATGGGAACATGTTTTGTTCCTGAGATGCTTCAGGATTGGATGCAATGGATTAAAACTTGTTTTGAACAGGTATTTGCTATTTTGAATGAGCAATGAGAGTTGATAACTTTGAAAATGGTTTTGCAGCAAAACTGTTCTTTAGTAGGTAAAATCTAAACATTGACCGAGGAATGTATTGCTCAGCCGAGGGTTCCATTCTTCGGTCGCTGCTTCTGTTCCTTAAAAGAAGCTGGACTTTGGCCAAGTGGTGTTCCTTCTTTCTTATGCTTGAATCTAATTTATGCCTTTTGTTTGCTTTTGTCGTATTCCATTGTCAAGACCCAAACTGACCATGGGAGTCGTGACCGGCCAAGCGGGAGTTAAGCTGTCGAAGGCCTGCTCATATTCTAGTTTAGGGGTTTCTAACACTGGTGTCATTTTAAACAATAGAATTCAAGTATGCGGAAGCGTAGAATAAATAAGATAATCCAGAGCTTCAAAGTGTACAAGTATAATAGTTACAAACCATTAGACAATACATGATTCTCCACGGTTATTCTAACACCTCGTTCAGCCACAACTTGCTATCCACCTTAACCTGAAAAATTGGAAAAGGTTTTCATAAGCCGAAACTTGGATGAGAAACGTATACCAAAGTTACAAGTTTGACAATGGAAATACCCCACATTTATAAAAAAGTTCAAAGCAACAATCCAAATATTTCATTGAACTTCCAGTACACGCATTTGAGTCCGTAAGCTCATTTCTTTGGTCCAAGGACCTTTTCATTTTATTTTTGTTTCAACTTTTGCACTTTTGAGCGATAATAGCATTCAACGGTATTTTTGCCAATCGGTTGGGGAGCGACCCCGTTGAAGAGTGGTAAGATATCATTACCCGGTGATGCCTGACTGCATCTCCTATCTTATTACTTCAATCCACTAGTAGCTTTAACCGTCCCCTAGCGTAAGGGTCATCATTTAGCCCGAAGGCCCGCGACCCACCCAAAGCCCGCCCGGCCCACCGGGCTTTTACCCGGCCCGGGCCAATAAAATGGGCGGGCTAGCCCGGCCCATAGTTTGTAATGGGCAGTCTCGGGCCTATGAATTTTTACTCGGCCCGCCCGTAGGCCCAGCCCGTGAGCCTGCCCGGCAGCCCGCCCATGGTACCTGCCCTAAAGCCCACCAACGGGCCCGCCTATTAGTCCAAAATCCCACAAAACCCTTTCTTTTTTTCCTTGGTTTAGTTTTGCCCAAGGAAATTTAAGCTTGCCCGTTGGCCCGCCTGACTTTTGGCCCGCCGACCTGCCAAATTGGCTAGCCCGTGGGCCGGGCTTGGGCTTCAATTTATGGTAGGTAGCCCGGCCCGCCACAAAGAAAAAGCCCGGTCGGCCTGGCCCATGGGCGGCTTGGGCAACGACTTGGCGGGCTGGGCCGGCCCGGCTCGATGATGACCCATACCCTAGCACTTGGGACACCGTTCAAATGAATCATATTATCACGAGCATGTACGAGCAACCAATCAAATTCAAGTTTCCAAAACATATTACCATGGTCTAATTTAACTGAAACTCAAAAGATTTATAAACCAACCATCGCACGCATTAACATCAATTAAACCAAGTAGGAAGTTCAAATTCCATATTTTCTAGCAAAATCAAGCAATGGCTTCTCATTCCAAAATTTCAGAAAATACATGTAATTAAGGTATGCTCAACTCACCAAAAAGTAGCGTTTAATTTAGCACATGGCAATTGATCACCCCACTCAACTTGCACCTAAACACATAATATACTGGTATTAGCTAAGTATCCAACTCCAAGATTAATTAGGTTAGTGCTTAGATACCAAGGAGTTTCAATTTATTATTCTTAATGCTTCATGGATTTTAATTAAAGTCCATCAACAACAATCGAGTACTTTAAATTAGGTTTCTAAGACATCTCTTTTTTTTTTAACAGTTGATTTTGTTCCTAACCCGAGCTATGGCGGCGAGTCCAAATCCGAACTCTTTGCCGGGGGGAGTTTCTCTTTTGTGGAAATTTCAGGGGTTCGAATGTGGCAAGTGAGAGAAGAGGAAGAGATACGGTGGAGAAATAAGGAGGAATAATTGGGGTGGCCCGAGGGGCCGGCAGTCGTGGCCGCTGCTTTCCGATCCGTCGTGCACTATGCGTGTGCTTGTTTTGTGGTGAGTGTGTTGTGTGAACTAATTACTCTAATAATCATATGTGTAATAATTTTTCTGGCTACATAAATTAGGGAGTGAGGTGAACGATTACTAGGAGAGAATCATGGAATTTTCCAGCAATGTTGGTCGGAATGGCGAGCGGTAACTCAACGAGAAACTACTGTTATAGTGATAATGTTTTTCTTTTGCCTTTCCTTTCTAATTTTGTTTTATCAAATGTAGGGTTTAATTATACACCTAAAAATTGTATACATATATTTTGGTGGTTAAAAGTTGAGTCAGCACCCATCTTTTCTTTGCGAAGGACACCTGTGATTCCCTTGTCATCCCATTGCGACACATAGCATCCCGCGTCCGATCATCACAAATTCTGTCCGAACGCGTTCAGATTTCAGTCTTCGAAAAATCTTAGAAATTCAACATAGACTAATAAAAATATGGGGATTATTGTGGTGGTGTCCGGTTTTAAAGGAAAGATTCTAACGTCGCGTAACTCGTGCCATGTATAAGATGTAACTCCATTGCCCCATAGTATTTACAAAATTAAATCATAATTCACAAATTCATTCGGATAACAATACACTTCGCATGGCCTAACTTACTATTAGAATTAAATTAGAGTGTCGAGTTCCTATTCGGATCACGTGACTAGAATTTTAAAAATTAGGATTTTACATCCATAGTCTCTTTTGCAACGCTTTAGGATTTCTGAGATATCTTGTCCCTTATACTGATGACTTTTGAGTCAAGGAGGATGAGCAATGATTCTCATGACTTTTTGCTTTTGTCAATTTTTTGAAAAATGACTAACTCATCTTTTGCGAGCTCAATACGCAGGGTTAGTTGTGCCTATTATTGAGTACAAACCTCTTGATATTTTTCCTTCTCTCCACATGCTTGGACCGTATCTCAATGTGAGATTGCCTATGTATCCCAGTCAGGGAATCAGGCCTTTTACGTAGTTCCAAAATCACAACCCATGGGGTTGGTTTTTCCACTCTTGGTTTTTCTCCTCACATGCTCTTGATTTTGCCAAGGTTACCTAATGGAGGTTGAGTCCCTAGCGAGCTTTTCTTCAAATGCCTTAACTTTTGCCTAGACTACATTTTAGCAATTTCTTGCCTTAGCAGGCTTTGCTCTTACTTTTGCTTGGGTTCTTGGATTACCCAACGAGCATTTCTCACAAGAGGAGTTTTGTGTTTTGTAGAGGAATTTGGTGGAGATGTTTTTCTGAGTCTCCTTTGTGTTTGTACTTTCATGATGGGCAAGCTAACTCTAAGTGTTTTTGCGGAGATAGCGTCTTCTTTTTAAGTTTTGACAAAAACCTAGTTCTAAGCAATCAGGGCTCGTCCCTACTTTCCTTTTTGTCAACAATCATAAAGAATTTGATTCTTAAAAACTCCTTTCTTTGGCAAAGAGACTGTAGTGTATTAGGAATTGCAAATTCAAGATCCAAATCATTTATTAAGCATAAAATGGAAAGATGAAATGGGAATTCATTTAACCATAGAAAATGCCAAACAGGGGCCCAAAACATGTCCTAGCTTGATTTAGGAAACAAAAGTAATGTTTAATGATTTTGTCATGTCATGTTCTTGCAATTACTGCAGCATCTCAGGGTTTGCTCCTTGCCTTTCACAGTTTTATACTCTTCTTCACCCTCTTCTTTGCCAAACAGAATCTTTAGGTCAAATCCAGCTAGCACCTCGATCCAGTCTTTGGAGACGGGAGATGAGTTTGTTGATTCTTCTTCCATGTCACTGTCAGTCCATTCTTGATTGAAGAAGATTTGCATCCCAGGATGCCTCTGTTTGGTGGTTTCATCTTCCCATGTTTCTGCGAAGCCACAAAATGGGAAGTCCTCACCTTCTCTCACAAACCAACCGTTAAGCATCTTTGGGATCATAAACGCTGTTTCCTTGACTATGTTTCCCTTTGCTTTAGCCTTTTCCATGCTTTCTTTTCTCTTCTCCTCTATCTCAGCCTCCGTCGGGGTGTAGCCAAGACCAAAGGCATATTGATTGTGCAGGGGATTGATCATTCGTGGGATGCCTTGTGATCTTTTTGCCTAAACCCAATCTAGGGAAGTAGTTCTGCTTCTACATCATTTGTACGGCGGGGGAGCTTACGTAGAAACTTCTTTCAGCCATCAAAGCTTGCACGGCAATTGCTTCTTCAAGGCTGATCCCAGTAAGAAAAGTTTCCTCTGTCTCAGCTCCCACTTCTTGCATAGGCGTATCGGAATGAGTTCGAATTGATGAGTCCCCTAGGATGGTCACAATCCTTCCATCTGATGGAAACTTAACTTTTTGATGTAAAGTGGAGGGCACTGCCCCAGCGTCATGTAGCCAAAGCCTTCCTAGCAAAAGATTGAAGGTGGTTGGTATTTCCATGACATGAAACTCCACATCTCTCTTGATCTTTTCTACTTCCAATGGTAGGGTAACACATCCAACCACTCTTCTCTTTGAATTGTCCTATCCCCTTACACCTTGGCTTGAAGGACGGATGTTGGCAGTGCCTATTCCCAGCTTGTCGAGGGTTCTTTGAGGGCACACATTCAAAGCGGATCCATTATCCACCAAAACCAACGGGATCCACTTAGTAAAACACTTGAGGGAGATGTATACGAGTTTGTTGTGTGCAGGACCTTCAAGAGGCAAATCCTTGTTAGTGAAAGCTATTGTTGGTTTCAGGGCTTTGGATGCCTTTATGAATCCTACCAAATCCTCAAGGGTGATAGCAATGGGAACTTTGGCTTTTCCCAAGGTCTTGACGAAGGAATTACAGTGCTCATAAGAAGACATGAGCTGTCCCTAGATAGAGATATAAGCTTGGATTTTCTTCAGTTGTTTCAAGACCCTTTCTTCTTCAGGTTCCACCATTTGAATTTCCTTTTCTTCTTCTTCCATTACTCGGGTTGTGGCCGAGCTTTCTCCACTGAGCTTAGGAGGTTTGTACACTATTCCACTTCGGGTGAGATGGCCTATTTCTTCTTCTTGGGTGCCCCAGGGGTTAGCTGGCTCAATTCTTTTAGTTTTCCAATCACTTGGCAGGGCTTGGCGCATTTCCAACCACCAATCCCCATTGTCAATTGAATAGATGTAGGGAAAGGTGGACTCCTTATCAAGACACCCATTATCCTCAGGGAACATCAAAGATGGTTTGGCTTGGGTACTTGGGATAATGTATTGGGTAGGATTATATGTGGAGTTGTAAGATAGACTTATAAGATTAATGTTTCGAGGTGGTGGTTCAGCATTATGAGGAGCATGTTGAATTGTACGTTGGGTTTGGGTGGCTTTATAGCTTGGCTATCAATGAGATCCTATATATCATGACGGAGACGCATGTAACGATCTGTCTCATGCCCAGGGTGTTTGTAGTAAGCACACTGTTTGCTAGCATCATAGTTTGGGCCGTGAGGTGGCTGAGGTGGTGGGTTGTTCAAAGGCTTCAGATGCCCTTGAAGGCTTAGAATGGTTAAGGCTTGGGATGAGGTCATATAAAATGGGTCAAAGTGGCGGCGAGGACGATTTGAGTTTCGGGAAGAGCTAGTTTGGAAAGGGTCTTTTGGCAAAGCTGGGTCAAGGGTGTTATGGAGGAATGAGAAATATGGGTAGGAAAAGTTTTCTTGGGTGGAGGAGGAGCTTCTTCTTTCCCAATGAGCCCCAGCTTGATTCCATCTTCAATCTGTAACCCAGTAGCATGCAGGCGTTTGAAGTCGGTGATAGCCTAAGTATTGATATGCCTGAGATACTTGGGCTGCAGATTTTTGACAACTATCCTTACTTGATCTTCCTTGGAGGGACAGTTCTTCATCTTAGCGGCTTTCTCTTTTCATCTAGCCACAAAGGTAGCAAAGTCTTCGTTCAACTCTTGCTTGGTCATTTCCAAATCACGGGTGGTTAGCTCAATTTGGACATTGTATGCGTATTGCTTGACAAAAGCATTGGCAATTTGTGGCCAAGTTTGATAGTGCACAAATTTCAAAGTGAGAAACCAATTGAGAGCGCTTCTGGTGAGAGTTCTTTGAAACAGTTGAGCGATGATCTCATTAGTCAAGCCCATCGACTTCAGAGTGTTGATAACATGGCGAACATGGCTGGTAGGATTACCAATCCCATTGAACTTCTTGACATTCTCATCTTGAACCTTTCAGGTCGATGAGATTCTGGGAAGAGGCAAAGTCCTTCAAAATCCAGGATTTGGTCCCCTTGTGAACAAGCCAAAGTGTAACGCTCCGAATTTTGGGTACGTTAAAAGAACATTTTCATTGAAAACCTCAAAATAGAGTCTGGCTCTTATTACAACAAACTTCCAACAGGAGTTCAATATTTACATAAATGAAGGGGGTTCTAGGGTTCCTAACTACAGCTCCTCTTGCTCCTCCATTCTAGCCAGCTCTTCAGCTCCAGAGGCTTCCACGGGGAACTGTTCGTCTTGAATAACTACAAGGTCTGACACATTATACCGGCGTCACCACCAATATAATATGTCAGGGTCACCAAAAAGCAACACCGTGAGCTACAACGCTCAATAGGGAAATCCTTACCCTCTAACCCATAAATTACAAACAAGGCTAAAATCAAACATCAATTTCCACATGATACGTACATACACAGTTAATAATGACACATCCACATTCGTTAATCATCTATCGTTGGTGTCCAAGATTTTCGTGTTTCTCCTACGCGACTCATCGTAGACCGTGTCAACATTATAATTTACAAGACAACCTTTGTAAATCATTTGAATTCAAAATCATTTGCATTGGCTCCGTACCGCGGATAACCAAGCTACACACTTTCAAAATCATTTGCATTGGCTCCGTACCGCGGATAACCAAGCTATACACCCAACTTTCAAAATCGTTTTGCATTGGCTCCGTACCGCGGATAACCAAGCACACACCCAACCTCAGTTCCGCCGCGCCGGGTTCCTGAGTATCCTCACAATGGTTCAGCCGCGCCGGGTTCCCATTGGCACACAATTGCATTGGCTCCATACCGCGGATAACCAAGCACACACACCCAACCTTGGTTCCGCCGCGCCGGGTTCCCAAGTATCCTCACAATGGTTCCGCCACGCCGGGTTCCCATTGGCACACAATTGCATTGGCTCCGTACCGCGGATAACCAAGCACACACCCAACCTTGGTTCCGCCGCGCCGGGTTCCCAAGTATCCTCACAATGGTTCCGCCGCGCCGGGTTCCCATTGGCACACACACAAAACACACACCACACAATGGGCAAGTCCGGCCACATTGCGGTTTTCCAAATCATTTCACCTTTTTCAAAATACGCACACACAACTCACACAATGCCACCCAAAACCGGTCATTATGTAGTTTCAAAATATTTTCTTCCTCAAAAATCATTTCCTTTCATTATTCACGCCCTAGGTGTCATGTTTCTACTTTCTCGATTCTCGTGTCTCGTTATCATGCAAAGACTCCGCGGTAAGCGTGAAACATACTAACAAGATCATCCAATTCTATATTATTTATCATGCTAAATTATCACTTATAGCATAACGCCACATGTACGGACGCCTTTGGAGTGTATCACTTATGCTTTATTCAAAGCACAACGCCACATGTACGGACGTCTTTGGAGTGAAATCACTTATGCTTTATCACACCACAATTAATACAAGCAATTCATATATTCATACTCAATTTCATCTTTAAAAATCAAAATACAAATACTTCTAATCAAACGATAAGTTCTATCTTAGCAATTCAAAATAACAACGTTAAACTTAAATACGTAAGTAAATAGGAAGTGAGTAAGGTATTCCTTACAATCCTTCTAGGCGGTAGTCGGCTACGGAAGGTACGTCGGCGGTCGGAAAGTACGTCGGTGGTCGGAAAGTACGTCGGTGGTCGGACGGAGTAACGTCCTACGGTATGCCTCCGGTAGCTTCGAAAGAGAAAGGTTTCTCTCGAAAACTTCTACTTGACTAATACTACTACTACTTTTGGATCGAGGGGTGGTCGAGTGGCGGTCTAGTGGCGGCTTAGGTTGAGTTTCTTGAAGAACACAAGAACAACTCAAGAACATGAAGAACAAAAGAAAGAACAAAGAAAGAACACAATTTTTCTAGAGAGAGAAGTTGCTAGGTGAAGGTGTGAGTTGAATGAGAAACATGGGGTGCTATTTATAGGCAAAAATCTTGGGCTCTCCCTCCCTCTCATGGCCGGCCCTCTCTCTCTCCAAATCCTCCATGGATTTGTTCCATTAAGTCATCAATTCAACCTTTCAACCAAGTCATAGCCTTGTCCAATCATATCTTAGGTGTAAGGCTATGAAACCAACTAAGATCTTAGGCTTTCTAGGAAATTATAACCTAGGTTTAGCTTGTAGTCAAGGTCTAAGGCTAATAAAGGCTAGGATTGTGTCATAAAGGTCCATCATAGGTTGTCATTAGGCTTAAAAAGACTTAGGCCTAATAAGGTAGCTTGCAAGGCTAGGTTTAGTCCTTGGATTGGATCTTTGGAGGATTTGTTGCAAGGAAAGGAGACATGGGTACAAGATTTAGTCTTGAACAAATCCTAGAAGTACAATGGAGGAGTTAAGTTTGGTTAGGGAAAAGATTCTCCAAGGATGAAGAAAGATCAATGGAAGGATCATGGAAGGTCAAGAAAGTACAAACCAATCTTCCTCTCTTTTTCCTCCTCTCTCTCTCTCTCTCCCTCTCCCTCTCTCTCTCGGGTCTCTCTCTCTCTCTCTCTCTCTCTCTCTCTCTAGTACACTTTATATATATATATATATATATAACAAGAAAGAATAATAAAGGACCAAAGTACAAGATTTTACAAAATCTAAAATCCCTAATAAAGAAATCCAATTAGGCACATGTTGTTTAAAATAAATAAACTAGGGTACTTTGTAATCTAGGAAGATCAACTCCCCAATAAATTAATTCAATTGGGTACAAAACCCCAATATAAAATAATAACAAAGTACTTAGGAGAAAGATTTGGGCTATTACCCAATGGATAATAAATCCCCTAACTTTTATTGTCCAATGGACAATAGCTAATAGAAAACTTTTATATTAAAATAATTAAGGAGTACTTTTTAAAGCATGTGACAAAAGCCCTATATTAAATATAGGTGTGGTACCAAGTACCCCAATTAAATAAAAAGACTAGGATTCTCCCCATTAAAATAATAATAAAGTACAAGTCAAATCAACTTTATTTGGAAGGTTCCCTAGTCACATCGGTACTTTATTTGGTCAAAAGAGTTATTACCCAAGGGTCACTAACTTCCCTAATGGTTATTACCCAATGGATAATAATTCTTCTTGCCTTTAATAACCAAGGGACAAAAGGAGTACAAATACCTTTTTATTAAAATAATATTTAAAAAAGACTACATGTACTTTTATAATAAAAAGATTTATTATCCAATGGACAAAAATTACCCTAACCATTATGGACCAATGGATAAAAGCAAAGGTTCAAAAGTTTCAAAAGGTCCAAAAGGTTCATCGAGTAACTGGGTAAGTTGGTTGCTCGGTTCCTCCAACTAGTCGGTTGGAAACTAACCAAATTGGTCACGCAGGGTTTCTAGTCGAGAGTTTAACCAACGACCGAAATCTAACTACGACGAAATAAACGACAAATCATATAGTCACTCAAGAGAAAATAAGTAATTTAAATAAAATTCAAATTTTTAACGAAATTTTTATTGACCAAAATTCAGGGGCGTTACACAAAGCATGCTTGATTTCTTTGACTTGCTTGGCCAGCTTGGGACTTTCGATTGTTATTACTTTAAGAGGATTCTCATCTTCTACCTCATCTTCCATATTTTGGCGTCTTTTGTTGCTTTCTCAGCTAGCAAAGCAGTGATTTAAGCTTGGAGCTCAACAATGATGGCATCGCTGCCTGACATTTCTGAGATGGGAGTGAGAGGAAGGCTTGGCAAAGCTTAGGATTTGGCGGATGACTTGCTGAGAGGATGGCCGTGAAGACCCAGGAAGCTATTGGGACCGTTTCGGCGGAGGTGTTCTGACCGGTGAAGATGATAGACGAGATGGCTGCAAAGACTTCTATTTGGCGTGGCTTCGGGTGTTGTAAGAGTATAAAACTGGCTATGGTTGCTTTCTCGGTTTACCTATTGTGCCTGCTTGAAAGTAAGAAAACCTGTAAGTCAGTACTGGGTAGTATAGAGTTAGGAAAGAGATGTTACAACAACAAATGATACGGGGTGTGAGGAAGAACTTCGAAGTAAAATGCAGGAAAATTCCTTAACCTGCGGGTTCCTGTCTTATTTTGATAAGTTCTATGGCTCTCTGACACATGTAAGATTTGGGTAGTCTCAAGGGTGCTCCATTGTCAAAGGGCACCAATCTTTCTGCCAGCCCATCATAGGTGGCAATTGGGTGGTTCCCTTTTTGATATACCACTAGGTACAAGTGACTATGGAGTTTGCTGGAACCTCTAACATAGCTCGTGACATGCTGGGATATTAGGTGAACTTAACGAGGTTGCTCACTTGATGCATATGATAAATGAATTATATAAAGCATGTATTAGTCTTATATCGAACTTTTTGGTTATGGTTCTCAACTTCCAAGCAAAGTCGCCAAAAACTATAGACACCTCCCAAGCGGGGCATCGCCATACAGATTGATCATTATTTGTTTGTTTGCTTTCTACTTCATAAACCAAGATCGTGAATATTCCCATGGCTAGGAACATCGCCACACAATAGCGGTTATCATCAAAATAGAGTCGCCACCTACTTTATAAAAACTTTGGAAAAACAAATAGAGATTCCAGGTACGGGAGCCAAAAGTACAATAAGGGGAAGGTGTTAGGCACCCTTCTTTTGTCTAGTCGTGAGACTAGCCCGTAATTTGTTCGACATATGATTAATACTTGCTTTATTTAACTCTAAACACGTAAATTGATTTTAGCCTTTAGTAGTTGATAAGGTGAGCCAAAACGATAATTGAAAGCATGCATCAGAAATAAAGGAACAAAACAGGTTGTCCCAGGGAAATGGATCTCTTGGCCGGTGAATAGATGTCATGGCCGAGGGATCCCACTAAATTGATATATCGATCAAGCGATCAATGCCTCGGCCGATGTTCTTCCTCACACCAGACTAAATGATTAGCAGAAAATCAAAAATGCTACGATTACTGTCTAAAGACAAGAAAAAGATCAAACCATAGGCCCCTGGGCCTCAACACCTTGATCCCTCAGTTGTTTGATTGCTTCGGATTAAAGGGGATTGACTGATTTGCTTCTCGAAAACCCTAGGGTTAGGGTTTGAATTTCAGGGGTTTGATTGTCGGACTGTGGCTGCCTTCGGAAGATTAGGGCTTTTGTAGAGAGGGTATGAAAGAGTATGTATGCAAAGTTTCATGGCTGGAGAGGGTGATTGATGATGTGAATTGTTGTATTGTGATTTTGTGGGGTGTATTTTCGGAACCCTAAGTGCCTCTTTATATAGGCAATTGGTGACTCACTCCGGCCAATTAAATAGCGTGAATCAATAAGGTAGTATAGGGTTAGAAGATCTCTAGACGAATCTCCTTTCGTAGCCCGAACGCATCGGAATTTGGCTGTTAGGGTTTTGGTGATCGGATCAAACGATTGACAAAACATTCCAGAATCTGGAAAATAGACGATTTGGCGGTCAAGTAATGGATTGGGCGGCCGAAGAATAGATCTGGCTACCGAGGAATCAATCTCTCAGGGAGATTTTCAAGCAACATGTTTCATAGGTGAAAGAGTGAAGTTGAGGCCGTGAGATCAATGTTACGGCCAAAAGATAGATTCTCCTAGGATTCTGGATTCCTGTCTGAAAGGCTATTTGGCTCTGAATTGGGTTCTCTAAGTGGCTAAAAGTACTCACCAAAAGTCCACAGGTTTATGAGAGGTCAATCAGCAATCACTGTATCCATTCATCATCGGGATGGTCCCCAAGGTGGGACTCGAAATAATCGTTAGGCCAAATTGGAGTGTCTGTAGAACCACGACGCTGGAGCCAGACCCGTCGAACACACTTGTGAAGAGGGGTTAGAGAGGCCGAAGTTGAGAGGCCAGGTATGAACACAGAGCAAGCCCTCCTGGATGACCTGCCACACCAACTCGAACTTGTCCCGCCGTGGACTGGAGGTAGAAGCCACTGCAGATGCCATCTTCGTCGCCAGTACATTGATTCTAAGAAAATCAGATCTAGAACCCTAGACCTGGTGTATGTTCTTTTATACAACATTTATGTCTATATATAAGTTCAATATTCATTAGGTGATGGGAAATCCCAAAGTTTGTGATCTTAGGGATCCAAACCGATAGTAATGCTCTTTTTTTTTTTGCCAAAAGTTTAGAAATTTTATTAATAACCAAGAAAGAACACCAAAGGGCATATTCTTTGTAGAGACCCATATTTTACGAAAATGGTTTAAAGGTTTTATAAATGCTACAGTATTGGATAAAATGAGGAAAATTGTGAGTTTATTTGATTTGGGGCCCAAATGATAGGATTACAAATTAAGGGAGTGTGAGTGTAATTGGTTTGGATGCTTGTATAAAAGGGGTGTGTGTGTGTTGTAGGGGATCAAAGTCCCCCCTTATCTTCTCTCAACCTCTCGGCTCTCTCTCTCTCCCTCTCTCATCCGACCCTCTCCCTTCTCTCTCACCTTCTCTCTTGAATCCTCACCTCAAAGCTTAAAACCCATGGCAATCAACCTCCAACCTACTCTCTAGACGTGATTTCAAGCTTGTGGTTCGTCGGATGGAGCTCGGAGAGGAGTATTCATGGAGGATTTCAATTTCAAAAGCTAGGGCTCGCTTGTTTGGGTTGGATCTTCGTGTTTACACTTCGGGGTAGGGATTTCTTACTCTCTTTACGTGTTTATGAGTTGATTACGTGCTTCAATCGAGTTTGGATTATCATCCCCTGCACCCTTGAAAACCTATCAAAAATCTACAGAAATTGCCCAAAACTGGTTGGGGATCAATCCCCATGCAAGGGGGGATCGATCCCTGATGAGCACCCAATATTGTGCAATCTTGGTGCTCTAGTCCTCTAGTTTGTATCGCTTTTACGGTTAATTTATCATTTTTACTCGATATTGCATGTGAGGTATTTTGTTGAGTTTTAAAGGTGAAACGTGCAAATAAGGCATATTTTGATGCCAAGGATAGCCCTCGAGGGCAATTGAGCACTCGAGGCCATGTGGTGCAGTGCCATCGAGTCCCAAGAGTCAAGTGACGATGCCTTGGAGGATGCCCGGGAGGTGTCAAGGCAAGGAAGGAACCGAACCATATTGGTGTTTTGGTACGGTATTGCACCGTACAGGTGCTTTTGTTACAATACGGTACCGTTTTGGTATGGTATGGTACCATCTTGTTGTTTTGGTATAGTGTTGTACCGTATGGGTGCTTTGGTATGTTTTCTTAAGGTATGGTACCGTTATGAAATGGTATGGTACCATATAAGTGTTTTGGTATGGTATTGTACCGTACGGGTGCTTTTGTTACGATATGGAACTGTTTTGGTACCATATGGTTGTGTTGGTACTGTATTGTACAGTATGGGTGCTTTGGTATGATATGGTACCATTTTAGTTTGGTATGGTACCAAATGGGTGTTTTTGGCACCGTATTATACCGTACAGGTGCTTCGTACGATATGGTACCGTCATGGTACGGTAGGGTACCAAATGGGTGTTTTGGTACGGTATTATACTGTACGGGTGCTTTGGTACGTCTTGTTTGGTGTGGTACCGTTTCGGAATGGTATGGTACCATGTGTGTATTTTTTTATGGTAATCTACCTTATGGGTTCTTTAGTACGTTTTGGTATGGTATGGTACCAAATGGGTGTTCTGGTACGGTATTGGACCGTATGAGTGCTTTGGTACGATATGGTACCGTTTCGGTAAGGTATGGTACCATATGGGTGTTTTCATACAGTATTGTATCATATGGGTCCTTTGGTACATTTTCGTAAGGTATGGTACCGTTTTGTATCGTTTAGGTGCTTTGGTACGTTTTCGTATGATATGGTACCGTTTTGGTATGGTATGGTACCATATGGGTGTTTTGGTACGGTATTCTACCGTATGGGTACTTTGGTACGATATGGTACCGTTTGGGTATGGCATTGTTCCATATGGTTGTTCTGGCACAGTATTATACCATATGGGTGCTTTTGTAAGTTTTGCTAGGTATAAAACCATTTTGGTAAGGTATGGTACCATATGGGTGTTTTTGTATGGGATTGTACCGTATGGGTGCTTTGGTACGTTTTGGTAAGGTATGGTACCATATGGGTGTTCTGGTACGGTATTATATTGCAATTGTGCTTTGGTACGATATGGTACTGTTTTTGTATGGTATATGGGTGTTTTGATAAGGTATTGTATCGTATCGGTGCTTTGGTGCGATTTGGTACGGTCTTGGTATGGTATGGTACCATATGTGTGTTTTGGTACGGTATTACATCTTATGAGTGCTTTGGTACTTTTTGTTAAGTATCGTTCCGTTTTGGTATGCTAGGGTGCCGTTTTACTGTTTTGGTACGGTAATGTACCGTATTGGTGCTTTGGTATGATATGGTACCATTTTGGTATGGTATGGTACTATATTGTTGTTTTGGTTGTACGGTATGGGTGCTTTGGCATGATATGGTACCGTTTGGGTGTTTTGGTACATTTTTATTCCGTATGAGTGTTGCGGTACATTTTTTTAGGTAACCTACCATATGGGTGTTTTGGTACGGTATTGTACCGTTTGGGTGCTTTAGTACGTTTTTGTACGGTATGGTACTATTTTGGTGTGGTATGATACAATTTGGGTGTTTTAGTACGGTATTATACCGTGTTGGTGCTTTGGTACGACAAGGTACCATTTTTGTATAGTATGGTACCATATGGATGTTTTGTTACGGTATTATACCGTACGGGTGCATGGTAAGATATGGAGCCGTCTTGGTTTGGTATGGTACTATATGGGTGTATTGGAACGATATCGTCCAGTATGGGTGCTTTTTTACATTTTGGTAAGGTATGGTACTGTTGTTGTATGGGATCGTACCATATGGGTGTTTTGGTACTGTATATGTGCTCTGGTACATTTTGGTATGATATGGTACCGTTTTTGTGTGGTATGGCACCATATAAGTATTTTGGTGCCGTAATGTACATATGGGTGCTTGGGTACCGTATGGTGGCTTTTTGGTATGGTACCGAATGGATGCTTTGGTACGTTTTTGTGAGGTATGTGCCATTTTTTTTTTGTATGGTACCGTATGGGTGTTTTAGTACGATATTGTACCATATTGATGCTTTGGTACGCTTGGTTATAGTGTTGTACCATATGGGGTTTTTGGAATGGTATTGTATTGTATGGGTGTTTGATAAGGTATGGTAAGGTTTTGGTATGCTATGGTGCCTTATGGGTGCTTTGGTACGTTTTGGTAAGATATGGTACCATTTTGGTAAAGTATGGTACCGTATGGGTTTTTTAGTACGGTATTGTACCGTATGGGTGCTTTGGTACGTTTTGGTAAGGTATGGTACCGTTTTGGTGTGGTATGGTACCATATGGCTGTTCTGGTATGATATTGTAGGCGTGCTTTGGTACGATATGATACCTTTTTGGTATGGTATGGTACCATATAGATGTTTTGCTAAGGTATTATACTGTATCGGTGCTTTGGTGCGATATGGTACCGTCTTGGAATGGTATGGTACCATATGTGTGTTATGGTACAGTATTACATCGTATGGGTGCTTTGGTACATTCTGTTAAGTATGGTTTAGTTTTGGCTTGGTAGGGTTCCCTTTTGGTGTTTTGGTATCATATTGTACCGTGTTGGTCCTTTGGTATGTTTGGTTAAGGTTTGGTACCGTTTTGGTACAGTTTGGTACCATATGGGTGTTTTTGAATAGTAGTGTACCGTATGGGTGCTTTGGTACGTTTTGGTAAGGTATGGTACCATTTTGGTGTGGTATGATACCACACGGGAATTTTGGTTCAGTATTGTACTGTATGGGTGCTTTGGTACAAGATGGAACCATTTTGGTATGGTTTGGACCCATAGGGGTGTTTTCGGCACGGGATTGTATTGTATGGCTGCTTTGGTACATTTTGGTAAGGCATGGTATGGCACCATATGGGTGTTCTGGTACGGTATTAGACCGTGTGAGAGCTTTGGTACGATATGGTACCGTTTTGATATGGTATGGTACCGTAAGTGTGTTTTGGAACGGTATTGTTCGGTATGGGTGCTTTGATATGATATGGTACCATATGGGCATTTTGGTACGGTATTGTACCGTACGAGTGCTTTGGTACGTCTTGTTAAGGTATGGTACCGTTTTACTACGGTTTGGTACCATATGGGTGTTTTTGTAAAGTATTGTATCGTATGGGTGCTTTGGTACGTTTTGGCAAGGTATGGTACTATTTTTGTGTGGTATGATACCATATGGGTGATTTGGTACGATGGTGTACCGTATGGTTGCATTGATACAATATGGAACCATTTTGGTATGGTATGGTATCATATTAGTGTTTTCAGCACGAGATTGTACCATATGGGTGCTTTGGTACATTTTGGTAAGTTATGCTATGGTACCATTTGGGTGTTCTGGTACGGTATTACTTCGTATGGGTGCTTTGGTACTATATCGTACCGTTTTGGTATGGTATGGTACCATAAGGGTGTTTTGGAACGATATTGTAGGTATGGGTGCTTTGACCTGATATGGTACCATTTTGGTACGGTATGGTACCATATGGGTGTTTTGGTATTGTTTTATACCGTATGGGTGCTTTGGTACGTTTTGTTAGGTAACGTACCATATGGGTGTTTTGGTACAATATTGTACCGTTTGGGTGCTTTGGTACAATTTTGTATGGTATGGTACCGTTTTGGTGTGGTATGGTACCATAAGGGTGTTTTGGTACTGTATTGTGCCGTATGGGTGCTTTGGTACGATATGGTACCATTTTGATATGGTACGGTACTATATGTGTGTTTTGGTACAGTATTATACCGTATGGGTGCTTTGGAAAGATATGGTACCATCTTGGTATGGCATGGTCCCATATGGGTGTATTGGAATGGTATTGTACCGTATGGGTGCTTTAGTACATTTTGGTAGGGTAAGGTACCGTTTCGGTATGGGATCGTACCGTATGGGTGTTTTGGTACGGTATTATACCATATGGGTGCTTTGGTACGTTTTGTTAGGTATAGTAGCGTTTTGGAATGGTATGGTACCGTATGGGTGTTTTGGTAAAGTATTATGCCGTATGGGTGCTTTGGTACGTTTTGGTAAGGTGTGGTACCATTTTGGTGTGGTATGGTACCATCTGGGTGTTTTGGTACGGTATTTGACCGTTTGGGTGCTGTCGTTCCATATGGTATAGTGTTGGTAAGGTATGGTTCTGTATTGGTGTTTTGATACAGTATTATACCTTTATCGGTGCTTTGGTACGTTTTGCTAAGGTATGATACCATTTTGGTATGATATGGTACCATATGGATGTTTTGGTACGGTATTGTACCATTTGGGTGCTCTGGTACATTTTCACATGGTATGGTACTGTTCTGGTGTGGTATGGTACCATATGGGTGTTTTGGTACAGTATTGTACCGTATGCGTGCTTTGGCATAATATGGTACCATTTTGGTATAGTATGGTACCATATGGGTGTTTTGATACGGTATTATACTGTATGGGTGCTTTGATATGATATGGTACCTTCTTGGTATTGCATGGTCCCATATGGGTGTTGATAATACGGTATTATACCTTATGGATGCTTTGGAACGTTTTCTTAGGAATTTTACTGTTTTGGAATGGTATGGTACCACATGGATGTTTTGGTATGGTATTATACCGTATGGGTGCTTTTGTGCGATATGGTACCGTCATGGTATGGTATGATGCCATATGTGTGTTTTGGTACGGTATTACACTATTTGGGTGCTTAGTACAGTATTGTATTGTGTGCGTCCATTGTTAAGTATAGTACCATTTTTGTTCGGTATTACACCGTATGGGTGCTCTGTTATGTATTGTCATTTTTTGGTTTTGTATGGTACAGTTTTGGTGTTTTAGTACGGTATTGTACCGTATTAGTGCTTTGATACGTTTGGTTAAGGAATGATCCCATATGGGTGTTTTGGTACTGTTTTAAGTGCTTTGGTACGTTTTGTTAGGTAACGTACCATATGGGTATTTTGGTACAGTATTGTATCGTTTGGGTGCTTTAGTACGATTTCTCATGGTATGGTACAGTTTTGGTGTGGTATCGTACCATATGGGTGTTTTGGTACGGTATTGAGCTGTATGGGTGCTTTGGTACGATATGGTACCATTTTGGTATGCTATAGTACCATATCGTTGTTTTGGTACGGTATTATACCGTATGGGTGCTATGGAACGATATGGTACCATCTTGGTTTGGTTTGGTATGGTGTTGATGTACTGATAAGCGGGAAAGTCCCTCTATTCAATTAGGATAGGGCGCAGCTTAAAACCCAAAGGAAGTTCGACCATGGAGGCCAAAGTTGCCAAAGCATCGGCAAACTGGTTCTTCAACCGAGGGATATGAGTGAAGGTCACTTTGTTGAAATGAGGTATAAATTCTTCTAAATCTTGATGATAAGGCTTCAGCTTCTCCTCACAGACTTTCCAGTCTCCATTGGCCTGAGAGACTATAAGATTGGAATCCCCAATAACCTCGAGCTTTTCGACACCAAGTGTAAGAACGGCCTCCATGCCAACGATACAAGCCTCATACTCAGCTTGGTTTGTAACATCGAAATTGAGTTTGAAAGCGAGTGGAATATGTGAGTGATCAGGCGTAATCAATAACACCCCGATCCCAAATCCTTTCTGATTGGCTGCCCCATCAAAATAGAGTGTCCAAACATCTTCAACAACCGTCAGAACTTCTTCATCCGGAAACACAAAGTTAGAGTCCTCTGGTCCATCAATAGGGTGATCAGCGAGAAATTCTGCAACCGCACTTCCTTGACTGATTTCCTTGTGACGTACTCAAGATCGAACTCCGCCAGCAAAAGCAACCAGCATGCTAACTTAACAGTGAGTGCAGGTTTCTTAAACAGATACTTCAAAGGATCCATTTGAGAAATCAGCTTCATGGGATAAGCCAACATGTAGTGCCTCAGCTTTTTGGAGGCCCATGCAAGAGCCCAACATGTCTTTTCCAAAGGTGTGTAGCGTTCTTCACATCCAACCATCTTCTTGCTCAGGTAATAGATGGCTTTCTCAACTTCTTTGTCCCCTTCTTTAGCTAGCGAACATCCCATGGATGACGGGGTTACAGAAAGATAGAGAATTAGAGGCTTCCCAAGCACAGGTGGCATCAAAATCGGAGGGTTCTTCAAGTAATTCTGAATAGAAAGAAAGCAACCTGGCACTTATCTATCCATGTGAAGGGAACATCCTTCTTGAGTAGACGAAACATCGGCTCGTAAGTTAAAGTCAACTTAGAGATGAATCTGCTGATGAACTATACCTTCCCCAAAAAGCTCCGCACTCCCTTTTCAAACTCGGGTGGCTTCATCTTGAGAACTGCTTTGATCTTTGATGGGTCGACCTCAATTCCTCTAGAGGTGACTCCAAACGTGCATTTCTGTGGATTGAGGCACATTCAATACTTACGGAGTCGCTCAAAGAACTTTCTAAGCACAGAAATGTGGCCTTCACGAGTTTTTGATTTGGCAATCATGTCATCCGCATAGACCTCGACTTCTTTGTGGATCATGTCGTGCAAGATGGTTGTGGCAGCCCTTTGATAAGTAGGACCAGTGTTCTTCAAGCCAAATGGCATGACCAAATAACAGTAAGTCTCCCACTCAGTGATGAAAGTTGTCTTCTCATGGTCCTCCGGTGCTATAAGAATCTGATTGTAACCCGAGAATCCATCGATGAATGAGAGCATAGCATGTCCCGCCGTATTATCCACAAGCACATCAATGTGAGGCAAGGGAAAATCATCTTTGGGGCTTACTTTGCTCAAGTCCCTGAAATCAACACATACTCGGATTTGTCCGTTCCTTTTAGGAACAAGAACAATATTGTTCCTTTTTAGGAACAGGAACAATATTAGCCAACCAACTGGGGTACTGAGAAACCATGAGAAAACCAGCGTCAATATGCTTAGTGACCTCGTCTTTGATTTTCTGTACCCATTATGGCCTTATCCATCTCAGCTTCTGTTTCACAGTCTTAGCATCCAACAATAAGGGGATTAGATGCTCCATTATCTCGGGGTCGATGCCGGGCATGTCTTGATGAGACCATGCGAAGATATCACTGAATTCCATGAGCAGCTCTTTGAAACCACAATGCTCCTCCGGGGATAGCGTGGAGCCCACTTGAACCATTCAGGGATCGCCCTCATCTTTCAAGTTTAAAGAAATTACTTCTTCTTTTAATAGCTGAGCATGACTTTCATCTTCCCTCTTGATGAGGGCACAGATTTCCTTGGGAATGTCCCCATCGAAATCTATCCCTTCATTATCGGGGTTGACACAATTTATATATAAATCAGCGAAGTAGTCAAAAGTAGACTCTTTCATTTCATAACACCCTTCCGGGTCACCAAGTACAATAGAATCAAACTCAAAGTAAAAGCTATGACGTGGAGGGCCAAGAAGCACAAACTCCGATTCAGAGCTAGACTTAGACTCAGATGACTCAATAGACTCTGTGTAAGACTCAGACTCAGATGTGTCGTCAATGCAAGTTATGTGCGATTTGAAAATGCGATTTTTAAGACTACCCTTGGCTTCCATGATAAGAGAGATAGGATTCTCGAGGGCGTCAGGCCCGAGCATGAGCACTTCGGCCTCTTCAGCTTCTTCAGCAAAACCCACTTGGGAGAATTCCTGGAATAGCAGCTCCAAGCTCCCTTGATCAAATGATCCCAGCCAGTCAATCTTCACTTTAACCTGACCAAGCTTCCTCTTGAATTCTACTTTTTTCGGCTTTTCATCACTGTCCGACTAGGTGTTAGCAGCGAAAACCTCAAAATTAGGTAACAGCTCCCCAATCTCAGAATCCATAAAAGGTTCGGCTTGTCCTGTGTAAGCAACATTTCCTCCTTGGCGCACGAAGTAGCTATCAGGATTACCATAAAGGGTTCGAGGTTCGTACCTCTCCCTTTTTTGGTATCTTTGGCGAGAGTGACATACCCCAAACCAAAGCGACCCTCACTAGAATGAAAGGTAGGGAACTCAGGAATCCCTTGCGGGTTGATTCCGAGTCCCGAACCCGGCATGTATGACATCCTCCTCATAGTGTTAAGAGCGGTAGAGCTAATGATGAAGTCGTCATCCATGTTGATTGTAAGAATTGAGCTAGATGTGCCAAAAGAGAATCCTCCCAGGTTGACATCTTCTTCACGTGGTTGATCCCCAAAATAGGAGAGCCATCTTCCTTGTGTGGATGAATACCGGAGTTCCCGCAGATAGTAAGTGTGCAGGAAGGAAGTCCCAGCATAACCTTTTGATGGAGAGTAGAAGGTACAGCCATGATGTTCGACCTATGGAGCCAAGGCTTGCCCAGCAGCAAGTTGAATGTAGCGGGGACGTCCACAACATGGAATTCCATTTCCATTTCAAAGCCCTTGGTGTCAAGCTTGAGCATGAGAGTTCCTTCAACAATGCGGCAAGTGCTATCGTACTCCTTGACGGCCAAGTTTGAAGGCACGAGGTCCTTTTTAGTAAGTCCCAAGCGATAAGCCACCCTAAGAGGGCAAACATTAATCGCTGAACCATTGTCAATAAGGACGGTCGGAATCCAAAGTCCTCGGCTTTTGACAGTGATGTGCAAAGGGCGGTTGTGATCAAAACCCTCGACTGGCAAGTCCTTATGAGTGAAGACGACTGTATGCTTCAAAGTAAGAGGTAAGATGAGAGATATCATGGCCTTGGGAGTGACATCAGCAAGCACTTCCAGACGAGAGAGAGTGTGGCATAGCTTTTGGCGATGCTCGCGAGAGGAGCATATCAGACCCCAGATTGAGATAGGAGCGGGAATCCGCTCAAGCTGCTTCTGAATCATATTTACATCCGGAGGACCAGTTGATGCCTTAAGCAGTGTAGTCTTTGTAGAGGGTTCGTTCCTTTGGTTAGAAGAGTTAGACGAACCTCCAGCTTGCAGATTAGCAGGTTGGAAAATCTGTCCACTCCTCGTAATGTTAAGCACGTTCCCAGAGACAAGTGTAGGTGGACAAAAATGAACAGTGCTTAGAACGGCTCAAGATCGTAACGGCTACTCGTGCTTCTTGGCCGGAACCCTAGTTCGTCGTCAAAACCCTAACCTGCAAGACAGACAAAGGGTGAACGCACCTTTGCCTCTCGTGGCAAAGGCCCTCTGATGCCTAAGTTAGTATCATGTACTAGCAGAAAACTCTAAATATCAATAGGAAGTATAGTATGAATGCAATGTATTACGTACCTTTTACCTCTAGGTTAACCTTGTTTATATAGGCATACGTATGCTTGCTGACCAAGCATCTTTGTTGCCCTAGGTTTCCTATCACGTATAGGAAGCCCAGGATCCTCTGGATTCTCATTCTCTTATCTATTCATTGCCTTAGTCCTTTTAGGACTCCTTTCCATGACTGGCCGAACATCCCATTCCCGTTAAGTATCTTTCCTAGATCCTATATTCTTGGGACCTCATTCCTTACGAGGTACCACTGTTCTAGGACCTTCTAGAGTGTTCCTTTCTCTTAAGTAATTTGAGGCTGCTTTCTCAAGAATTCTTTCCCTGTTTGGCCACCTCATTGCTGAACAGGCCATCTGGACCAGGAACTTCACATGTCTCTGGTCCCTATCAATCGCTTGGACCAATGAATTCACATGTCACTGGTCCATGTCGCTGATCACCGCCTTCCACGACAGTTCATCTTATTTTATTTATTACGTGGTCTTACATACCACTTGTTCGAACCCTATTTGGACCTGTTCGAGAATACCGCCTTACAATTGCTCCCCAGCTTTACTCGTTATTTTTACTCAAATGACAAGCAAAGCTCCCAAGAACTGAGCAAATTTATTCTGCTCCTGCACGTTGTTTCACAAAAATTAGTGCAACTTTCATCATCAAGTCAAGCAAAAACGTCTCATCTTTTGGGCTGGATTGGCTTTTCTGCACTGCCCTTTCCTTTACACATGGCATGATTCGTGCTACCCTCATTAAATGCGAAGGGACATTTTTCGTGGAATGAGACGCCCGAACGGCCTCTGGGGTGACGTTTCACATATGCCACCCCACTCATTAGGGTATATTTCGGTTTTCATCCCATCTTGAACCCCTATTCTCTCTTAAAACTCCCTCTGCAAAAAAGAAGATTCGTACACACCCGCCATTGGAGCTCTGTTCACCTTCTCGAGGCTTTTTCTCTTATGCGTTTAGGAGCTCTGATCATCCTCCCATAAGTCATCGCTTCACATTTCGCCCTATTTCTTTCGTTGATTCAGGGTTTCACTTTTCATCTAGGGTTTCTTCGTTCCCCTTTTCATCTAAAAAAAAACCCCGCCTTCCAATCATGGGGAGGTTTTGTAGGCACTGCAACACTCCTCAGGCCATGCCCAATTTCAAATCTCGTTACGAGATCTCTGATAACGTGGCCACTTCACGGGCCCCTAAGGACGCCATCCGCGAGTGTCCTGACAACGACACTCTCCATCTCCCCATCATTGCCATTGTAGAAGGCGGGGTTAGGTTTCCCTTAGCTCCCCTACTTTGTCAGGTCCTAGCCCATTACCGATTGTCCCCAATGCAGGTTTTTGCCAACTTCTTTCGCGTAGTCATGGGCATAAATGCCTTAAACCAAATGCTAGGCACATCTTTAGGCCTGCACGACATCCACCATTTGTACAGTATTTCTAGAACGAAAGACGCCCTCACCTACTGCTTAAAAAGTAGAGATTCCAAGAAGAAACTCGTGCTAGAACTTCCTGATTTCGCCAGAGGAAATGACGATGATTTCCTCATCGTCACAGGGAACTTCAAGCCCAGAGACGAGGACGGGAGAGTGATAGGCTTTCACGCGCCTCACAAATTTGGCACTCCACATTAGTTCATTTATCTTCATAGAACTATTTGCTGAGCAATATTTCGTATTGCATCACTAATTGGTCCATTAACCGTTTTATTCTTATTTTGCTGCCACTAATGTCAATCAAGGGCATGACATTATTACTCCGCAAGTCCACATAGCGGATATCAACCGAGCGTTGGCCTTCAACGGACAAGGTACACATCTTGCTGGTCGAGGAAGAGTAGCCCAAGTGCTTCTTAGCTACCGGGCTTCTTACGGCGGATTTATTGATCGGTGAACCTGAGCAGCAGACAACCCAGAGCTTCTCGGGCCCTCATCCTCAATTCCCATTCAAGGTAGAGACAGACATTCTCAAACTCCTCCAATTCCCGACGAGCCTATTCACCTGGCCGAAGAAGTTTCCACCTCATCTTCTAGAGGTTATTCTCCCTCTCCTTCGATCTCTGAACAAGAAAAGAACCAACTGATCAATCTTAGCAATTTGCTTACCCTTCCTGGACACAGTCGGGGTCGTGGCACTGTTCGTGGCCGCGAAGGTTCTCAGCGCCAGGGTCGTCGGGCTATTGCTCATTTGGACGTTCCTCCAGGTTTTTCTCCAGAAGAAGTTGCTGAGGGTCATCGGGACAAACGTCCACACCATGAACCCCCCCTCTATAGGGACAAATGTTCCCGAGGTAAACTTAACTTCTCGTTGATCCGCTGCTTCTATTCCAGTTTGGGCCCCCCCAACTATCCCATGGGAACCGTCTAGTAAGCGTACGGGACAGTGCAGAGTCCGAGGACACTGCTCTGGCCCTATCCCAAGTGTTCCTTTTGCCCGGAGACATGCAAAAGGAGGTGAAGAGTTCTCCTAACAAGCTTCTCAGTTCTTTCATGGTCCATAGTGCTAAGGTTTGTCCCATCACCCTGTTTTCCTAATACTCATGATTAATACCTGCTTGCTTGCATAGTCCATGCAAAAAATGGTGGCAATGGCCCCAAAACTTGGCCAAGTGGAGCCTCAGCGTGCTCGGCTCGCTAGTGAAAATGCCAAGATGCAACGCACCATAGCTAGGCTTGAAAGAGAGAGAGAGAGACCAAGCTCGTGGAATGATGGATGAACTAAATGGTAAGCTGGAGGGAGCTGAGGATAGTCTGAATCAAACCCTCACGAAGTTAGAATCTAGCAAAAATGAGGCCAAAGCAGCGTATCAACAAAGGCTCAATGAAGGAATCAACGTGGCAACAGAAAGCTACAAGACCCAGATGCCTGCAATTCAAGATGAAATCTGGGCTGTTGCTTAGGCATCATGCCTTAAGAAAGCTGGAGTCGCAGAGTCATCCCTTCTTTGGACCGAGAATGATCTTCCAAGCACCATGGTGGCACCGAATGAGGAAGATGTCGAGGAGGAAAAGGATAGTCTAGACCAGGAGCTGAATGCCCATGTCACCGAGCAGCATAGTGTCAAAGTCGAGCAAAATGAAGAAGCGACCAACCCTGGCTAGAAGGAAGCCAGTGGTGGCCCAATTGATGAAAGCACAGTTGTGGAAGACACACTGGCTCAAGTTACTCCAGTCCAAGACCTGCCAACTGATGAATAGGTATGACACCATCTCCCTCAGACATTTTCTACCGTGTAAGACAGTTTGCAGGCCCTGCGTGGCGCTAGTACTTTTTCAGTTTAAACTTAACACAGGTATTTGGCCCTTTGTGGCATAACATTTGATTTTGCTTGTCCCTTCGTGGCCTTCGTAGCTATAACCTTTCAGTTTTAATTCCTAAGTTTAATTGTACTAGGATTTCATTGTTTGCAGCTAAGTGTTTCGTACTTAGGAAATAATTGCATATATATCACTAAGTTTCTCATACTTTAGACAAAAGCCCAAGTATTCTCATTCTTGGCTAAGATTGCATTCTCATGCATGCCCTTAAGCTTATTCGTGTTTGTACTTTGAAACACCTGCATGTTCTCGCATGCTCCCGAAGTGTGTTCGTACTTAGGCAGTGTTGCATATATTCGTATGCACCTAAGTTTATTCATATTTAGACAAAAGCCCAAGTATTATCGTACTTGTCTTAGCTGTTTGTTCACATACGCACTCCATGTATTCGCATACATGAAGCAATTGAGCATGTACGTATGCACCCCTGGTTTCACATACTCGGATAGACTCCTAAGTGTATTTGTACTTGGATAATTTGTGCATGCATTTGTATGCAACCCATGTATTCTCGTACTGGGAAAAATTAATGAATTGCATGTCCTCGTATGCACCCCAAGTGTTCTCATACTTGGATTACTTGGCTAAGTTTTTTTGTACTTAGCCAATTTTGCAAGTTTATGTATGCTCCCCAAGTTTTCATGTACTTGGATAAATTCCTAAGTTTCTCGTACTTAGATAATTGTGCACAGCAAGATATACGTACCTATCCTCTGCTCCCTAATACAAAGCGAGAACAAAAAAGGACAAGTGTCTGGCTTCGTATTCAAACAATCATAAAAAGCAGACTAGAACATTTATCAAAAGCAGAATTTTATTCATTATTCATAATTCAAAACTCAAGGGGGGCATTATGCGTACCCCTAGCAACTAACAAAAATAAAAAGAAAAAACAAGGGAATTTTCTTCATAACTCCCACATAGTCATGTTATGCATCCTAAAACAGAATAAAAAATAAAACGAAGTCTTTTAAACAAATAACTTCCTCAAATTGTGGACATTCCAGGGCCTTGGCACCGAGTTCCCGTCCAGGTCTGCCAATCAATAAGCCCCTATTCCCACAATTTCTGTCACTCGATATGGGCCTTCCCAATTGGCCCCTAACTTGCCCTCGTTTGCCACATTGGTATTGTCGAGCACCTTTCGTAGCATAAGGTCTCCAACACAAAATTCTTGTTGGTGGACATGTTTGCTGTAGCTTTTCATTAGCTGCTCCTGATAAGAGGCCAAATGCACCAGAGCCCTCTCTCTCCATTCCTCGGCAATATCTAATTCAATCTCCAGGGCTCTGTCATTACCTCCACTTTCAACCAAAGCGGTCCTGTTGGTCATCAAACCAACCTCCAGTGGAATAACAACCTCTGTTCCATATGCCAACGAATAGGGGGTCTCTCCCGTAGACCTCCTAGGCTTTGTTCGGTGCGCCCATAGGACCAGTGGTAACTCATCGGGCTACTTCCCCTTTGCTTTATCCAACCTTTTCTTGATCCCGTCAAGTATGGTTTTGTTGGATGCCTCTACCTGCCTATTACTCTGAAGGTAGGCTGGGGTGGAGTAATAATTCCTTATCCCATACTAGGCACAGAAAGCCTTGAACTTCTTTTGGAATTGGGACCCATTATTCGTGATAAGTGAATAAGGGACTCCAAACCGAGTGATTATACTTTTCCAAACGAACCTTTCTATCATAGGTTCAGTGATCTTAGCCAACGGCTCTGCCTCAATCTATTTAGTGAAATAATCTGTTGCTACCAACAGAAATTTTCTGCTCCTAGTTACCTTGTGGAGTGGACCCACGATGTCCATCCCCCATTGTGCGATTGGCCAAGGACTTGTCAATGGCATCAGATCTTCGGCCGGTGTTCTGATCATTGGTGAATTTCTGACACTTCTCACAAATTTTCACATACACCTTTGCATCTTCCTGCATGTGCGGCCACCAATAACCTTAGGTGACTGCTTGGTGGGCAATGGACCTGCCCCCAGCATGGCTTCCACACGTCCCCTCGTGGATTTCGTGGAGGAACTTCTGCACCATCTCGGGGTGCACATAAAGTAAGTATGGACCAGTGAAGGATTTTCTGTATAACTTTCCTTCAGGTGATAGCTAGAATCATGCAGATTTCGTCTTTATCTTATATGCCTCCTTCTTATCAGTGGGGAGTGTCCCATCTCGTAAGAACTCCAATATTGGATCCATCCAACTTGGTCCTTGGTTCACATCCAAGACCAATACTTTTTCCAATGCTAGGCTTAGCAAGATAATCTACTGCCACTCTTCTCTTGAACTCTGTTGGCACAACTGCGGCCAACCAAGCCAGTGACTTTGCATGGCCGTTCTACCCAGAACTTATCTGCTCTATGTACACCTTCTCAAAAGCATCGAGCAGATCCTTGGCGGCCTCCACATTGGCTGCCATGTTTTCATTCCGGGCTTCATATACCCGAACAACTGGTTCACCACGAGTTATGAGTCACAGTGTACTCGTATCCTTTTTACTTTTCAGGGTCTTTGCACTTCTAAATCTTGCTAAGAGTGCCTCGTACTCTGCCACATTGTTTGAAGCACTAAAGCCCAGTCGAATGGACAACTCCATCATCTCCTCCTCAGAAGGGAAAAGTACAACCCCAATCCCCAAACCAGTGTTACATGCTGACACATCAACGAATAATTTCCATTCTAAAGGATCTTGCTCGGCTAGTGCCTTTCCTTTCTGGGGCGCCTGCTTCTTTCTCGTAGGAGGTTGAAGGGCTACTATTGGTGAGAATTCTGCCACAAAGTCTGCCAACACTTGTCCCTTTATTGCGGTGCGCGGCTGATAGTCAATATTGTATTGACTCAGTTCCACCGACCAAGTCAAAATACGTCCCGAGAAATCTGCCTTTCGTAGTAATGATTTTAACGGAAACTCTGTGTAAACCACAATTTTATGACTCTAAAAATAATGGGGTAGCTTTCTTGTTGTTTTCCTTAATGCCATGACCAACTTTTCTAGAGGCAAATATCTCGTTTCTGCATCTAGTAATGTTTTACTCACATAGTAGATGGGAATTTGCTCGGACCCTTTGTCTCTTAGTAAAACTGCATTTTCAGCATGCTCAGACACTACTAAATACAAAGTTAGAGACTCACCTGGATCTGGAGTGGACAAGAGTGGGGCCGCTGCCAAGTACTTTTTCAGGTTTTGGAATGCCTGTTCGCATTCTACTCCCCATTCATGTCCCTCCCTCTTTTTCTGCAATTGAAAGAACGGCCTACACTTGTCGCTGGACCAGCTGATGAATCTGTTAAGGGCCTGCGGCCATTCCAGTTAGTTTTTGGACTTCCTTCGTAGTCCTAGGACTTTGGAGCTTTTGCAAAGCCGTTATTTAATCGGGATTTCCCTCTATCCCTCTTATGGTCACAAGGTGGCCTGAGAATTTTCCTGAGCTTACTCCAAATGCACACTTAGAGTCACAAGGTGGCCTGAGAATTTTCCTGAGCTTACTCCAAATGCAAACTTAGAGTCACAAGGTGGCCTGAGAATTTTCATGAGCTTACTCTACAGCTTCAGCTTATACTCTCTCAGAATCTTAAAGGCTTCCTTCAAATCAGCTAAGTGGTCCTGCCTCTATTTTCTCTTGACCACCATATCATCTATGTACACCTCCATAGTCTTGCCGAACAACTTCTTTAGCATAATCGTTGCCAACCTCTGGTATGTTGCACCGGCATTCCTCAAACCTAAAGGCATGACACTGTAACAATACAGTCCTCTTGGTTTGATAAAGGAAGTCTTCTCTTGATCGGGCCCATACATGGCAATCTGATGATACCCTCGATATGCATCAAGGAAACTCATATGCCCATACCCTACTATTGCATCCACCAGTTGATCTATCCTTGGGAGAGGGAAACTGTCTTTTGGACACGCTTTGTTCAAATTAGTGAAGTCGACACAAACTTGCCATTTTCCCGTTCTTCTTTTTTACTACCACAGTGTTAGACAACCACTCTAGGTAGTAAACCTCTCGTGTGGCCTTTGCTTCCATCAAATGGTCAACCTCCTCGATAACTGTGTCCACGTGTTGTATGGTTGATTTTCTCTTTTTCTGCATTTCGGGCTGATGTTGTGGATCCACATTCAAGTGATGACAGATCACGTTGGCATCCACCCCAAGCATTTCTTCGGGTACCTAAGCGAACACATCAACGTGCTCCTTGAGGAATCCCACCAACTCTTCTTCTTCTTCTTTGTTCAGGTTTTTCCCAATCAGGAAATACCTTTCTGGATCAATCTCATTGATCTAAATTTTCTTTAATCCTTCCACCACTTTCTCGGTGGGATTCCCTCCGACATCCTCGATGGCTTGGACCAACTTTGCTTTAGGTGCCTTCTTGATTATAGAAATCAGGCACTGCTGGGCAACCTTCTAATTTCCCTTAATCCTTTCAATGCCGTTTGATTTGGGAAACTTTACCATCTGATGGTAAGTGGAGGAAACTGCCCTCATCTTGTGCAACCATGTTCTTCCTATAATGGCATTATAAGAAGACGGAACATCTACTACTAGAAAGTCGGTTCGCAGCACCACTGTTCCTGCCCGAACAGGCAGAGTTACTTTGCCCAATGGCCAAACTGCTCCTGCACTGAATCCGACCAATGGAGTTATTGACTACACCAAGTCCGCCTGTGTCAACCCTAATTTCTTAAACGCATCATAGTATAGCACCTCCAGTGTAGCTTCCTGAGTCCACCAAGATCCTCTCCATGTCATATTCCCCAATTCATAGGGTTATGACCAAGGCATCATTATGTGGCGCTTGGACTCCTCCCAAGTCCTCATTTGTGAAGACTATGCCCTCGTTGCATACTTTTCTTCACATCCTCTTTTCTTCCCCAATTGCATCACATGTTGGTCAGGCTTTACTTGCCTCTAGAGTAACCTCACCTCATTTATCGTATAAGGTGCAGCCAATCCATGTATCATATGGATTACGCCCCTTGGATTTTGTTCGTAATCCAAATCCATTGCTTTTTCAGCGCCCTTGTGTTCTTCTTGAATGAACTCCTTCAGATAACCACGAGAGACTAATGCTTTGTTTGCTTTACAATTCAAAAAAAAATTTAAAAAAAATTCCCCCTAGATTCCCCCTACTTTCAATATTTCTCTTTCCACTTATTACTCTTACTATTTTTCAAAAAAAACTTCAAAAACCAATCCAAACAAGGCATAAGTCATCAAGGTGTTGCTTGAACATCTCACAATCTTCCGTCATGTGACCCCAATCCTTATGATAACTGCAATGCTGACTCGTAGCTCGCTTTGCATCTTTATCCCCTTCTAGCCTCGAGGGCCACTTCAAATATGGGCGGTTCTTTATTTGATAAAGAATCCGGTAGATTGGTTCTTTCCAAACCGTGGTTACTGAAAAGAAAGACTTGGGGTTTGGGGCATGCTTCTCTTTATACGGCTCTTTCTTAGCCTGCCCATAGTCCTTCATTTCCTGGTAAGTTTTGGGCTCTGGCTTATCAGCCTTCTTTGTAGGCCCTTGGCTTGCTCGGCAACCACCTTGTCATCTTCTCGCAGTATGTCATCCTCGTTCCTAGCATGTTGCTCAATCCGCTCCATGAACGGCGTAGCTCCCCCCGAACAGGCAATCCCGTCTTGAACGTGGCTATTGCATACTCTTCGCTGCAACTTTCAATCACGTTGAAAGTTTCCCAATACTTCTTTGCATAATCCCTGATCGGCTCGCTCTCTCCCTATTTCATAACGAAGAGGCTTTCAAACGTCTTAGGTGCTTTTCTACTCGTCAAGAACCAAGCAGTGAATTCCTCAGCTAACTGCCTCCATCCTCATATGAAGTGCGGGCCTAGCTTATGGAACCAGGACAGAGCCACCTTTCCCAAACTCGATAGGAACATCTTGCACATAATTGCGTCATCCCCGTCGTGCATGAACATTGCCTGCTGGTAATGCTGTATGTGCGCCACGGGATCTGTATTTGTTTCATAGAGGATGAACATACCATGCTTCATCCTGCTCGGCAACCTCGCCTCCTACAACCTCCTTGCAACAGAGGAGGATGCTATATTGCTGAGGGCCTTCCGTGTTGCTTCTTGTGCAGACATGGTCCCCTCCTCACGTTCCTTCATCTTGTTGGGAGCATTCTTTTCTCAATCTGAATCAGGTCTCTCGTACCTATCACTGTGGTGTTTCCTTGTTCCCTCTTCCTCGGGAGAGGGATTTCGGCTCCTACTCCTTCTTTTTCGTGAAGAAGCCCTTTGTCGCTCTGGTGTTAGGCTTTTACTTTTGCTCCTCCTTTTTCATGGAAAAGCCCTATTTTGCCTAGGAGTAGGACTCCTGCTCCTTCTTCGTGAATGAGCCTTCTTGTACTCCACCATGGCATTCCCGTCTCCCGTGGAATTTCTTCATGAAAGTTTAGAGTCCTCAGGATGCTCTCGAATCTCATGTTCCCATCTCTTGATCAAACGAGCGTATTCCTCAATTTCCTGTCTCTTTTTATCGAGGATATCTACACTGTTGTGCACGCTTCTCGAGTGTGCAACTGACTCCCCTCGACGGTGGGATTTACTCCTTCTTGTGGCCGTCCTGCCCTCCGTATTCTTGGAGACATCTAGGACGGTTAGGGGGTTGCCTTTCCTGGTTGTTTTCTTTCCATGTCCACCATCGGGCTTTCTCGGAGCGCCTGGTGGGGATTTATCTCCTCCCCCACCCAACATGTTCTTTGGGTCAAGCAGTGTCAATGGATCTCTTTCCACCACAGTCGTTATTCAAAGGGAACTCTTTCGTTTCCCATAGATGACACCAATTGTAGATGGACAAAAACAAACAGTGCTTAAAATTGCTCAAGATCATAATGGCTACTCATGCTTCTTGGCCGAAACCTTAGTTCGTTGTCGGAACCCTAACCTGCAAGATAGACAAGGGGTGAGAGCACCTTTGCCTCTCTTGGCAAAGGCCCTCCGATGCCTAAGTTAGTTTCACGTACTAGCATAAAACTCTAAATATCAATAGGAAGTATCGTATGAATGCAATATATTGCGTACCTTTTACCTCTACGTTAACCTTGTAAAGTCATACGTATGCTTGCTGCCCAAGCATCCTTGTTGCTCTAGGTTTCCTATCACATATAGGAAACCCAAGATCCTCTGGATTCTCATTCCCTTATCTATTTATTGTCTTAGTCCTTTTAGAACTCCTTTCCATGACTGGCCGAACATTCCATTCCCGTTAAGTATCTTTTCTAGATCGTACATTCTCGGGATCTCATTCCTTACGGGGTACCACTATTCTGGAACCTTCTAGAGCATTCTTTTCACGTAAGTACTTCGAGGCTGCTTTCTCAAGAATTTTTTCCCTGTTCGGCCACCTCATTGCCGAACAGGCCATCTGGACCAGGAACTTCACATGTCTTTGGTCCCTATCAATCATTTGGACCAATGACTTCACGTGTCACTGGTCCATGTCGCCGATCACCGCCTTCCACGGCGGTTCATCTCATTTTATTTATTACGTGGTCTCACATACCACTTGTTCGGACCCTATTTGGACCTGTTCAAGAATACCTCCTTACAACAGGCACTACTTGAGGGTCTTCATTCACATCTCAGAGATCAGCAAGAACCTGCCCTAGTTTGCACTTCCCTTTGTCATTGATCAGAGTTGTTATAGGCATTTCCACATCCAAATCCAAGTCATTGGCCAAGTCTTGCATCAGCAATGAGTCCCAAAAGCTAGGATCCTTGACTGTTGCTTCTTCTGCAACTGGGCCCAGATTTGTGACAACAGGAACATCCCATAGTCCGCTGTCCAACAGAGAATAATTAACGGCCCAAACTTCTGCCCCAATTGTAACATCGACTATCTCATCGACTTTCCAAAGATCAGTAGGCTGAACTAGATTCGTAACCATGATGCTGCAATTCCCATCCTCAGGGTAAGGATCATCGGGACGTGGGAGTTCCCCATCAGTGATATAAGAGCTAGGGTCATACTCGAATTCAGACACCGAGTTGACAATTGATGCAATGATTCAGAACTTGCAGCAAAGTAAGAGAAGGCTCAATAGGGTCCTGCAACAGTTTTATCTAAAATAAAAGAATAAAGTACAAATGCACTCATCATCATCGATGTCCTCCTAGACTCTAGAGGTAAAAGATGAGTCTCTCTCGAGATGTTTGGACGTTGCCAAAATCCTCAGAAGTCTTTTCGATAGTGTATCCTTTGATGGAATCGAACTAAACAAAGGGATGCCAAAATAGCCATAGCCTTTGACTACTCTATTCTTGACGTTTCAACATTGGATTCGGAACAACTCGGTGTAAATAATGTGATACTAGAACCAAAGCAGTGTGAGCGGCACGGCGCTGTTAGCCTAAACAGTGTATGTGCTTCGCACGATAATCCAAATGGTGTGAGTATCACAATATTCTCTCCGTTGTTTCTTGTTTTCTGTTTGAAACCTCAATCGGGTAGATAAGGGTTTAGAAAGCTTTGATTTCCCAAAGTCTTGCTGATCTAAGGACTTTGAAAATTGATAACGTGCATCATTGAGATGCACAACTCTTCATCGGGCCAAGCAACGTCCTAATAAGCCTAAGACAGACTCGAAAGAGAGAGAACGTAAAAGCCACCCTAAGCATACTCCTACGCAAGATGGTATGTATGTACAGTGCACGCGATAGGGAAAGCAGTAACGCGTAGACAGTATATGGGGTTAGATGCAAGTAGATCTTACCCTATGGGTACCTATCTTAGTTTGGAGAGTTCTAGTGCTTCATATATGCAAAGGCCGGTTTTTGGTTTGTAACAGGTTTCTCGAACTAAAGCCAAGATATACCTCCTGCTACCTGCGTAACCACAGAGCAACAGTCGAACTGTAGAATGACTTATCATCGTCGAAGGTTGTTGGGCATTCGGGGTCCCCGGGCTACAGTAAACCGTGCCAGATTGCCAAAAGACTCCAACGAAGCTCATCCCACATCGATACAAATGAGAAATGCTAAGAAATTGATTGAAAGAAGAAGAATCACAAAATCGCAAAATGCCTTTTCAAATTTGGCTCACTTTATTTAATCTATCTTTAGAGAAAACAACACAAATGGACAATCTAAAAAGTCCCAGATTGGATTGGCCGGACACAAAGGTCCTGTTAAATCACCATTCCTTTCTTCGGCAGCGCAAAGCTCACCGTTTTGACAGACTATTAAGGGATCGTTCGCAATTGTTTTAAACTCTAAGTATAAATCAATATTGGTTCGATTTATCCCCAGCAGAGTCACCACAGTGGGCAACATGCCCTTACAAAATTCTGTTTTCTAAAGCAAGGCCCAAATTGAGGGAGCGCTAGTGGGACAGTCGCTCAATTCAGAGTCACCACTTGGGTTTGAAGGTCCGACACCCAAGGAACCGAACTTGAAATGCCTTATACGCTATTTGATTTGAAAAAGTGAAAGCACCAGTCCATCATAACCATATCTAAGTTCGGGAGCCAGGTTACGAAAGGGGAAGGGTTTTAAGGCATCCCTCTTGCCCAATCCGGAGATCGTTCTCTACTTAGACATTTTGTGAAAATATTGAGATTCTTCTTTTGTTAATCGATTTTTTAGCTAATTAGGACGGGGAACAGTTTAAAAAGAGATTTAAAACTGTAACAGTTTGCAAGATGTGATAATATAGCATGAATGGATGATACGATAAGCACTAAATGAGATAAAATCAAAATACTGGTGAATAATTAAAACAGTGCATCAATTGGAAGTTGGCTCAAACAGTGACCAACTTGCATTTTATGATCTACATGCATGCAAATAGACCTGCGCGCGCCAAACTCAGATCCACACGCGTGTGTTAACTTCTCACAACAGACTTGATTTTTATACCCCTCTGAGCTCTAGAATGACCAGTGCACACCTAGATCCAAACCAAGCAATTTATATGCACAGAGGAACCATATAATTACAAACAGAATGAACTATTAAATGAAATACACCCCATAAACAGTGTGGGGGAACAAAACAGAGGAAAGACCTAGTTACCCATGCAAAACCAATCGCTGGAGGTAAGTTTACTTGTGCGCGCAGGTCCAAGACAGGCGTGCACCTATTCTGACTAGACTTCCAGTGTTTGGTATGGCATGCCTGGGCTCTGAGACATGTTCAGAAGCTACCCTGGGGAATTCAAAAGAAACGGAAGGCAAACCGAGTGAAAACTAGCAACTTTAACATGTAAAACAGTAAACAGATTTTAACATGCATCAAAGTGTTCTATATATCAATAAAACGTAAAAGAACCAACACCCCTGTCCCCACGCTGGTCTGCGTGCGCAGTCAAGGATTGGCGCGCGCTTACTGACAACCGACGCGCGCAGGTTTGAAGGCCTACATGGTTCTTGTAACCCTGCTAGCTTTAGGTCCAAGACTGGTATAGATTACTAGTCTTGGCCCTGCCAGCCCCCTTCAGGAATCAAAACAGGAAGACAGTAATTGTTTATACCTTTGTTTGAGGTTTGAAAATGGATTGAGCTAGGATAATTAGTGGTTGAAAATGGAATTTTAAGTAGTTGTTTGAGTGGTGGTAGAAAGTATGCTTTGAGTTTGAGAGAAATGGGGCTTGAATGTGATGGCTTTGCTTGAAAGTTGTTAACTCTTGAAAATTTTGTGACCCCTTCAATGGAAGACCAATGGGGGTAATTATAGGAGGAAAAGATGGTGGCAATGGGGTGGAAAAACCAGCCAACAAGGTTGATTTGGGTTGCTTGGTGGCTAAGCCTCCCCAAAAAGGTGATGGGAGTGGTTGTGAGGGTGGTGCACCCCAAACCTACTGGAATACTATTCAGGCGAAGAAATCGAGGGCTCTAAGGTGTAATAGACCCATGATCATCACAAAATCCGACTGGCAAAAAGGTAAAAGGGACAGGTGTTGACTGGCGCGCGTGGGTCCCAAATAGGCGCACGTGTGTCGTACCAACCACCGCGCTGGTCAATGGTCAAAATTTGACCTTTGACCAACACCTAGCAAGTTGACCCTCCCGCGCCGGCTCCAGACCAACGCACTTGAGTCAAACTTCAAGCTAGGGTTTCTAGTTTAGGGTTTAAGGTTCACAAAAGGGTTCTAAACATCCAAAGCTCAAATCCTTTTCATTCTCATGACTATTTTTTATCCAATTCATCATCGGGGAAACAAGAAATCGAAAAATGAAATAAATCAATTGGGAGACCCAAATTGGGGTGTCTACACTATCCTTTGAATTACTCTAATCAATCCAACCTAATATCATGAATATCCTTCGCACGTTATCTCCTCATCTTCCTATTTATAAGCCACAGCTCACTTCGACGTTTTCCATTTCCCATAGAATCTCCGGAGCTTTCCTAGCCACTATAGTTTTGGTTTTTTATCTTCTTTGTCTGAAAATAGGTTTGATTTGCTTCACCTATGAGAATTTCTACCAATTCTTATTTTCTTCATCAAAGCTCATCCTAATCTCCGTCGAGATTACTGCCTTAGCCCTGTCCTATCATTTGTATAATGAAGTTCGTCATTTATTGATGGATTTTTCGGGATTTCTCTTTCTTGGAAGAAAAAGATTGAAATGACTGTTCAAAATTGCATCTATACCTTTGAGAACATTATTTTGCTGGTGAAGGAGGCTAGGTAGGTACATGAAGGCAAACATCCCAGAAGATACAAATGAACACATAAATTTTTTTTATATATATACACACACATACATACATACTCCCTCCGTCCCAAATTGGATGACAATTTTTAAAATTTGTGTTAATTTCAATTCCTTATATCTTTCAATATGAATCTCAAAAAAAAAAAGCAATATGGATCTTGTTTGATAGTTCTAGATTAGTTTTATTATAAAAAGTTTTCAAACTCGTAAAAAACAATATAGATTAAAAGATATAAGCAATAAAAAAAGACACAAAGTTCAAAAATTGTCATCCTCTTTAGGACAAAGGAAGTATATATTATTTCACTTCTTATACAGCCAATCACTTTGTACACGACCTAATGGTAATGAGTAAAAACCAATCAATGGACTAATTAGGAGTATAAACTGACCAATTAAGATTATGGCAGCTTTGGATACCCAGCTCAAGCAGTCTATTGCCAACGTCGATGCCCAGCTCAAATCTTTCGTCACCTCAATGCAGAAAGACATGCTCATAATAATGGATAGCATGCAAGAAATTAGTGATAAGTTGCAGGCAAGATCTTCACCTCAACCGGAACAACCTAAAGAAGAGACACCAACTGTGTATCCTAACCTAGCTGCCCTCATTGCCAAAATCAGTAAGTTGGAAGAGTCCGTTTAGAAAACCGAAAGGCTTGGAAAAGGGGAGATAGACATGAGCAAGCTATGCTTATTCCCAAATGCTAAACTGCCGAAAAAGTTCAAAAGTATGGATTTTGCAAAGTTTGATGGCACTATTGATCCAAAGGCTCACATTCAGGGGTATGTAAGATCTCTCACCATGGGAGGGATTGAGAAGGAAGCTATGGCACAGCTGTTCCATGAGTCCTTAACTGGTCCCACTCTACAATGGTTTCTCACTCTCGAACCATCTAAGAAGAGAACTTGGGAGGATATCGGGACGGCCTTTTTTTGCCCAGTACGATTTCAATGTGGACCTAAAAATGACCACGAGGGAGCTGGAAAGTACCAGATGGGTGACAACGAAAGCTTCGCTGACTATGTGAAGCGTCAGAGAGCCAAAGCCATACAGATGCAGAATAAGCCAGACCTGAAGGAACAAATCTGAATCATAACCAAGAACTTGCCAAGTGCCTTTGCACTGTACATGGTTCTCTCTCAGGTATCCCTCAACTTTGTGACCTTTTATGACTCCGGATTGGTTGTGGAGGAAGCTCTGAGGGATGGTACCTTAGAAAATAAAGAATCGAGTTCAAAATCCAAAATGGCGTACTTTGGAAACAATAATGTCCTTTTTGAGAATGCAAATCAAGCTGGAACCTCTTCTGCTAAACAGCAGAAGTAAACAAATCTCTGAAAAACCAAAATCCCAAAACCGAACCTTCACCAAATTCAGCACCCCTAGATCCGCCCTGCTCAAAAAGCTTGTTGAGTTTGGGGATCTGAAAGTACTCCCACCAAACCTCAACCATCTTGTCTACTGTGACTATCACTAGATGTTTGGTCATACCACAGAAAACTGTATTCACCTTCGTCATAGATCCAAAACCTCATTGACAACAAGGTCGTTGAAGCTCCCCCACCAGACAAACCAAATACCATCTCAAATCCCTTGCCACAACATAACAACACTTTCCGCATTAACCAAATCACCCTCACAAATGACTCGACAACTCAAGACTTTGAGCCTACCCTCTTCATCATTCCCGATACCGAACCAAAACTCGTTGTCAAAATTCCTGAAGAAACTAACCTTTGTTTTCTTCGAGAATGGAAGAGTACATGGGGAAACCTGTCTCTGATTTGGAAGAATTTGAAGCTGCCAATTTCCAAAGAGCTGTTGAGCCACCGTTGAGCCCACATGGGTAGTTGATTGGGAAAACATCGGGGCTGACCCTCTTAATAGACTCTCCCTGCATATGATGTTCGAAAACCAGAATGAGAACTATGATATTCCTTAAGTGGCACCTGAATGGGAATGGGATCCTGTCCCAGACGCGTATTATTTAATACTCCTAGCAAAGGATGATCCTTTCGACATGTTTTCTCTGCCTATGATGTTTGCCGAAGGATACCAACCTGAAGGGATCACTTTTGAATGGCCGGAACTTGTTCCACTTTACCCTGATTTCTCCCATTTCAATGACCACGTCATTGATAATCTTTACAGCAATGTGAACCTCGATCCGTGGGATCTAGAACCTAGGGAGGAGGAGGTGGCAAGCAACGAATTTGACCCATTAGACTACATTGTGGATGAAGTAGAATCTGAGCCATCAGTTAAGTTAGCTTCCCTAATGATGTCAATATCTCCATGCTACAATCTGAATCTCTCATGAACTTATGGGAGGATGAACCACAACCATTCTTATGGGAAGCAGAGACTAGGCCAAACCCGTGGGTAGATTCTGAAGTGGTCAACATGCGAGTAGGAAATGAAGAATGGACAGTGAACCGAGCAATAATGGAAGCTGAACAATGGAAACCTGAAGATCTCTGGGAGGATTTGGTCATTGTTTATTTGGTCGAAAATCTCCAGGGAGCTACCATTGGCTACAAGCGTAAAGCTCCTTTGACTTAAGGAGCGAAGAACAGAAATTCCGCCAGATTGACCATTTTACAAGAAGTAGTCGTGTTTACCAACACCTTAACTTCCAAATCAGAGAACCCTCCAACCCTGTAGCTCCACCAGCCAAAAAACCTTCCTCACCGACCAAAAATCTTTACCAACCTTTTCCTCCACCAACCAAAGAACCTTCCCTTCCCGAGAAAAACTCCGAAGGAATGATAAAGCGACAACTCGAACAGACCCAAGTCAGAATGTCTATTTGGGATGTGCTTGTTCACTCTGCTCGCCATCGCGAAAGACTCATCCAAGCCATCTCCCACCTGAAAGTTCCCTCTGACATAACCCTGGATGAGCTTGTGGCGCTCATCAAAACCATTCCCATCAAGCATGTCATTTACCTTCACCAACCGAGATCTACCTACTAAAGGAACTGATCATAACAAACCATTGCACATCACCCTGAAATGCCATGGTAAATGGGTTCCAGTGATCCTAGTTGACAACAACTCTACAATCAATGTGTGTCCGCTTCGCGTTGCCTATTGTTTTGGATACAAAAACAAAGACTTCTCCCCATCTGATGTCAAAGTCTAAGCATATGACAACACCCGTCGGGATGTGGTTGGCACTCTCATGCTCCCTAAGACATTTGGGTCCTACCAGACTGAGGTAGAGTTCCATGTGCTAAGCATCCCTACTTCCTTCAATCTGCTGCTTGGAAGACCTTGGATGCATCGCCCAGACATCATGGTTGTACCTTCCACTCTCCATCAGAAAATTCATTTGGGACTTGAAATAGGAATGCTTACCATCCATGGAGACTTTGGGATTCATGAACCCACCGAAGACAATGTCCCACTCTTGGAAATTCAGCATGGGGAGGAAGACATCGCTCTGGGTGGTTCTCATTGGACACGCTCTGTCTTTTCGGTCAAGATAGACGATGACTTCGTCATTAGCAATGTCGCCCTGAAAATGATGAAGAAAATGTCCTATACACCTGGACTGGGTCTGGGAAAGAACCTGCAAGGACCCGCAAAGTTTGAGATCATTTGAACTCTGATATGCAAGACTGGCTTCAGCTATGAACCCTCTGGCAACAATGTGGTGAAGAAAGGAGATAGATTGGAAGACTACTTTGTGAAGGAAAAGGCAAAACAAGTCTACCAAGGTCAGCAAGAGCTGTTTTGGAATAAGGAAACCAACACTCTGCTACCAAGGTTCAAGATATTTCCCAATGACGTTTGGTCAGAAGATGAGGAGGAAGTTAAGACTGTGGAAGTAAAAGAAGAACTAGTTGACTGGATTGAGGTTTTCGACATGGAAAGTCTGGTGATCCTATTTGACGAAGGCGAACCAATGGGTACAGTCATTGAAGCAGAAGTGCTGATGCTAGGGCAAGAGGCTCTCGAAGACCCGACTTCACTCGTGTGGATGTCACTGAAGAGTATAAGAATTAGACCTTCATGCCAAGTGTGACTTGCGATGGGTTTGATCCTGAGTCCGAGTCCGAGTCAGAGTCAGAGTCAGAGTCAGAGTCATCTGAGTCTTCCCAATCCTTTGAGTCTGTTGAGTCCGAGTCGGTGCCTCTTAGCCTGACTCCTCATGGTCTGTACTTTGAATTTGAGTCTACTCGTGCGTATGGTGCCCCTGAGGCTTTTGCTGATGATGAAATAAAAGAAGCGAATTCTGTCTACTTCCTTGATTTGGAAATAAATTGCATCGACCTTGATGATGATGAGATGGATTTCAATAGCCAAATACCCTCAATAGGTCTCAAACATTGTGCCTGTCCCTAAAAAGGATGGCAAAATTAGTGTCTGCGTTGTTTTTAGGGACTTAAACAAGGTGAGTCCAAAAGATGATTTCCCATTTCCACGTATCGATGTACTGGTAGACAATACTATTGGACACGCTTTGCTTTCTTTTATGGATGGCTTTTCAAGTTACAATCAAATCCTCATGGCCCCAGAGGATTGGGAGAGAACCACATTTCTCACAGAATGGGGAACTTACTATTACCAGGTCATGCCTTTTGGATTGAAGAATATAGGATCTACTTATCGGTGAGCTGCTACAACCTTGTTGCATGACATGATTCACAAGGAAGTAGAGGCTAACATTGATGACATGATCTTCAAAGCCAAGGAGCGAATGGTGCTTCTGTTATTCTGGTCATTGCTAGTACTGACTAGCATTTGTTGTACTGCTGCTTCGTTGCTGCCAATGATCTAATCAAAGATGGTCTACTGCTGTATTGTACTATACTTAAGCCTCAGGTTTTTGTTATCTTCTGGTTGGTGTCACTAGACCCTTGTTTTCCTTCCCTCTTACTAGATGGATTGGAAACAACGCACACCTTTTAGCACATGTAGCCATTTGGCATAAGCAATTTTCTTTACTCTTTTGTTTTCTTTTTCTTTTCCACTAGCGGTATGCCCCTTGTAGGCTGTATATTCGGTTATCCTTTTTTCAATTTCAAGCTGGTTTACCCAAAAAAAAAAAAAAGCTTAGTGCACAACTAGGTTTGGAACCCCACCACTCTGAAACTCCAAGCTCTTAAACCATCCACACTCATCCATACTCATCCATCCTCGTTCAAGCTCAAAGCCCAAGGTAAAACAAGTTTCCTTGGGCCAAGCCCAGCCTTGGCCCTGAGGGGAATTTATACAATCACACTTGACCTGTTTTTGTTAAGTGTTGACTCAAAAACCATTTTCAGAAACAAAACTAGAAACTGAACTGGAAACACTACACCGTGCGGTGTTGGAATACACCGCACAATGTAGTGAGGTACACCGTACAGTTCTATGTCGTTCATTAGCTATTCATTCTTCTGTTCTTATCACACTCACATACTATTGATCACACTGATATTGCTCAGGGATGATCACTGACGTATTTCAGAATATAGTTTATCCAAAAACCATGCCTTTGGTTTGTTAAAATGGGTTTTCATGATCATCCATGATCATCAAGTGCATCAAAAAGGGTTTTGCAAACTGTTTTTCAACAAAGACAACAAGAAAGATGCGTGCTTGGGTCCATGGCCTGTTTCAATCTGAAAATACAAAGACGTTCTGAAATGAGTAGAGAGCCACATCGTACGATGTTTTAAGAACATAGTACGTTGTATCTGATACACCATGCGAGCATTTGAGCAATAACAGCGGTCTGACAGTAGGGTAGTATACCGCGCGGTATACCAAAAGGCCGTGCGAGGCAACCAGGTACACCGTGCGGTGCTGATTGTGATCGAGGTAGTCCGTTAATAATGTGTTATTTCATTTCTGCACGTCATCCCTTTATCATCCATTGTACAGTAAGCACCACAAGCACACCAATGTGATATTCAATCCCATGACCCTTTCCCTTATTGCTCATTAAGAGTTTGATCTTCGAAAAGATATTCACAAGTTTCCCCTTTAAAAATGTCAAGTAGAGACTGGTTCTTACCAGGCGAATGGGGTGCTTTTTAACAAAACCTTCCCCATTTGTAATGTGGCCTCCTGACCCAAAGTCTCAATGTTTTCGCTAGGCCAAAACCCTTCTTTTCAAATCAAAACCCTCGGTTTCTTGGATCATATATCTCAAAAATCTAGGTGGTGACTCTCGCGGGTGCGCCGGTCGGAGAGCCCACATGTGTATTGTAGACTTTCCCATGTAATTAATAGTTTATTGCTACTACGTCGTTCTTTGGTGGGATAGAAAGGATGTTTTTCATCTCGTTTATTGTCAACGTTGATTCATGGGCTAATAAGTGAACGTATTAGCATAACCCATTAACTTGTTTTTCTAAGTTGCTAATGCTTCTAAAAAGAAAAATCTATCTCAGTAATTTGTATCATCGGTATATTAGTTTTCCGAAGCTGACGACTAAATGTTAGCATCTATAACTTTTGGAAAACTTTACTATCATGGGCTAATATTGGTAGATGGACTAATATATGTTTTAGCAGAGATAAATTTGTAGTTCACATTCTGTTAGTGCTACTGGTTGAATGATGATTGAGTAAACCAGTTTATGCTAAGTTTATTGAATCGCTACCATTTTTTTTATCATGATCATTGGACTGAAAAATCACATGAATGAATGCATATTTTATGTATTCGTGGTTTTTGATTTTATGAGGTCAATAATAGAAATAAAGATCATGATCACATGCTTACAATAAATTAATCTATTTTTGTCAGATTATGTTTTCTGCAATAATGTATGATTATTTTGAAGTATTTAACTGGGAAAGTTTTTCTACTACTGTGTTATTGTATATGTGAGAGTTATGGTTAGACTAAATGTCATTGAACGGATTATCAATCACATAAAAGAATACTTGGCTGTGAATATTTTATTTTTATTAGGAGTGGTTGAGTAAAAGAATGACATCGGCATAACTCGAATAAAAGAATAGAGTATATCATTGGTTAGTTTGATACTCATAGGGATTACTAATTTGGTAGTCACCAAAGTGACCTAGGTTAGTGACACTTATGAATATTAAACTACGTTAAAATTTGTTAAAAGGTAACAAATAAGTCAATGATATTCTCGATTGCAGTCATAATTATAAGAATGGGACTAGGCCTAAAGGAGAGTCACATTTAAAATAGTTATGAACTGGGTAGGGTAAGTAATTTGTGCAACTTAGCGGGTTATGATTGGATACCCAAAGGTATCATGACTAACTAGATAAGTCGTATAAATTATTTAGACCTACATAGGTGATTATGTTGCACCTAATTAATGAGTGAACAATAGGTACGCTTAGGTTTTGCCCAAAGGTGGACCTAAATGATGTCAATAGTTTATCATTATAAATGTTTATATTTCTCAAAGCATTAATTAAGTATTGTCCTATTTAGTTTCCTTTTACAGTTCCTTATTTCACTATACTAGAATATCTAAAGGCTGAGGAAGATTCCTTTAAATCTGCTGATAAGTCACTCGTAGGTACAATTATGGCTGAATTAAGCACCATGACATATGATGGTAGTCGTGGGGTTCAAGAGCACATCTTGAACATGTATGTCAAAGCTGCAATGATTGCAACCTTGGGATTTCAAGTGGATGAGTCTTTCCTTGTTTAGGCTATAATCAACTCAATCCAACACAGTTTGGCCCATTCAAAATACACTGTTGCTTACATCTAGGGGTGAGCAAAATAACCATGAAACCGTGAATCCAGTCCAAACCAATCCAAACCGAATAATTTGGTTTGGTTTTATAATGATGTGGTTAGGTCTCGGTTTTAAAAAAATAAAAACCGTGTTAAATGGTTTGGTTTATGGATTTACGTTAATGGTTCTGGTTCCAAACCAATCCGAACCATGTGATATACACACACACATATAGTATATAATTTGTTTAGATATACTTGATAAACTTAATTTCCTTATCTAATACTCTATTCCACCACCCTATTCTTTTCTTTCACTTTCAATATTAATTTCCTAAACTTCATATTCTTATAATTTCATTACGCTAAACATACATGATTTGGGCTTAGTAAAGTGATTTCCTACTCTTTTATCTCGGTAACTTACTTTCTAATGTATTCTATTCTTATTTAGTTGATTGATGTTAGTGAGCTTTGATGATTTTAATATATTAATTTCAATATAACTTTTAGTTTAAGTTATCTATGCAATTTTAAGTACTTAAAATAATTTATAGTAATGATATCTCAATTTTAAACGAACCGTGGTTTAAAACCGAAACCAAACTGCCTTTGAATGGTTTGGATTGGTTTGGTTTTATGAATTTTATGGATTGGTTTGGTTCTTTAAATTCATAATCCATAAGTAGTGGTTTGGTTATTGGATTACTATAAAACCAAACCAATCCGATCCATGCTCACCCCTACTTACATCCTAAAATATGCCACCTAACAAGAAAATTACACGTGGCACCAAACATTGTATCACTCAATCAAAACACATCATAATTAAGCCTGAGATATAGAAGATCAAAGGGTTTAATGATGATGTTATTTTAGTACTATACGATATCGTTTAGATTGGAAACGACCGTGTTTGGTCATTGAAAGATAGGTATTAAAGATGATAATTAGGCACAACCGCTGATTAATTCTTCAAACCATCGAACGGTGTCATTAAAGTACCATTTCATTAAGGGAAATTGGTTATGTTTATAGCAAATCATCTGAATAGATTATTTCGAAGCACTAATTCATGTTGCACAAAAGCAGGAAGCCAGTTAACCATGATCAGCACCAACAAACGTGGAAAGAGAAGAGTTTTCCAAGAAGACCAAGTCAAGCAACCGTTTGAAGGCCTTTACAACCATTTTTTTTTTTTGGAGGGAATGAAGAACATTTTGAATCAAAATTGAACGAAGACGTGGGCATCACAAGAAAACATGAAGCATGTAGGTTAAAGCTAGAAAAGTTGTACCTAGCAGCAACTCAAGACTCAATAGGAGTACTGTTAGCTCAAGACAATGAAGATGGCAAGGAGAGAGCAGTTTATTATCTTAGTGTAGGTTTCTAAATTCCTATGAATGCAAGGATGCTGCAGAAGAAAAACTATGTTTAGCTTTATTTTATGCTTCTAAGAAACTCAGGTACTATAAGTTGCCTAGAGTAACCTATGTTATATCTCTAACTGATGTAATTAAGCATATGTTTTCAAAGCTTGTGCTTAGTGGGAAGATTGGGAAATGGATTGTGTCATTAATTGAGTTTTGTCTTGAGTAGATTCCTTAAAAGTCAGTAAAAGGGCAAGCATTGGCCAATTTCTTGGCTTATCATCCTAATGGAGTTAAAATGTCAAAGCCCTTCGAAGCTGCTACAGTTGAAATCAAACAATGGAAACTATGGTTTGATGGATCTAAAACAGCTCAAATGGCTAGAGTGGAGATAATACTAGAATCTCCTCAAGGTTTGAAAACCAAATATGGATTTCGACTTAATGAAGGACAGTGTTCTAATAATCAAGTAGAATATGAAGCCTTAATCATATGTTTGGAAATTATGCTTAAACTGAAAGTTAGTACTATTGAAATCTTTGGGGATTCTCAATTAGTAATTAATCAATTGAATGGACTATTTCAATGCACTAGTCCACCCTTATTGATATATTACCAACATGCCAAGAAACTAATAGCTCAGTTTTTTATGGTTACTTTGACGTACATTCCCAAATTCTTTAATGAAGAATCTGATGAGATAGCTCAGAGGGTATCTAGTTATAAAGTTTTATCTGAAAATGAGAGGGAATTTTATCAATTAACTTTGAGAAAATCCCTACCTATGTTAAGCAACAGGTTGAGTGACTTTGAAGTATTAGAGATTGATGTTCCACCAATTCAGAATGTAGATTGGAGACAAACATTAATTAATTACTTAACCAAACTTGATGTCACTACTGATAAGGCAACCAGTCTCAAATCAATAAATTATATTATGTACAATAATGAGTTATTCAAAAGAGGAATGGATGGTCTTCTTTTGAAATGTTTAAACAAGGTGAATGCATTTAAAGTGATGACTGAGATCCATGAAGGAATTTGTGGAGCACACCAAGCTGGTATAAAAATGAGATGGTTGATAAGGAGATATGGTTACTATTATTGGCCAACAATTTTGAAAGACTACATAGATTATGCAAAGGGATGCCAAGCTTGTCAAAAGACTGGGCCACTTAAGCATGTACCAGTTACTGATCTGCAATATGTAATAAAATCATGGCCTTTCAGAAGATGGGCCATGGACATGATTGGAATGATTTATCCTCCTTCAGAAAAGCATAAATTCATTTTAGTAGCCGTTGATTATTTTACTAAGTGGGTAGAGGCTCAAGCTTATGAGGAGGTTAAACAAACCCATATCATTGAATTTTTAAAAGGTATTATCTATAGGTTTGGGAATCCTCAAACCATAACAGTAGATAATGGATCTATATTTGAAGGAATTTTTTTGGGGGGTAAAATAGCTTGAAAATAAAAAAAGCTAACCGAATATATAGCCTACAAGGGGCATACCCCAGGAGGAAAACAAAATAAAACAACAAAAAGAGAGAGCCTACGCCAAATGGCTACATAGGACTAGAAGTAAATATAACTACTGTTTCCTATCCATCTAACAGAGGCATATGAAACAGATGGCAAAAGGATACACTTAGTGCAACCTGACTAAGAGAAAGAGCCAAACTGACTATGAAAGTAACCAATTTACATATGAGAAGACATCTCAAATGTCATACACTTCCGAATGCCTAGCTGCACAACTTGAATTACCTTCTTGAAAGCATGAAGGACAATAGCAACCAAATAGATCAATAACCATATGAACAAAAGAATACATATCTGCAGCTAGCTGCTGTCGGCAGCAACAGGATAGGCAGCAGCAATAGGATAAGCAGCAGCAGCAGCAACAAGAGAGATGTAGAACTCGGATCAACAACAGATCAGCATCTACCTACTACCATTACAGCAGCAAGCAAAGGGACTCAAAGAATGGTTAAAGCTTGTTAAATTGGTTAACAATGGAATTGGTTAAAGCTTATTTGAAGGAAAATTGGTTAAAGCTTTTGCCAATAACCATAGAATTTCTTTGATATATACTCAATCCAATGGCCAAGCTGAATCTACCAACAAAATTATCAAGAAAGGGACTCAAAGAATGGTTGATAAGAATCCAGAAATTTGGCATAGCTTGTTATTAGATACTTTATGGGCATACAGAAATACAAAAAGAACTAGCACATGAACTACTCCTTTTGCTCTAACTTATGGACATGATGTTGTTTTACCTATGAAAATCACAGAGAGATCCCAAAGAGTGGCATCTCAAAATGATTTAGGAACAGAAGTATATCATCAGGCCATGCACATGGAATTAGAAGACATTGATGAAGCTAGGGTAAAAGCTTTAGACCAGATTATGTTACAAAAAGCTAGAATAGCATGAAGTTACAATAAAAGGGTAGCTCTTCGAAGCTTCGATGAGGGAGATTTTGTGTGGAAAGTTTTCTTGCCCATCAAAGATAGAAGAATCAGAATGGATGGATTAGGGAAATGGGCTCCAACATGGGCAGGACCTTTCCAAATCCACAGAGTTTTGAAAGGAGGAGCATATCATTTAAGAAACTTAAATGGATACATCCATCGAAGAAAGATGAATGGAAGGCATTTGAAGCCTTATATTCCCAATATTTGGGAGTCATTTAGCAGTAGGTAACCCTTCGAAGGGTTATTTCCTTTCTCTTTTATTGAGTAGCAGCGTTAGTTAAGAAGTTCAATCATAAAGAGGAACTTTAGAAGGTAACATGGGACTCCATCGTACGCCGTTGGATCTCAGCCAACGGCTAAGATTTTAAAATGGAACTCGCAAGTAACATGGGGATTGGGTCAGGTAAAATTATCTCGCAGGTCACGGGTCTTTCACAAACGGGTCCCTTCCCTTTCATTTCCATTTCACGCTGAAACAAGAGAGAGAGAGAGAGAGAGAGAGAGAGAGAGAGAGAGAGAGAGAACCAAAGACGACGACGAAGATGAAGAACACAGATGAAGAATAAGAAGATCTAGAGCTATGGAATAAGGTATCTCTCTCTTTCTAATCTCTCAATCTCAAATCTCTATCTCTCTATTTTCAATCTCTACATTTTTTGCGATTTAGGGATTCAAACCAAATTTAGGGCTTGATTTGGCTCGAACTAAAAAGCCTCATTCTCTCTCTCTCTCTCTCTCTCTCTCTCTCTCTCTCTCTCTCTCTCTCTCTCTCTCTCTGTTTTGAATTCGATTAGGGTTAGGGTTTGAATGAACTAATTTTAGTTTTCCCTTCCATTCACACGTAACACAGAGAGGGTTAGGGTTTGAATGAACTAATTTTAGTTTTCCCCTTTCATTCATGCATAACACACACACAGAGAGAAGAACGAATGACGAAGAAGAAGAAATGGAAGAACAAGATTGAAGCGTGAATCCAACCCCCTTGTTCAACCCCCATCACCAAGGTCTCTCTCTCTCTCTCTCTCTCTCTCTCTCTCTCTCCCTCTCCCTCCCTCTCTCTCTCTCTCTCTCTCTGTGTTATCAAATATCATTTGCAAATTGGTTGACCCCGCTAAACTTCTGTTTTTCACATGCCGTCAAAACTCCTTTTTTTCCCCTTTTCTCACAGCACATTCGAAGGAGGGTTTCTGTTTTGTTGAGGCTGTTGATTGAGAATAAGGGCTCATGATGACCGTGGTCCACAACCAATGCTTACAAATAATATTCTACAGCCCTTGATCCCGCTTTTCCTAGATATGCAGAAGCTGGAGATCAAATAGCTAACTGGACCTTTGGATGATGCAGGCAAAGAATTGGCTCTAGATATGAAAGCAATTGTTAAAAGACTTTGCTTGAGTGAACCCGGTAAAACCTTATTATATGAACTTTATGTTGTATTTTTATTTCAACAATGTAAGGAGAAAAACCAGATAGGGGTTTATAGTGTAGCTCCAAAAATGTGGAGTTCTGAGATGGATGTTATCTTTGATTTGACCTCAGGTCATTTTGTGATACAATCTATAACTACTAAACAAGCATTTGGTCTTAAGAGTGTGGAGCCAAACCCCCTCACCCTCTTCTGTGGTCATGTTTCATGAGATGTAGCAGCTTCTAAATGCATATTGGTCTTTAATTACAGATGGAAATGGCTCTTTCTCAGTTGTGATGATTGGTGGTGTGCTTGAAGCTAATAAGAAGTGGGATATAGGTAAAGAAGTTATTGCCTGTATCCAGAAGACCTATCCCAAGGCTAGTCCAATTAGACCAAAGGTTGGCATTCTTTTCCAATTTCCCCTTTTCAATGACTAGTTTTTTTCTCTCTCTCCTCATGTCATGTTAGGTTTTTGCCATGAATTAACCAATCAAGAATTCACTTTGATTCTTCAGGTGGAGTCTGCTTTGGGGCTGCATTGCTTGCTTGGAACTCTTTGATGACCCTGGATTAGTTAGCAGAGTACAATTGTAAAGTTCGACATACAACACCTTGTACGTTGATTTCTTATGTATGGGATGTATTGTGCTTGTACTCTAGTTTATTTTTTTTATATTGTTGAAAGTTAGTGGAATTTTGTAAAGAAAGTACAATCTAGAATTCTGTTATGTTCATTGTAATGGGATGTTCATTTTATTTTTGTATTTGTTGTAAAGAAGTTAGTGGAATTTTGTAAAGAAGTCCTTGACCAATCAGAATTTCGTAATGGGATGTTCATTGTAATTTTGTAATGGGATGTGCAAAATGCCCTTGATCAAGCCTCTTTTATTTTCACCATAAATCTCTCCTCAAATCTTCAAGCTACACACCATTAAGTCCGCCAATCCACATGATCGCACACTGATACATAATGTGTAACTATTGGAATGAATTGGATATGTTCAGCACGGTTCTCATCCATGGCTCAATTGCAAGAAAGCTATAAGTTCTAGTTTCTCTTTGGAAATTGTCAAATTAGATACAGATTTGAAGTTTTATCTGCATTCTCTTACTACTGGTGGTCTTGATCAGGTTGTTGCCCACAAACACACACACTTATAGCAAATGTCCAGGCAAACAGAGGTAGCAGATTAGGACAAAAACATGGAACATTTTTCGTATACATGAGCTTACAATATCCATGGCACATACCAAGAAACAGAGGAAGCATTACACATGACAGGAACAATGCCAACTACAGATTACCCAACACCATTCACAAAAAAATTGCAATTGCAGATTACCAAACACCTTGGATTGCCAACATAATGCTGTGTGGCCCGTGATCCTTTATTCAAGTTCCTCCTCCGCTGGTTTGCTGATCTCCTAACCTTCTCATTCTAACTTGCACAGTGAACGCACAACTAAGACCTGACCGGGGGTTGCCTAACAAGGCTCTCCGGCGAGAGGATGAGAATGTGTAGAGAATAAAGTAGGAGATTAGGGTTTTTATGTTTTGTGGCATGTACCTTTTAGGGTTGTTGTCCTTCAGAATTTATAGTCTCTTTGACTTGATCTCGAAGCACAGGCATGTGCCTTGCACGAGTTAAGTGACATCATTGTGACATCATCGAGCAAATCTGGTAATCGTTTTAGGCGTGAGCTGGCACTCCCATGTGCGCTCATCATTATCCTTGGGCATAAACGTTTTAGCACGTGAGAGAGCACGTGACTCAGCGGGTGGCTGAGCTCCATATTTCGCCGAGCCTAATGGGCAACTCAGATGGGGAGTCCTTAGACGAAGCTGTCTTCCTGAAGGTGGCTGAGCATGAGTTGTCAGACGTAAGAGGCAGGTGCATCGTCGGTAACTAAGGGGTCCCGATCTAGAGCTGAGCCTTAGCTTGGGCATGGCCACGCTCACAAGACATGGGCAGACATGGTCGGCCTGCTACAATAGCCTCTCATTCTTTGTCGACGCCAAGCGCGTGGTAGGGATTGATGTTTAAGCCTTGGTTGTGCCCGCCGTTTACCGAGCGTGAGTCATAGTTATGGAATAGAATCTTGGCCGAGCTTTAATGATCCTTTCAGCAACTGTCACAGGCAAAGCTCCAATGGAAGAGCGCCAGGTGTCTCTCTATGGTTGGGTATGGCTGATGGGAAGACAGCTGGCATGCGTGAAGTTTTGAAAGGCTGTCCTGTCATTTGCCACGTGTCAAGCGTTGATTGGCCATCGGTTTGGCGGTGCAGCGCTGGGCGGGAAATTCGAAACCCTAACCCACCCCTATATATAGAACGGTGATAGGAGAGAGAAATGTTACAAATGTTTTTCTCTCTCTCCAAACCTCTATTGCAGAGCTTCCCTTATCTCCTTCTCGGTCCAGATTCCATCCAAATCCAACTTTTACAGCAAATCCTGCTTCGAGATCGTTAGGTATGCTTCGTTTTTTGTTTCTCCTTACATTTCTGTAGTTTTCAAGCCTTTGGGTATTGTTTTTCCGGTATTTTTGGGAGCTTTCTGCTCTGTGTGAACAGTACGATGGTTGAGAGGAGCAGATTGTTCATCTTCTCCTTCAATCTGTTCTTCCGAACCCCAGCCAAAGTGCTGGCTGGCTTGGCCGACGCTGGGCTATTAGTCGAGCCTCACAATCCAGACGTTAGTGTTTCCCGAGCTTGAGTCTATAGGGCAAAATAGGGTGGGCCAGTAGGGTAGCCGAGCTTAGCGAGATCCCCGCCTATTGCCGACGGTATGGTTTCTCATTATTTTCCTGTTGTTTTGTTAGGTCTGGCTTACTCGGTCATAGTCATCTCTTCCGACTCTGACAATTCGGGGGACGACTCCAGAGATTTAGTTATCCGAGAGTACTTGGATAGGCGCAGGAGCCGATGTCAGAGCTCCTCATTTGCTTCGAACATGTCAAGCTCCAGTGATTCTAAAGCCAAACGCGATCATGAGTATGACGGCGGGTTCAACACCGAGCCTGGTATATCCTTCACCACTTCCACTCAACCTGAGCCGGGGCCCGAAGCCGAATCTAGGTTTTGTTCGCAGGCCGAAGCCACTACTTCTTCCCGATCCAGGCCTAGTGAAACCCCATTCGAGAACAGGGAGTTTGCTAACCTTTATGAAAAGGGCAAGGTTTGTCCATACACCCACTATTTTAGTGGGAGTCCAAGCGAGTATGAGAGTTTTTGCCGAGAGTACAACATCCCTGGCGAGGTTGTTGTTAGTCAAGTGGCCAGTAACCGTATAAGAGATAAGAGAGAGCACCGCCCCGAGCACATAACGGTTCCCTTAATGGCCATCTGTGAGGCCGGGCTCCGGTTCCCACTTCACCCATTTTTGAGGGAATTGGTTGCTCGGTTTGACCTGGTGCCGCATTATTTTGCCATTAACAGCTATAGGATAGTGATGGCCATGATTAAGTTGAAGGAACTCCACAACCTCGAGTTTACGGTCGTCGACCTTTTCCATACGTACATAATGTCTAGGCACAGCAAGACCGAGCGTAGGTACCTATTGACGTGAAGTAACAGGGAGCCATTGATAGAGGGGCTGCCCGATACTGACAAATGGGCCAACTTTTACATCGAAGTTAGTGGCAATTATGAGTTTGGCGATCAGTCAACACGGCTACACCACGTGCCGAAAATAAAAGATTTTCGAGGTTGTCTAACTTCCTGTATTCTGCCGAGCCTGACTTTTACTTTGTATTTTTTAGTCCCCAGTGTTGATTGGTCAATACTTCTTGCCGATCACCGTGCAATAACCAAGAGAGAGCAATCGCTAGCCGTTGAGCAGAATGTTGAAATTCTGAAGGCCCAAATTTTTCGTGACGCATCAACTCTGTTGGGCTACATTCCTTCGTACAAAGGGAAGTTGAAGAGGATGGAGAAGGAAAGTGTGCCGAACGCGAATGCCGGAGGCAGCAAGGTAACTGAGCAACAGGTAAGGAAAAGCAAGCAACCGAAGTCGACCAATAAGGAAAAGGAGCCGAGGGTGAAGTTCCCCACATTCAGGAAGCCTGCCAAATTTTGGTTCCAGTAGAGCCAACAATTCGAGCTTTTAGGTATAAATATCCCTCTTCAGACTTTCGTACCCGAGTTCACCGGAGAGATGGGAAGAAGGAATGTGGTTCGCGTGAACATCAGGGACGGTGCTGCTGTTCGGCAGAAAGAGATCGATGTGGCCAAGCCTGTTGAAAAGAGGCAGAAAGTCACTCATGATTTTTTCGCAACCAAGCCGCAGACTCCTCTTCCGAGCGAGAAGGACAGGACCAAGTCATCGGCTGCTGCGGGCGGCTCAAAGGCGGTCCAAAAGTCAACGGGCTCGGCCGACCCAGTCGCTATTCAGGAGTTTGCTCCATCTTATGCCCTGGCCAAAGGCAGGGTCGTTACGGTGGAGGACTCTGTCAAGATGGAGCCGGGGTTGGTTGTTGCAATGCTCTAAGGTTTGGCTCTGCCGCGTGATATGCAAAAGGTTCCAGAGGATCTTCAGCTGAGCCTGGTGCATGCGAGTGCTTACCTCGTTCAGGTACGTCCGAGCCTGACTCCTCTCAACTCTCTTCTTTGCGCTCGTCTCCGAGTCTGTCTTTGTTTGTAGGCTTTCTTGTGCTTATCTTGTTTTTTTTTTGTAGCCTGGGCAGGCTTTGCTCCGGGCTTCAAACAAGGCCGAGCTTGTTACCGCCGAAAGGTCTCGTTACCGTGACGACCTAATGACCGAACGTGAAAAGGTGAAGTCGCTAAAGACTACCCTGAAGGCGGTGAAGGCTTAGTTGGCTGAAACGGAAAAGGAGTGAGATGAAGCTCTGGAGAAGGCTAAGAAAGCTGATCATGAGCTTGGTCAAGTTTTGAGGCAGGAAAAGGGAAAAATGAAAGAAGTCAATGAGAAGGCTTATCAGGCCGGGTATGACCGAGCAAGTGTTGAGTATATAAGGGACGCTCGGTCGATGGTCAATGACGAGGTTAAGGTGAAGGTCCCAATCGCATACCGAACTGGGTAAAAGGATGGTGTGAAGGCAACGTGTGGTGTCCTGCAGCTCGAAGCTGACCTCAACATGACGAAGTCGATTCCTAGACCCACAACTCCTGAACTTGTCCTTCTATATACCAATGAAGAGTGTGCGCCCTTACCTCCAGAAGAGTTTCCTGAGAGCGAGGATGACATTGACGACCTCACCAAAGCCGACGCTGACGCCGACGGTGGAGATGGCTCTGGTGGGAAGAAAAATGGTGAGGGTGGCGAAAAGGTAGCGGAGGACGCCAAGCAAGAGCCTGTGAATATTGACAAAAGTGCTGAGGCCGTTGCTCCCGAGGACGTTCCTCAAGTTTAAAGTTTTTATTTTTCTTCATGAACTTGTTGATTTTGAACTTTTAACTTCTGTTGGACTAGACGGCTCCGAGCTTGGAGTTTACCGTGCCAGATGTAATAGTTTGTTGGGGGTCGGCGCCGAACAATATACCACACCAAACCTCTCATCTTAGGGATTTCTTCTGCACTTGTTTTTTGAATGAATCCTTTGACTTCCTTCTTGAAATTTCTTTGAGTTTCTTGTGGTATTTTCTTCTGCATCTCGATTGATTTATCTCCATGGTTTGAGAACAAGTTTGATAGGTTTGTTTGTTTGAATGGTAGTTGTCCATAGCCCCCATTTTGGTCTGGGTTTGGCTAGTATGATGTTGGCCAAAGCAAGTAGTGAAGGTTGTGTAAGTGCCGAGCCTTAACCAAAGTAGAATTTTTGAACAATTGTTTATGTATTACCGAGCTTGGCCTTATCTTTGTTGTAAAGAACAGGGGGAAATAAAAATTCGATGGGTGCCCTTGACCTGTGGTTGGGGTTTGGCCAAAGTGCCAGCCCCTGGCCAAAGTATTAAAGGCTTAAGCTTTTCAATGTTTGCGGGTGGCTTGCTCACCGAAACATGAGTGTAACCGGGCTGTGGCCGACCTTAGTGTCTTGCCAAGCCGAATCCAGAGCCTAAATTCCTGACGTAATGTGTGTCTTAGGCTCGGTGGACCATATGCCCTATTTTTGCTTCTTGGGCCAGCAATAGTGGCCGAAGCAATGGCGTGAAAGCCGTTTGGATCCAGGTCCTACAGCGAGTAACTACTTGGAAGTGGATGCGCGATCGAGATCAGCACGAAGGCTTGTTTTAGATTCCTTTGTTACAGGGCCATGGATAACGTGTATCGTCGGCCGTGGTTCATTTGGGTTGGGATTTCCGGCAGGTTGATGGGTGGGCGTTTTGGTTCGATCAATGTACTGGTCAAGATGGCCTTGGGCTGCCAAACGCTCCAGCAATGCCTTGTACGGGGCGCATGCTGTTGTGTAGTGGCCGAGCTCGTTATGATACGAGCACTTTTTCCTTGGGTTTTGATCCTGTTGGCCAGTGTCTATGTCGAGCTTCCCTGTTGGCCACTCGAACCATGGTTGCCTCATTATCTCTTTTAGGAAAGACCAGATAGGCTCTTTGAAGTATGTGGTTTCAGCCACGTAGTCATGCACCTTTGCCAGACGTTTCTTTCCTTCTTTGATGTTGTTGACGTGTTTCTTTTGCTGGGATTGTTGGGTTATGATTGGCGCTGGCAACTGGGGCGTGACTGCTGGAAGTATCGTAGTTTGGTTTGGTATTCCCTAAGCCGCTCTGTCGCTCTACGATGCGCATTAACTTGCCCATGCCATGGGGTGGGCGGATTGCAAGTTCGGCCAGGATCTTGCTGCCAGTGTCCAAGCCATTTTTAAAGGTTCGTGCAACCCAGTACTCGTCGATTCCAGGGATTTCGTTAAACAGTTGCCAGTATCGCTCGGCATACTATCTGAGTGTTTCGGATGGGAGTTTCCTCATTTGGGATAACGATTCAGGCTCCTTTACGGTCCTTTTGCTTGTGATAAAGTGAGTGTTGATGGCGCGTTCAAGGTCGACTAAGTTCCGTATGGATCCAGCAGGCAATTTGTTGAACCACTGGAGGCTGGACGAGAACGCCTTGCATTTGATTTCGTCTTTTGTGGTGCACAGTTCAATTGTTTCATGAAAGTGAATCAGGTGAGTGTAAGCTTCGCAAGTGGTTGGGTCAAACTTTGTGAACTTTGGCAAGTGGAAGTTAGATTCGGCGGTTGTGTTGATTATGTGGGATGTGAAGGGCGAGACGCCGAGATCTTTTAGCTGCCGCTCAAAGCCTGGGCGAGGCGGTTTGCCGAGCCCATCAGACCGCGACCGCTTTGAGTCCCTTTCCTTGGAATCCTTTTCTGAGGGTTTCTCCCAATCTCGTTACTATAGTTTGTTTCTCAAATCTGTGGTCGTTTGGTGGGGTCCTTCGACGGACTTCTCTTGTTCATGACGAGTTTTGGGGTCGTCATTCGGCCCTTCAATGCGTACGCCCTTTCCATTTCTTCGAGACCGATTTTCATGTTCCAGGTTTTCTGGTGGGATGTCTCCGAGACGTTCGGAGATATGGCGCCTGGTCTCCACGAAATCTCGGCTATGGTGGGAAACCGTCGTGCGAGAGAACTCCGCGCGACCAGTCAAGTACGTGCTCGTGAATGACTCGGCATCCCTTGTGTTGGTTCGATCATGGTGGCTCTTTGAGCAATGTGTTCCGGACATTGTAGGCCATTTGTAAAGGATTATCTCCCTTGCATCGCCCGTGTCTGGTGTGAAACCAAGGCAATCCTTGACGGAGCCACGGTGGCCTATTTCGTGAGGACGATCCAGTGGTGGTGGTGGAGATGGTGTTTTCCTTTGTCGCTTCCTGCCTCCAGCATATCTGGATGTAGCAGGAGTGGTGTCTTGCCGCATTTGTTGTTTCATTTAGGCCACCTCTGCCCTCAAGGCTGCCAGCTCGTGTCTCTCTTATCGTCGCGACGCTGTAACAAGCGGATGTAGGCCGTTGTCACGTCGTTTGTGGCCGAAGATAGCCGGAATTGGCAGGGATAGAGATGGACATGTATCTCTCGGGAAACAATGGAAGGATCATGTTTCCACTGGTGTCTTTGGCCCCCGAAACAATGACATCTGGTAGATCTCCACCCGTAGTGGTTGAATTTGCGGATTGTCTTTGGAAGAGGAAGGTGGTTTTGAAGAGGGTTTGAGCCGTTTGAATCAGAAGTCATGAGGTTTCACGTCGGGTTCACCAATTGTGTGGCCCGTGATCCTTTTTTCAAGTTCCTCCTCCGCTGGTTTGCTGATCTCCTAACCTTCTCACTCTAACCTGCACAGTGAACGCATGACTAAGACCTGACCGGGGGTTGCCTGGCAAGGCCCTCCGGCGAAAGGATGAGAATGTGCAGAGAATAAAGTAGGAGATTAGGGTTTTTGTGTTTCGTGGCGCTTACCTTTTAGGGTTATCGTCCTTCAGTATTTATAGAGTCTCTTTCACTTGATCTCCAAGCACAAGCATGTGCCATGCACGAGTTAAGTGACATCGTTGTGACATCATCGAGCAAATCTAGTAACCGTTTTAGGCATGAGCTGGCACTCACATGTGCGCTCATCGTTATCCTTGGGCGTAACCGTTTTAGCGCGTGAGAGAGCACGTGACTAAGCGAGCGACCAGGCTCCATATTTTGCCGAGCCTAATGAGCAACTCAGATGGGGAGTCCTCAGACAAAGCTGTCTTCCAGAAGGTGGCCGAGCATGAGTGACACTCTTCCGCTGCCAGAAGTAAGGCAGGCGCATCGTCAATAACTAAGGGGTCCCGATCTAGAGCCGAGCCTTAGCTTGGGCACGGCCACGCTCACAAGACATGGGCAGACATGTTCGGCCTGCTACAAATGCATCTTTGGATTGCTAAGTGAACTACTAAGCCTAACCATTTGTCCTCTCCAAAACATCCTCTCAGAATTCTATGGATTGCTATTGGTAACAGAGCAGCTGTTGGTGAACCTGCCATTGATTCTTGAGATCCCACATGAGGCGTTGGAGGTTGCAACCACGTATCCTAATCTTGTACCTAGGCATCGTTGCATTTGTGCTTGTTTAAGATGAAGAATCCATGGCTTTGGAAAAACTTGACCACCTATAGCAGAAATTATAACAAATAAAACACATGGTGAGCAAGAGAAAAGGTTGATGACAACACAAAAACAAACTTAATTGTACAAATGTAAGGATCAATGAGTGAATTTTAACTTCTATCAACGGGCTATGACTTATTCTTGACAAAGATCTATGATGAGTTAGTTTCCCGAGTTCTGGAACCAGTTATCCTTCCAAAGAAAGCACATTGAGATCCCTGGACATAACATGAATAATCAGAAAAATGAAAAAAACCCCAAAACACAAAAAAAATACAAATACTCCAAGACAAAGACTAATCAAATTAAACCCATTTTAATAAATAAATAAATAACCCGAACTAAAAATAGAATGGACTACATATTTGTGCATTTTTAAATAAACCCTAACTCTTACTCAAATTTTGAAACCCTAACTTGTGGGTGGTTGAAATGTAGAATCTAGAGCACAAGTTGCACATAACTCACGTACAGAGAGAGATCTCTAGAAGGAAAGAGAGAGAGATACCTTGTACCAGTTCGATCTTAATCGAGTACGATGAAAAAAAACCCTAATCAAGAATTGAGTAACGGATAAAGAAAGAGCCACAGAGAGAGAGAGATACCTTTCATCGATTTGATCTTCTTCTTCGTCGTCGTTCGATCTTCTTCTTCTTCATGTGTTCGTCGTTCTCTCCTCTCTCTCTCTCTCTCTCTCTCTCTCTCTCTCTCTCTCTCTGCGGAATGAATGGGAAAGGGGGCTGCTGTAACCCGTTTATGACTTAACCCGTAACCCGCGAGATAATTTTACTCAACCCAATCCCCATGTTACCCGCGAGTTCCATTTTAAAATCTCAGCCGTTGGCTGAGATCCAACGGCGTACGATTGAGTCCCGCACCAATCAAAATTTCTGGGATCCCTTAGGGGAACCGAAGTGTGTGTGTGTGTGTATTGCACCTCACAAGAATGGGAGGTGCATCCCTTTACAAAAGTGGCCTTAAAAGGCCAGAAACACAAAAAAGGGGATCTAAACAGCTAAGAAAATCTATTCTGAAGTCTTTCCAAGAGTATCCTATGGAGCATTAGGAGTCTTGGCCTCTTCAGTTTTGTTTCCTGAGCTTTCGGGCTCTTCGAAGAACTCAGCTATGTCAGAATATGTCAATTTAAGAGGGTCAAACGCTCCTGTGAGACAGGACCAGGGATGAACCTCATACCTTGGTTCATTATCCATTTTGTACAAGCCCTGACTTATGAGACTCATGGCATACATGACAAGTTTTGGAGTAAGTTTTTCTTCAGGTCTTTCCTCCATCTCTGGCACTGGTTGCTCACCAGCCATAGAGATATCAAAAGTAAGAAGCGACAGAAGGAAGAGAGAAAAAAGAAGAGAAAACGATTTGTATTAAGATTCCAAAAGACCTGGTATTTATTGATAAAACTTGGGATAAGTACTAAATGTAGTATCATTACTATAAAAATTGCGCGTTAGAAGGCCCAGCGTAGTAAATGATGGGTGAGTAGGAGATGACTTGTCCATTTATTACTACTTTAAGTGAAACTTTTTTTTTTTTTTTTTGGGTAAATCAGCTTGAAATTAAAAAGAGGCTAACCGAATATACAGCCTACAAGGGGCATACCCCAGGAGGAAAAAGAAAGAAAATAAAACATAAAAACAGAGTAAGCCTACGCCAAATGGCTACATAGGTCTAGAAGAAAATGGGACGACTGTTTCCTACCCATCTAATAGAGGGATACGAAACAGATGGCAAAAGGATTACACAGTGTGTAACCTGACTAATAGCAGAATAGTCAACATGACAATATGAGAGATATGTTACATACTACTGAGAGACAATATAAAGCTAAAACATTTCGAATACACCAACCTTCCAAAAGCCTAAGTGTTAACTACTTGGACTTCAACTCCACACGAGAGTGGTGGAATGCTCTCGGGCATACAACCCCCCATAGAATTTCTGAAGCTGCACTGCTCGGAACAAGGTTTAACCCAGAATGGCAGCAACAACAGCCTTAGGAGACAACAGCAACCACAAAATGCAGCAGCCACAACAAGTAATCATCCTTCATTGGATCAAAACAGTAGTAGGCAATCAAGTCTTTGCTCAAATGCTCGGTGTCAGCAGATTGCTAACTGGTCAATGACTATGGCATCAGATTGTTAACTGGACAGCAGCAGCAGAACATATCAAAAGTTGGTTTGCACATAACATAACAACAGAACAGCAGTCCTGGTGCCCTCTTGCTGGCAGCAACGGGACAGCATCAGTTGAATAGAAGCATAAAAGCAGGATCAGCAGCAGCAAAAAACTAACAGTAGCAGCAGCCGTAGCAATATAACATCAGCAAGATATAAACTGTCCACCAATACACAAATAGCAAAACGATGCAGAGGATGTCCCCCTCCGCGAAGGGAGATCCCAACGACAGCCCCTGTTAGTTAGGCATATACTATGTGTGAATCCCACAAACAATCAGGACAATTATAAAGATGGGCTACCAGCTAAAACAACTATAAGCAATGCACATTCAGCCTTAAAGTGTACGTAGTAAATCAAAACGTTCTTAATGTCTCGAATCGATGTTGCGTTTGTTTACTGTGGATCAAATCTTACGTACTAGATCCAATAAATATTTTTTACCTCGAATCAATGTCGCTCTCATTACAGGAGTTTGTCAATTTTATAAATGTAGATACTCTCGTGTTGCTTCGATTGGAAATGAAATTATCACATATTTTCTTGATAAGACGGAAATAAAAAAGTGGTTCTTGTATCCAGTTAGTGTATCACTGCTGACCATGAGAAAAAAACATGACGGTTAGTAGGTTATTACACTACTAGTCATGTGAAGAAAAGATGGCGAAATACATGACGGTTAGTAGGGTTTTAGACTACTAGTCTTGTGAAGAAAATATGTTGAAACGCATGATGGTTAGTAGGGGTTTGGACTACTAGTCATGTTTAAAGAGAAAAGCGATTCCAAGTAAATATAATGACTACCGATCACTAAGTGATAAGAACTCTGAAAGTGTGCATTTGAGATACCAAATCAAAAAATTAGTGGTTCAAGTCGGTTTCAAATGGATTAAAGTGTACGTAATAGATTGAAACGAGCTTGTTCTCTCGAATTGATGTTCCCTTTGTTTATTATGGATCAAATCTTACGTACTAGATCCAATAAATATTTGCTGCCTCGAATCAATGTCTCTATCAGTAAAAGAGTTGGTGAATTTTATAAATCTAGTTGCTCTCGTGTTTCTTCAGGTTGATATGAAATTATCAAATAATTTCTTGATATGACGGAAATAAACAAGTGGTTTTTGCATCAAGTCAGTGTATGACTGCTGATCATGAGAAAAGCACACGACAGTTAGTAGGTTATTGGACTACTAGTCATGTGAAGAAAAGTTGGTGAAATACATGACAGTTAGTAGGCTTTTAGACTACTAGTTTTGTGAATAAAAGATGGAAAGGCTTGATGGTTAGTAGGGGTTTGGACTACTAGTCATGCGAAAAGAGAATAGCGATTCCTAGTATATATAAAGACTACTGATCATTAAGTGATAAGAACTTCGAAAGTGTGCATTTGAGATAACGAAATCGAAAAATTAGTGGTTCGAGTCAGTTTCACACGGATTAAAGTGTACGTTATAGATCAAAACGTGCTTGTTGTCTCGAATCGATATTCCCTTTGTTTATTATGGATCAAATCTTACGTACTAGATCTAATAATTCTTTTGTGCCTCGAATCAATGTCGCTCTCACTACAAGAGTTCGTCAATTTATAAATCTAGTTACACTCGTGTTGCTCCGGTTGGATATGAAATTATCAAATAATATCTTGATAAGACGGAAATAAAAATGTGGTTTTTGCATCAAGTTAGTGTATGACTGCTGACCATGAGAAAAACATATAACGGTTAGTAGGTTATTACACTACTAGTCATGTAAAGAAAAGATGGTTAAATACATGGCGGTTAGTAGGTTTTTAGACTACTAGTCTTGTGAAGAAAAGATTGTGAAAGGCATGATGATTAGTAGGGGTTTGAACTACTGGTCATGTGAAAAGAGAATAGTCATTCCAAGTGGATATAAAGACTACTGATCACTAAGTGATGAGAACTCCAAAAGTGTGCACTTGAGATAACCAAATCAAAAAATTAGCGGTTCAAGTCGGTTTTAAACGGATTAAATTGTACGTTATAGATCGAAACGTGCTTGTTCTCTCAAATTGATGTTCCATTTGTTTATAATGGATCAAATCTTACGTACTTGATGCAATAATTATTTGGTGCCTCGAATCAATGTCTCTATCAGTAAAAGAGTTGGTGAATTTTATAAATCTAGTTGCTCTCGTGTTGCTTGGGTTGGATATAAAATTATCAAATGTTTTATTGATAAGACGGAAATAAATAAGTGGTTCTTACATGAAGTTAGTGTATGACTGCTGACCATGAGAAAAACACATGATGGTTAGTAGGTTATTCGACTACTAGTTATGTGAAGAAAAGTTGGCGAAAAACACGACGGTTAGTAGGTTTTTAGACTACTAGTCTTGTGAAGAAAAGATGGTGAAAGGCATGATGGTTAGTAGGGGTTTGGACTACTAGTCATGTTTAAAGAGAATAGCGATTCCAAGGAAATATAAGGAATACCGATCACTAAGTGATAAGAACTCCGAAAGTGTGCATTTGAGATAACCAAATCGAAAAATTAGTGGTTCAAGTCGGTTTTAAACGGATTAAAGTGTACGTAATAGATAGAAACGTGCTTGTTCTCTCGATTTGATGTTCCATTTGTTTATAATGCAATAATTGTTTGGTTCCTCGAATCAATGTCTCTCTCACCGCAAGAGTTGGTCAATTTTAAAAATCTAGTTTCTCTTGTGTTGTTTCAGTTGGATATGAACTTATCAAACATTATCTTGATAAGACGGAAATAAAGTAGTGGTTCTTGCATCAAGTCAGTGTATGACTGCTGACCATGAGAAAAACACGACGGTTAGGAGGTTATCTGGCTACTAGTCATGTGAAGAAAAGATGGTGAAATAATTGGCGGTTAGTAGGGTTTTAGACTACTAGCCTTGTGCAGAAAAGATGGTGAAACGCATGATGATTAGTAGGGGTTTGGACTACTGGTCATGTGAAAAGAGAATAGTCATTCCGAGTAGATATAAAGACTACTGATCACTATGTGATAAGAACTCCGAAAGTTTGGATTTGAGATGACGAAATTGAATAAATTGTGGTTGAAGTCGGTTTCATACGGATTAAAGTGTACGTTATAGAACGAAACGTGCTTGTTGTCTCGAATCGATGTTCCTTTTGTTTACAATGGATCAAGTCTTAAGTACTAGATCCAATAAATATTTGGTGCCTCGAATCAATGTCGCTCTCACTATAAGAGTTGGTCTATTTTATAAATCTAGTTACTCTCGTGTTGCTTCGGTTGGATGTAAAATTATCCAATATTTTATTGATAAGACGGAAATAAACAAGTGGTTCTTGCATCAAGTTAGTGTATGACTGCTGACCATGAGAAAAACACATGACGGTTAGGAGGTTATTAGACTACTAGTCATGTGAAGAAAAGATGGTGAAATATATGGCGGTTAGTAAGACGGAAATAAACAAGTAGTTCTTGCATCAAGTTAGTGTTTGACTGCTGACCATGTGAAAAACACATGACGGTTAGTAGGTTATTAGACTACTAGTCTTGTGAAGAAAAGATGGTGAAATACAGGACGGTTAGTCGGCTTTTAGACTACTAGTCTTGTGAAGAAAAGACGATGAAACGCATGATGGTTAGTAGGGGTTTGGACTACTTGTCATGTGAAAAGAGAATAGCAATTCTTAGAATATATAAAGATTACAGATCACTAAGTGATAAGAACTCCGCAAGTGTGAATTTGATATGACGAAATCGAAAAATTAGTGTTTCGGATCGGTTTCAAACGGATTAAAGTGTATGTAATAGATCAAAACGTTCTTGTTGTATGGAATCGATGTTGCCTTTGTTTACGATGGATCAAATCTTACGTACTAGATCCAATAAATATTTTTTACCTCGAATCAATGTCGCTCTTATTACAAGTGTTTGTCAATTTTATAAATGTTGATACTCTTGTGTTGCTTTGGTTGGAAATGAAATTATTGAAATATTTTCTTGATAAAACGGAAGTAAAAAAGTGCTTCTTGCATCCAATTAGTGTATGACTGCTGACCATGGAAAAAACACATGATGGTTAGTTGGTTATTAGAATACTAGTCATGTGAAAAAAATATGGTGAAATACATGACGGTGAGTAGGTTTTGACTACTAGTCTTGTGAAGAAAATATAGTTAAACGCATGATGGTTAGTAGGTATTTGCACTACTAGTCATGTGAGAAGAGAATAGCGATTCGTAGTAGATAGAAAGACTACTGACCACTAAGTCATAAGAACTCTGAAAGTGTTTATTTGAGACAACGAAATCGAAAAATTAGGGTTCATGTCGGTTGCAAACGGATTAAAGTGTGCGTAATAGATGAAAACTTGCTTGTTGTCTCGAATCGATCTTCCCTTTGTTTACTATGGATCAAATCTTACATTCTAGATCCAATAAATATTTGCTGCCATGAATCAATGTCTCTCTCAGTACAAAAGTTGGTGAATTTTATAAATCTAGTTACTCTCGTGTTGCTTCGGTTGGATATGAAATTATCAAATATTTTCTTGATACAACGGAAATAAACAAGTGGTTTTTGCATCAAGTTGGTGTATGACTGCTGACCATGAGAAAAGCACACGACGGTTAGTAGGTTATTAGACTACTAGTCATGTGAAGAAAAGATGGTGAAATACATGGCGGTAAGTAGGTTTTTAGACTACTAGCCTTGTGAAGAAAAGATGGTGAAATACATGACAGTTAGTCGGCTTTTAGACTACTAGTATTGTGAAGAAAAGATGGTGAAACGCTTGATGTCTAGAAGGGGTTTGGACTACTAGTCGTGTGAAAATACAATAGCGATTCCTAGTAGATATAAAGATTACTGATCACTAAGTGATAAGAAATCCGAAAGTGTGCATTTGAGATAACGAGATCGAAAAAATTATGGTTCAAGTTGGTTTCGTACGGATTAAAGTGTACGTAATAGATGAAAACGTGCTTGTTTTCTCGAATCGATGTTTCCTTTGTTTACTATGGATCAAATCTTACGTACTAGATCCAATAATATTTGCTTCCTAGAATCAATGTCGCTCACTACAAGGGTTGGTGAATTTTATAAATGTGGATACTCTCGTGTTGCTTCGGTTGGAAATGAAATTATCAAATGTTTTCTTGATAAGATGGAAATAAAAAAGTGGTTCTTACATCCAGTTAGTGTATCACTGGTGACCATGAGAAAAACACATCACGGTTAGTAGGTTATTACACTACTAGTCATGTGAAGAAAAAGATGGCGAAATACATGACAGTTAGTAGGTTTTTAGACTACTAGTCTTGTGAAGAAAATATGTTGAAACGCATGATGGTTAGTAGGGGTTTGAACGACTAGTCATGTTTAAAGAGAATAGCGATTCCAAGCAAAATATAAGGACTCCCGATCACTTAAGTGATAAGAACTCCGAAAGTGTGCATTAGAGATAACCAAATCGAAATATTAGTGGTTCAAGTCGGTTTCAAATGGATTAAAGTGTACGTAATAGATCGAAACGTGCTTCTTCTCTCGAATTGATGTTCCCTTTGTTTATTATTGATCAAATCTTATGTACTAGATCCAATAAATATTTGCTGCCACGAATCAATGTCTATCAGTACAAGAGTGGGTGAATTTTATAAATCTAGTTACTCTCGTGTTGCTTCGGTTGGATATGAAATTATCAAATATTTTATTGATATGACGGCAATAAACTAGTGGTTCTTGCATCAAGTTAGTGTATGACTGCTGACCATGAGAAAAACACATGACTGTTAGGAGGTTATTAGACTACTAGTCAAGTGAAGAAAAGATGGTTAAATATGTGGCGGTTAGTAGGCTTTTAGATTACTAGTCTTGTGAAGAAACGATGGTGAAACGCATGACGATTAGTAGAGGTTTGGACTACTGGTCATGTGAAAAGAGAATAGTCATTCCAAGTAGATATAAAGACTACTGATCACTAAGTGATAAGAACTCCGAAAGTGTTGATTTGAGATAGCAAAATCGAATAAATAGTTGTTGAAGTCGGTTTCATACGGATTAAAGTGTACGTTATAGAATGAAACGTACTTGTTGTCTCGAATCGATGTTCCTTTTGTTTACAATGCATCAAATCTTACGTATTAGATCCAATAAATATTTGGTGCCTCGAATCAATGTCGCTCTCACTACAAGAGTTGGTCAATTTTATAAATCTAGTTACTCTCGTGTTGCTTTGGTTGGATAGAAAATTATCCAATATTTTATTGATAAGATTGAAATAAACAAGTGGTTCTTGCATCAAGTTAGTGTATGACTGTTGACCATGAGAAAAACACATGATGGTTAGTAGGTTATTAGACTACTAGTCTTCTGAAGAAAAAATCGTTAAATGCATGATGGTTAGTTAGGGTTTGGACTACTAGTCATGTGAAAAGAGAATAGCGATTCCTAGTAGATATAAAGATTACTGACTACTAAGTGAGAAGAACTCCGAAAGTGTGCAATTTAGATGACGAAATTGAAAAATTAGTGGTTCAAGTCGGTTTCAAACGGATTAAAGTGTACATAATAGATCAAAACGTGATTGTTCTCTCGAATTGATGTTGCCTTTGTTTACTATGGATAAATCATACGTACTAGACCCAATAAATATTTGTTGGCTCGAATCAATGTTGCTCTCACTAAAAGAGTTGGTCAAGTTTATAAATTTAGATACTCTCGTGTTGCTTTGGTTGGAAATGAAATATTCGAATATTTTCTTGATCAAACGGAAGTAAAAAAGTGGTTCTTGCATCCATTTAGTGTATGACTGCTGACCATGGGAAAAACATATGAGGGTTAGTAGGTTATTAGAATACTAGTCTTGTGAAGAAAAGATGGTGAAATAGACGGCGGTTAGTAGGTTTTTAGACTACTAGTCTTGTGAAGAAAATATCGTGAAACGCATGATGGTTAGTAGGTGTTTAGACTTTTAGTCACGTGAAAAGAGAATAGCGATTCCTAGTAGATAGAAAGACTATCGATCACTAAGTGATAAGAACTCCGAAAGTGTGTATTTGAGATAACGAAATCGAAAAATTAGTGGTTCAAGTCGGTTGCAAACGGATTAAAGTGTGCGTAATAGATCAAAACGTATTTGTTGTCTCGAATCGATGTTTCGTTTGTTTACTATGGATCAAATCTTACAATCTAGATCAAATAAATATTTGCTGCCTCGAATCAATGTCTCTCTCAGTACAAGACTTGGTGAATTTTATAAATCAAGTTACTCTCGTGTTGCTTCGGTTGGATATGAAATTATCAAATAATTTCTTTATATGACGAAAATAAACAAGTGGTTCTTGCATCAAGTTAGTGTAAGACTGCTGACCATGAGAAAAACACATGACGGGTAGCAGGCTATTAGACTACTAGTCATGTGAAAAAAAGATGGTGATATGCATGACAGTTAGTAGGCTTTTGGACTGCTAGTCTTGTGAAGAACAGATGATGAAACGAATGATGGTTAGAAGGGGTTTGGACTACTAGTCATGTGTTAAGAGAATAGTGATTCCTAGTTGATAAAAAGACTATTGATCACAAAGTGATAAGAACTCCGAAAATGTGAAATTGAGATAAAGAAATCGAAAAAATAGTGGTTTAAGTAGGTTTCATACGGATTAAAGTTTACGTTATAGATAAAATCGTGCTTGTTGTCTCGAATAGATGTTCCCTATGTTTACTATGGATCAAATCTCATGTATTGGTGCCTCGAATCAATGTCGCTCTCACAACAAATGAGTTGGCCAGTTTTATAAATCTAGTAACTCTCGTGTTGCTTCTGTTGCATATGAAATTATCAAATATTTTCTTGATAATACGTAAATATACAAGTGGGTCTTGCATCAAGTCAGTGTATGACTGTTAACCACGAGAAAAAGACATGACGGTTAGTAGGTTATTAGACTACTAGGCATGTGAAGAAAAGATGGTGATATATATGACGGTTAGTAGGCTTTTAGTAGGAGTTTGGACTACTAGTCATGTGAATCGAGAATAGCGATTCCTAGTTGATATGAAGACTACTGATCACTAAGTGATAAGAACTCCGAAAACGTGCATTTGAGATAACGAAAATCGAAAAAATAGTGGTTGAATTTGGTTTCATAGGGATTAAAGTCTACGTTATAGAACAAAACGTGCTTGTTGTCTCGAATCGATGTTGCATTTGTTTACTATGGATCAAATCTTATGTACTAGATCCAACAATTATTTGGTGCCTCAAATAAATGTCGCTCTCACTACAAAAGTTGGTCAATTTTGTAAATCTAGTTACTCTCGTGTTGCTTCGGTTGGATTTGAAATTATCAAATATTTTCTTGATAAGACGGAAATAAACAAGTGGTTCTTGCATAATGTTAGTGTATGACTGCTGACCATGACAAAAACACATGACGGTTAGTACGTCATTAGACTACTAGTCATGTGAAGAAAGGATGGTGATATACTTGACGGTTAGTAGGCTTTTAGACTAGTAGTCTTGTGAAGAAAAGATGGGGAAATGCATGATGGTTAGTAGAGGTTTGGACTACTAGTCATGTGAAAAGAGAATAGTGATTCCTAGTTGATGTAAAGACTAATGATCACTGAGTAATAAGAACTCCGAAAGTGTGCATTTGAGATTATTGAATAGAAAAAATAGTGGTTCACGTCGGTTTCCTACGGATTAAAGTGTACGTTATAGATCAAAACGTGCTTGTTGTCCCGAATCGATGTTCCCTTTGTTTGCTATGGATCAAATTTTACGTACTAGATCCAATAAATATTTGTTGTCACGAATCAATGTCACTCTCACTACAAGATTTGGTGAATTTTATAAATCTAGTTCCTCTCGTGTTGCTTCGGTTGGATATGAAATTATCAAATATTTTCTTGATAATACGGAAATAAACAAGTGGTTCTTTCATAATGTTAGTGTATGACTGCTGACCATGAGAAAAACACATGACGGTTAGGAGGTTATTAAACTACTAGTCATGTGAAGAAAAGATGGTGATATACTTGACGGTTAGTAGGCTTTTAGACTAGTAGTCTTGTGAAGAAAAGATGGTGAAACGAATGATGGTTAGTAGAGGTTTGGACTACGAGTCATGTGAAAAGAGAATAGTGATTCCTAGTTGATATAAAGACTAATGATCACTGAGTGATAAGTACTCCAAAAGTGTGCATTTGAGATAATCGAATAGAAAAAATAGTGGTTCAAGTCGGTTTCATACGGATTAAAGTGTACGTTATAGATCAAAACGTGCTTGTTGTCTTGAATCGATGTTCCGTTTCTTATGCATCAATTCTTACGTACTTGATCCAATAAATATTTTGTGCCTCGAATCAATGTCGCTCTCACTACAAGAGTTGGTCAATTTTATAAATCTTGTTACTCTCGTGTTGCTTTGGTTGGATATGAAATTATCGAATATTTTCTTGATAAGACGGAAATAAATAAGTGATTCTTACATCAAGTTAGTGTATGACTCCTGACCATGAGAAAAATACATGACGGTTAGTAGGTTATTAGACTACTAGTCATGTGAAGAAAAGATGGAATTACGTGACGGTTAGTAGATTTTTAGACTACCAGTCTTGTGAAGAAAAGATGGTGAAATGCATGATGGTTAGTAGGGGTTTGGACTACTAATCTTGTGAAAAGAGAATAGCGATTCCTAGTAGATATAAAGACTACTGTTCACTAAGTCATAATAACCTCGAAAGGGTGCATTTGGGATAACGAAATCAAAAAAATAGTGGTTTAAGTCGGTTTCGTACGGATTAAAGTGTACGTAATAGATAAAAACGTGTTTGTTATCTAGAATCGATGTTGCCTTTTTTTATTATGGATCAAATTGTACGTACTAGATCCAATAAATATTTGTCGCTTCGAATCAATGTCACTCTCTTAACAAGAGTTGGTCAATTTTAAAAATTTAGATACTCTCGTGTTTCTTCGGTGGGAAATGAAACTATCAAATATTTTCTTGATAAGAAGGAAATAAATAAGTGGTTCTTGCATCAAGTTAGTATGTGACTGCTGACCGTGAGAAAAACACATGACGGTTAGCAGGTTATTAGACTACTGGTCATGTGAAGAAAATATGGGGAAATGCATGATGGTTAGTAGGGGTTTGGACTACTAGTCAAGTGAAAAGAGGATAGCGATACCTAGATGACATAAAGACTACTGATTACTAATTGATAAGAACTCCGAAAGTATGCATTTGAGATAACGAAATCGAAAAAATAGTGGTTGAAGTCGGCTTCATACGGATTAAAGTTCACATTACAGGTAAAAACGTGTTTGTTGTCTCGAATCAATGTTCCCTATGTTTACTATGGATCAAATCTTACGTACTAGATCCAATAAATATTTGGTGCCTCGAATCAATGTCGCTCTCAGTACAAGAGTTGGACAATTTTATAAATCTAGTAACTTTGGTGTTGCTTTGGTTGGATATGAAATTATCAAATATTTTCTTGATAATACGGAAATAAACAAGTGGTTCTTGAATCAAGTAAGTGTATGCCTGCTGACCATGAGAAATAGACATGGCGGTTAGTAGGTTATTAGGCTACTGGTCATGCGAAGAAAAGATGGTGAAATACATGACGGTAGTAGGTTTTTAGACTACTAGTCTTGTGAAGAAAAGATATGGAAACGCATGATGGTTAGTAGGGGTTTGGACTACTAGTTATGTGATAAGAGAATAGTGATTCCTAGTTGATATAAAGACTACTAATCACTAAGTGATAAGAACTCCGAAAGTGTACATTTGAGTTAATGGAATAGAAAAAATAGTGGTTCAAGTTGGTTTCATACGGATTAAAGTGTACGTTATAGATCAAAACGTTCTTGTTGTCTCAAATCGATGTTCCCTTTTACTATGGATCAAATCTTACGTACTAGATCCAATAAATATTTGTTGCCTCGAATTAATGTCGCTCTCGCTACAAGAGTTGGTCAATTTTATAAATCTAGTTACTCTCGTGTTGCTTCGGTTGCATATGAAATTAAAAAATATTTTCTTGATAATACGAAAATAAACAAGTGGTTCTTGCAACATGTTAGTGTATGACTGCTGACCATGAGAAAAATACATGACAGTTAGTAGGTTATTAGACTACTAGTCATGTGAAGAAAAGATGGTGATATACTTGACTTTTAGTAGGCTTTTAGAGTGCCTTGTGAAGAAAAGATGGGGAAACGCATGATGGTTAATAGAGGTTTGGACTACTAGTCATGTGAAAAGAGAATAGTGATTCGAAGTTGATATAAAGACTAATGATCACTAAGTGATAAGAACTCTGAAAGTGTGTATTTGAGATAATGGAATAGAAAAAATAGGGGTTCATGTCAGTTTCATACGGATTAAAGTGTACATTATAGATCAAAACGTGTTTGTTGTCTCGAATAGATGTTCCCTTTGTTTACTATGGATCAAATCTTACGTACTAGATCCAATAAATATTTGCTGCCTCGAGTCAATGTCACTCTCACTGCAAGAGTTGGTCAATTTTATAAATATAGATACTCTCGTGCTGCTTCGGGTTGAAATGAAATTATCAAATATTTTCTTGATAAGACGGAAATAAAAAAGTGGTTCTTGCATCCGGTTAGTGTATGACTGCTGACCATGAGAAAAACACATGACGGTTAGTAGGTTATTAGACTATTAGTCATGTGAAGAAAAGATGGCCAAATACATGACGGTTAGTAGGTTTTTAGAGTCTTAGACTACTAGTCTTGTGAAGAAAATATGATGAAACGCGTAAAGGTTTGGACTACTAGTTATGTGAAAAGAGAATAGCGATTCCTAGTAGATATAAAGACTACTGATCACTAAGTCATAAGAACTCCGATAGTGTGCATTTGAGATAACGAAATCGAAAAAATAGTGGTTGAAGTCGGTTTCATACGGATTAAAGTGTACGTTATAGAACAAAACGTGTTTTTTGTCTCGACTCGATGTTCCCTTTGTCTACTATGGATCAAATCTTACGTACTAGATCCAATAAATATTTTGGGCCTCGAATCAATGTCGCTCTCACTACAAGAGTTGGTCAATTTTATAAGTTTAGTTACTTGTGTTGCTTCGGTTGGATATAAAATTGTCAAATATTTTCTTGATAAGACAGAAATAAACCAGTGGTTCTCGCATCAAGTTAGTGTATGACTGCTGACCATGAGAAAAACACGTGACAGTTAATAGGTTATTAGACTACTAGTCATGTGAAGAAAAGATGGTTATATACATGATGGTTAGTAGGCTTTTATACTATTAGTCTTGTGAAGAAAAGATGGGAAAACGCATGATGGTTAGTAGGGGTTTGGACTACTAGTCATGTGAAAAGAGAATAGCGATTCCTAGTTAATATAAAGACTACCGATCACTAGGTGATAAGAACTCCGAAAGTATGCATTTGAGATAACGAAATCGAAAAAGTAGTGGTTCAAATCAGTTTCATACGGATTAAAGTGTACGTAATAGATCAAAACGTGCTTGTTGTGTCGAATCAATGTTCCCTTTGTGTCGAATCATTGTCGCTCTCACTACAAGAGTAGGTGGATCCCCAGCTCTTGGTATTGTTTTTGATAGTGGGAAGTGTGAGGTTTCTAGGGAGTAGTGGTGAGCAGTATAAATACCAAGTGTTTTCCTTTGTTGCCCCTTGATGTGTTCTTTGTAACGAGGTTGCTGTTCACTTTTACAATATGCTTGCTGGATGACATTTGATGCCAAGGGTAATGAATCTTAACTAACCATATTACAATTAATCATATCTGAATTTGGTGGCACTTGTATGCTTTTGGATAATGCACATACTGCTGCTACTGCTACAGATTCATAAGACTAGTTGTATCCGTTGTTCTCATTTCTGTCCAACACCTGATTGATTCTGCAATTGTGCATTGTGCATTGTGCATGTACTTGTGTCCCAAGTATATGATACCTCAATGTGCTGGTTTTTTTGCAACTACTGTGTCTTTTAACTTTTCACGCAGCTGTATTTGCTTGGCTGCTTTGAATGACTCTAGTTGTACATAGCTGTTCTTGTTTACAGCTCCTCAATTTGTTTTGACCTATCCTTGGGGGTTGTCCCTAGGAATATTTATGCCTTTCTAGGGGGCATGTCCCTAACTTGTTTGCTTCTAGTTTCTGCTATAACTAGTGTGGCTGCGTTGTGCCTACTTATCATAGCTGGTTGCTTTTAGTTCCTCTTGTTGTTGCTGTACATAGCTGGCTGCTCCTATTTTCCATTGCTTACTGCTGCTGCTGTTATAATAGCATTCGTTAGTGATCTGTTGCTGCTGATATTCCTTGCACCTACAATTGGACTATCCAAACTAATACATAGAGTTCCTTAGTGCCAGTTTGTCATGGTGTAGTTAAGAAATTTACAGTTGCTGCTGCTGCTCTAGTAAGCCATTGCTGCAGTGCTGCTCCAGTAAGTCACTGTTGCTATTTTCCAGCTGTAGTGCTGCTGCTGTTCTGTTATCCTAGTTTAATCTATCACTTGGTAGTGTTTTCCTTCCCTCTTACTAGATAGATTAGAAACATCGAATATCATTTTGCCCATGTAGCCATTTGGCGTAAACATTCTTTTTTTTTTTTTTGGTAAATGCGTAAGCATTGTTCTTTACTCTTGTTTGTTTTCCTTTTTTTTTTCTTGGGGTATGTCCCTTGTAGGTTGTACATTCAGTTATCCTCTTTTTTTATTTCAAGCTATTTTACCAAAAAAAAAAAAAAAAAGAAGAGATGCAAAGGCTTCTCGATGCAGGTTTCATTAGGACAACCAGGTATGTTGAGTGGCTATCTAATGTAGTTCCAGGGCCTAAAAAGAATGGAAGCATAAGAATTTGTGTCAACTTTCGAAATCTTAACACTACAACCCCCTAAGATGAGTATCCTATGCCTAATGTCGATATGCTTGTAGACAATTCAGCTGGGCACAAGATATTATCCATTTTAGATGGCCATTTAGGATACAATCAAATCTATATAGCAGAAGAAGATGTGCATAAAATAGCTTTTCCATGCCCTGGTAACATTGGAATTTTTGAATGGGTCAAAATGCCATTTGGGTTGAAAAATGCTGGAACTACTTATTAGAGAGCAATGAGTACCATATTTCATGATTTAGTTGGAAGCTTTCTAGAATGTTACATAGATGATATAATTTTGAAGTCAAGTTCCAATGATGATCACCTTGAACATTTAGCAAAGGCATTTCGACAAATGAAGCACTATCAGCAAAAATTAAATCTAGAAAAGTGTGCTTTTGGAGTATCAGTTGGTAAATTTCTAGGATATTTAGTCCATAACAAAGGAATACAGGTTGACAAGAACAAAACAAAGGCTATTATTGAAGGCAAGCCACCTTCCAACAAGGAGTTACAAAGGTTTCTTGGTCAATTGAATTTCCTTCAAAGATTTATATCTAATGCTGCAGGAAAGACTAAAATTTTCTCTTCTTTGTTGAAGTTGAAGGAGAGAGAAAAGTTCAAGTGGTCTAACGAGCATGATGATGCTTTCAAAGCCATTAAGGAGTACTTAACCAGTCCACCCGTGTTGATGCCTCCTATCAAGGGGAATCCAGTAAAGTTGTTTCTAGCAACAACAAGACTCAATAGGAGTATTGTTTGCTCAAGACAATGAATATGGCAAGGAGAGAGTTGTTTATTATCTTAGTAGGTTTTTAAACTCCTATGAATGCAAGTATGCTGCAATAGAGAAATTATGTTTAGCTTTATTTTATGCTTCTAAGAAACTCAGGCACTATTTGTTGACGAGAGTAACCTATGTTATTTCTTAAAACTGATGTAATTAAGCATATGCTTTCGAAGCCTGTGCTTAGTGGGAAGATTGGGAAAATGGATTGTATTACGCCCTCGATTTTCAACATAAATAAATAATCTTTTTTGATAGAAGAATCCTTGTATTACATAGATAAATGCCCAAAAGAGTTCCCACTTGTGTAATTTACAAAACAAGTTCTCAAGATTACGGTTATACAATTTTGGCACTCTGGCCCAAATAAACTCAAGTACGAGTACTAACAAGTTATTAAATTACAAACGGTTTAGTCACAAGGGAATTCTTGAATGAATAGTTACAGCCCATCTTTATAAAAAAGAAAGTCAATTACGAAGATGATTAAGTAACTAATATTGATAGCTTCCAAAAAGTCTCACTTCCAAGCACACAATGCATGCGAGCTATTGTCCTGAAAAGAAAGATTAGGTTGAGCTACACTAGCCCAGTAAGAAAATCTTTATCAATTCTATGTATAAATATGAAGTCAAGTGCAAAATGAGACGACAAGGAGATGTAGATCAGGAGATAACAATGAACTCTTAGGTGTATCAACATTCATTACGATCGCTAAAGGACATGCCATTATCACGAAAGTCATACGATTCACAAGACTCATGCACTCTACCAACTCAACACGACTCGCTATCCCAAATTCTCACTATCGGTATTTCCACCCCTTGCGTTACCATATAGCACTATGAGGATTACCGTGTTACCATCCCTTGCATCACAATGACCCCTGACGACTCGAGTCATCGTATTACAACCCATTGCGTTACGAGACTTCCTAAATCAACTTTCGACTTAAACAACCACTTTCTCACACAATATACAAGTTAAGACTCCCCCATGATCACATTCATAGATGAGACTTCATACAACATGCCTATGTTATCACAAATATGCATAAACATTCACAAGTGCCAACAATCAATAGGAAGTATTTAAACGAAATTTCAACTCAGCAATTCCTTACTCGTTCCTCACTAACGGAAGGCCAATGGGTCAAGAATATCATCCACTAATCATAAGAAGTCATAATGACAAAACAAGAATCATTGGGGTAACCAATGGATGTTGGGAGACTGACACACCCCCACTCTAACAGTCATAACTTTCTGTGTACTGAGAGTTTTTAGGTGATTTTGGTGGCAATGCAAAGCTAACTTCAAGACCTTCGAATTGATATAAAATTTGCATGAGACGGACATCGGACGAAGAAGTTATGGCCATTTGAAGTTGAGTCGAAACCCAGAAGACGAGCAGAATTTCCAGAGAGGGGAGGGATCGATCCCCCCATCACCAGGGATCGATCCCTGGGCTTGCTGGACCAGAAATGAAAAGGGGGATTGATCCCCCAAGTTTAGGGATCGATCCCTATGCGATTTTCTATAGATTTCGACAGCTTACGAAATGAACGAATGGAGACGATCAAAGCCCGATTCTTACACCAAACCAACATATAAACACATAAAAGAGGTAAAGAAGTCCCTACCTTACGACGAACACCAAGATCTACGAGACTTGAGCAAGTCTTAGCCTCTTTGAACTTCAAATCTTCGATTCAAGCTTAACCCAAGGATTTATGAGTTCAAGAACGAAAATGAAAGGCCGGAGGATTGGTGATTCTTGAAGTTCTTGAGAGATTGAGTGGAGTTTTGAGAGAGAGAGAGAGAGAGAGAGAGAGAGAGAGAGAGAGAGAGAGAGAGAGAGAGAGAGAGAGAGAGAGAGAATCAGCTGGAAGGGAGAGGGGGCGGATGAGAAAGAGAGAGAATAGGAGATACAATTATCTCCTATACCACAAACACCAACTATTTATACCCTCATATCTTTAAATCACACACATTCTCTCAAGTCTCTATCCTTTCACGTCAATCCTCAATTTAATTTACCACCAAATAATCCTACTTTCCTAATTAAACAATTAATAAACATTTCAATAATTAAATTTTTTTTCCGGGTCTCTACAGTCTATCCTCCTTAAAGAAATTCCATACCAAAATTTACAACTCAAGCCAACTAAGATCATGCATCAAGTAAACATGCTCATGCTGCAACACATACTGCCAAATAACGAATTAACAATCATAAAGTCAAAATTCTAGACTCATATTAATTCAATTTGAAAATAATTGTGGATACTTCTCTCTTTAACCTTGTCCTCCTTTTTTTTTTTTTTCAAGTCGATTCTTCCTTACCTCGATTTCTCCAAAGGACTCTTACTAACAGGATTGTTGTCTCCCTCAAAACTTGTTCGCGTGAATCTAAGATACGTGTCAGTTTCCCCTCAGGATATGCATCAACATCTAATCCTCCTTATCAAATTACGATCTTCACAGATACCTAAAGTTCGATCCTTTGTACAATAGTTCTAATTCTCACATAATCACACGATAATCACATCGAGATCTAACAATTGGTGCCCCCACATTCTCCAAATTCTCACATTCACATTCCCATTCCCATTCCGTGTATCTTATTCAAATAAGTACTCTTCAACCTACCACAAAGGATGCATCAAAATGTTCATAAAAACTCTAATCCTGATCTTCCTCGATGAACATCAACCAATAAATCAGAATTTTCACATAACAGGCTAGAGTACTCAAATAATCTCTATCGTAATAAAATCAATAAAGTTCTCATCCGCCTATTGGCATTCTGAGTGAATTCTCAAAAGTTATCTAATCACTTGGTACCATTTGATCTATTATATGCTTCATGCAATAGAAAATGGTGTCCTTTCTTATCACATGAGATTAAGCCCTTCGAAATCGCATGAACCATCTTGAATTCATAACTCCGATTTAAACATTTCCACCCTGTGGCATCCAGATTCAAAGGTATCCCCACGAGATTATAGTTGAGTATGCACGGTTCGTCAAAAGAAATAACTAAAACTCCTAGAATAGGAGTGACCTAACTTACAAACAAGGTTGACAATCACCGAACGGATCCAAATTAAACTTAGTTTTGTAAGTAACCCAAGATCGAATGATCAAACAACATGCTGATTTATCATACTTGGTTCCATTATGAACACCAATCCATCAAAGTTAAGCTCCTTACGCTTCAAGGCTATTAACACTTCTTTCGGTTCCAAGGGCCTACTTATTTGGTAAATTATGCCTTTTATTCCTCTTGGTACACATGTCTTGCGATACAATATTAGAACAATCTAGATGAGCCCTCAAATCCACTACCTCTCTTACCACGAGCCAGTAATTAACCACTCTGAACTAGGGATTGGTACACCGCAGAAGCCTCTCGCATCCAATTCTCTAATTCGTGTCATACAATAATAATAATAATAATAATAATAGCAGGGAAACAAATTTTTTTGAAGTCAAATAAATTTACTCTACTCTTCTCAAACTTAGCTCCCTATATATCGTGGATGCTAGCAAAAGAGAATATATGCTAGATTCCAACCACAGAGATAATAAGGACTCTTCGAACCAAACTTTAATACAATATCAAAGAACTCACACGACTACCCTGTTTGATCTCGTAAATCTCCGGTTAACGCTTATTGTGTCCTCCCTCATGTCCCTTCATTCCTACATTTTCATGTTAACGGCAGTATGCCATGGTTTCACTCATTTTCACACACCCACAACTTATCCTTCAGGCTCAAGTTATCACATATGAAAATCCCATTACGCTAACCCTCTTCCTTTCCCCCCCCTCCCCCTCTTTTTAACATGCAATCATATCTCATAAACTTTTCACGATGACAATCGCACTTCAAGTATCAACAAGTCTTCCTACCAAACAACATACCAAGTTGATATCAGAATAATAAACCATAATAATCGGGAAGGCTATATAAAGAAAGAGAAAGACAGCAAGCACATACACATTTTTTTTTTTTTGCAACTCACTCTATCAACTCAAGTTCACCTTTCTTATATGATTACTCTGTTTCATCCCAATTCCCATTAGCAGTTATCAAAACCATTTTCATATAAAACTTTTCAATTTTCAAGCATTTGTCTTGTCTCCCTTTTTTTTTTTTTCACCCATCATAAACACGGATTTCAAGTTTGAGAGTAACAACACGCAACTAAGGCATGAACGACATTTCACAATTTAGCTCACGGACTCATACTCATAACACTCTGCATTTCCATCCGTTGCGTTGCAGCAAAATACTTACCTTCCAATTTCCTTTGCTACTACCACACAATCTTATTCATTAGAACAATTTCAATACTAAATATTTGTCTAACCCCAATTTATAATGAAACACACCCATCAAACCAACTTCAAAGATCGATTAAGCATAAATCAACTCATTTTCACAATTTCGATAAGGACACATAATCAAATCTTTCACATAGCAAATCAACTCATTATCGCCATCAACCAAATAATCTCCACATCAAATCATTCCAACATGCCTTAATTCATCGACAATGCATATTATTTACACCACATAAGTTCTAACCCAAAATGCATAACATGCAATCATTTCTCGTAAACTTTTCACGATGACAATCGCACCTCAAGTATCAACAAGTCTTCCTACCAAACGACATACCAAGTTGATATCAGAATAATAAACCATAATAATCGGAAAGGCTATAAAGAAAGAGAAAGACAGCAAGCACAGACATTTTTTTTTGCAACCCACTCTATCAACTCAAGTTCACCGTTCTTATATGATTACTCTGTTTCATCCCAATTCCCATTAACAGTTATCAAAACCATTTTCATATAAAACTTTTCAATTTCCAAGCATTTGTCTTGTCTCCCCCTTTTTTTTTTACCCATCATAAACACAGATTTCAAGTTTGAGAGTAACAACATGCAACTAAGGCATGAACAACGACATTTCACAATTTAGCTCACAGACTCATACTCATAACACTCTGCATTTCCACCCCTTGCGTTGTAGCAAAATATTTACCTTTCAATTTCCTTTGCTACTACCACACAATGTTATTCATTAGAACAATTTCAATACTAGATATTTGTCTAACCCCAATTTATAATGAAACACACCCATCAAACCAACTTCAAAGATCGATTAAGCATAAATCAACTCATTTTCACAATTTCAATAAGGACACAAAATCAAATCTTTCACATAGCAAATCAACTCATTGTCGTCATCAACCAAATAATCTCCACATCAAATCATTCTAACACGCCTTAATTCATCGACAATGCATATTATTTACACCACAAAAGTTCTAACCCAAAATGCATATCATATACAACAGGTTGATAATAGCAATCCATTTATCGCACCCCATGTATCTAATAAATATCTAAGCCTCAATTTTGTGTAGCGACATCAAGCAATCTAATATAAGTGAATCAATAATCACGACACCACAGACGCTCTCACATCAACCTTTTAGTCCTTAAGTTGTCATTATATATATATATATATATTCTCATCTATCCAAGCCCTTTTGACCTATTTTCCATTTCAATCCTGATCTCTCATCGTATAACTTCAATCCATTATCATGTGATTTCATAGTAAGTGTTCACGTCCTCCACGGTTGTCAGTCTCAAGTTTACGTCACGGAATACCCTCGTACTCGATCTCTAAACTCAAATTCCTTAACTCATAGCACCCACCTTCCCCAATCGCCAATCACCCCAAAATTTCCACCATTCCAATTCTGGACACCGACTACACTCTACTTCATTATCAACTATAATAGATCACATTTGTATTGCCCTAGCTTTAAACAAATTTCTTACCGCATAACTAACATTGACCACTCGACTTGAGTTACATCCTTACAATTGTCCTTAATTTTCCCTCCCCTTTTTTTTTTTTACAAGATGATACCACCACTATTTTCCCACCAACCCACTATTGCAGCAATCTCAACAACGACTACAACGTTACCGAAACACTTTCTTCAAGATCAAGTAGTTATTGAAGCAAAACATTCAAAGCACGCAACTTTAAAAAGACGGTTGGTTTCTTTTAGCTAAGGGTTGTAACACTTTACACCATGTCTTGATATTAAACTGAACTTATAAAGCCACTATAGACAACTTTCCTACTAGTTTCATTTATAAACTTAATAATTTCCTACCAAGACAAGGAAACACACATCTTTGAAATATGGAGACACATATCCACAATGAACTTTTCGGGCAACACCGAATCATTACGCATGCATACTCCTTATAATCCTACTCTTTAGTCTTTTGCAACTATAATCTTCACATCAAGGTAATCTCATCTTCAAAAGTGTGAAATCAACAAACGAGCACAAAATCTATTACTAAGATATCACCTAATCTATCCAATTTTTCAGTTCCATAGCAGAAGGAAAATCTTTTACCGAGCCCACGTTCCAAATATTCAATCTTGAAGTTGCAGTGGCCAACCGTACTTCAAATTGAACATCCAAAAGTAGGTTCTTAAAATCTTAGGAGACTGAGTTTTATATATGCCAAATCTAGTCGCATTTAGCATTCAAGATATTACTTAACATAAGCATATTAAACGTAGTATACATTCAATCTTTACCATTTTAGATAAAACACTAAAATCAATCATCACGCTCTAGTTTTCGACCTTGGTCTCAAACCAACGAGTCATTTTTAGAATCAAATTAGCAAGTGATAACGATAATTAAACACATGTTTCTATTAGAAGATGCCAAAAGTAATCCAACCCTCCAAGTTTCCTTTGTCAACCAACCTCCATGAATCCCATGCACAAAATCACTAAACAATTAATTCCAAGACTCAAATCAACTCCATAATTCTTACTTTATCTTTACTGTAACGTAAGTGAACGATCTCTCCAACACCTCACATCCCATTTACACTTCCTCGAATAAGTACATCATGCACAATCTTCAACCTCACAAGAGTTCACAAACTCAGATTCGAGTCAAATATCATGGTACCCTAACAACTCAAACCAATCCCTTGGTTAGGCTTGAATTCATACACCACACAGAAACACAAACAAGTCATCTTTAAGCAAGTGGGGTCACACAAGCATATACTTCACATAGCATGAAGCACGTAAGCATGTAAGCGAAAGGCAAATGATCGCATATACACCTCATTCATCAATACCATGCAGTAACCAAACATTGAATAGTACATACAACAACTATCAAGTCCACACATCCCCCCCTTTACACGTGCCAACATGACCACGCCAATCACGTGATAATGAATGCAATGTCACATTGTCCAAATAATGTCGATTCTCACAAGCACACATATGTCATTCAAAAGACGTGACATTTTGAACCCATGAGACTAGAAGTCTCCCCACGGTCTCAAAATATTCAAACCTAGACGCTCTGATACCAATTTGTCACGCCCTCAATTTTCAACATAAATAAATAATCCTTTTCGATAGAAAAATCCTCGTATTACATAGATAAATAACCAAAAGAGTTCCCACTTGTGTAATTTACAAAACAAGTCCCCAAGATTAAAGTTATACAATTTTGGCACTCCGGCCCAAATAAACTCAAGTACGAGTACTAACAAGTTATTAAATTACAAACAGTTTAGTCAAAAGGGAATTCTTGAATGAATAATTACAGCCGATCTTTATAAAAAGAAAGTCAATTACAAAGATGATTAAGTAACTAATATTGATAGCTTCCAAAAAGTCTTTCACTTCCAAGCACACAAAGCATGCGAGCTATTGTCCAAAAAAGAAAGATTAGGTTGAGCTACACTAGCCCAGTAGGAAAATCTTTACCAATTCTATATATAAATATGAAGTCAAGTGCAAAATGAGACGACAAGGAGATTTAGTTCAATCAGGAGATAACAACGAACTCTTAGGTGTATCAACATTCATTATGATCGCTAAAGGACGTGCCATTATCACGAAAGTCACACGATTCACAAGACTCATGCACTCTACCAACTCAACACGACTCGCTATCCCAAATTCCCACCATCAGTATTTCCACCCCTTGCGTTACCATATAGCATTACGACGATTACCATGTTACCACCCCTTGCGTCACAGTGACTCCTAACGACTTGAGTCACCGTATTACCACCCCTAGTGTTACGAGACTCGTCTAAATCTCCGTATTACCACCCCTTGCGTTACGAGACTCCCTAAACCAACTTCCGACTCAAACAACCACTTTCTCACACAATATACAAGTTAAGACTCCCCCATGATCACATTCAAATATGCATAAACATTCACAAGTGCCAACAATCAATAAGAAGTATTTAAACGAAATTTCAACTCAGCAATTCCTTATTCGTTCCTCACTAACGGAAGGCCAATGGGTCAAGAATATCATCCACTAATCATAAGAAGTCATAATGACAAAACAAGAATCATTGGGGTAGCCAATGGATGTTGGGAGACTGACACACCCCCACTCTAACAGTCATAACTTTCTGTGTACTTAGAGTCTTTAGGTGATTTTGGTGGCAATGAAAATCTAACTTCAAGACCTTCGAATCGATGTAAAATTTGCATGAAATGGACATCGGACGAAGAAGTTATGGCCATTTGAAGTTGGGCTGAAACCCAGAAGAAGAGCAGAATTTCCAGAGAGGGGAGGGATCGATCCCCCCATCACCAGGGATCGATCCATGGGCTTGCTAGACTAGAAATGAAAAGGGGGATCGATCCCTCAAGTTTAGGGATCGATCCTTACGCGATTTGGGCGATTTTCTGCAGATTTCAACAGCTTTTGAAATGAACAAAGGGAGAAGATCAAAGCCCGATTCTTATACCAAACCAACATATAAACATGTAAAAGAGGTAAAAAAATCCCTACCTCAACACGAAAACCAAGATCTACAAGACTTGAGCAAGTTCTAGCCTCTTTGAACTTCAAATCTTCGATTCAAGTTTGACCCAAGGATTTCCGAATTCAAGAACGCAAATGAAAGGCTGGAGGGTTGGTGATTCTTGAAGTTCTTGAGAGATTGAGTGGAGTTTTGAGTGAGGAGGAGAGAGAGAGAGAATCAGCTGGGAGGTAGAGGGGGACGGATGAGAGAGAGAGAATAGGAGATACAATTATCTCCTATACCACACACACCCACTATTTATACCCTCGTATCTTTAAATCACACACACACTCCCTCAAGTCTCACTTCAATCCTCAATTCAATTTACCACCAAATAAATCCTACTTTCCCAACTAAGCAATTAATAAACATTTCAATAATTAAATTTTTTTTCGGGTCTCTACAGATTGTGTCTTTAATAGAGTTTTGTCTTGAGTACATTCCTCAAAAGTCAGTAAAAGGACAAGCATTGGCCAATTTTTTGGTTGATCATCCTAATTAGATCAAAGTGATAGAACCATTCGAGGCTGCTGTAGTTGAATTCAAACCATGGAAACTATGGTTCGATGGATCTAAAACAGCTCAAATGGTTGGGGTAGGAATAGTATTAGAGTCCCCTCAAGGTTTGAAAACCAAGTATGGGTTTCGAATTAATGAAGGACAGTGCTCCAATAATCAAGCAGAATATGAAGCCTTAATCATAGGTCATGAAATTCTGCTTAAACTGAAAGTTAATGCTACTGAATTTTTTGGGGATTCTCAGTTAGTAAATTACCAGTTGAATGGAGAATTTCAATGCAGTCCAGCTCTATTAATATATTACCAGCATGACAAGAAATTAATAGATCAGTTTTTAATGATTACTTTAACATTCATTCCTTGGTTTTTCAATGAGGAAGCTGACGAGATAGCCCATAGAGCATCTGGTTATAAGGTTTTATCAAAAAATGAGAAGGAATTTTGTCAATTAACTTTGAGAAAGTCCTTACCTATGTTGAGTAGCAGATTGAGTGACTTCAAAGTATTAGAGTTTGATGTTCCTCCGATCCAGAATGAAGATTGGAGACAAGCATTAATCGAATACTTAACCAAGCTTGATGATATCACCGATAAAGCAACCATGATAAAGTCAGTAAACTACATTATATACAATAATGAGTTATTCAAAAGAGGAATGGATGGTCTTCTTTTCAAATGTTTAAACAAGGTGAATGCATTCAAAGTAATGGCTGAGGTCCATGAAGGAATTTGTGGAGCACATCAAGTTGGCATAAAAATGACATGGCTAATAAGGAGATATGGTTAATATTGGCCGACTATCCTTAAAGATTGCATAGATTATGCAAAATGATGTCAAGCTTGCCAAAAGATTGAGCCACTTAAGCATTTACCAATCACAAATTTACAATATGTAATAAAACCATGGCCTTTCAGATGATGGGCTATGGACATGATTGGGATGATTTACCCTCTTTCTTCAGAGAAGCATAAATTCATTTTTGTAGCTACTGATTATTTTACTAAATGGGTGGAAACTCAAGCTTATGAGGAAGTTAAACAATCCCATGTTATCGAATTTATACAAGGTATCATTTATACGTTTGGAAATCCCCAAACCATAACAGTAGATAATGGGTCTATATTCGAAGGAAAGTTGGTCAAAGCTTTTGCTAATAACCATGGAATTTCTTTAATATATACTAGCACTTATTATGCTCAATCAAATGGCCAAGCAGAATCTACTAACAAGATTATCAAGAAAGGGATCCAAAGAATGGTGGATAAGAATCCAAAAATGTGGCATAACTTGTTACTAGATACTTTATGGGCATACAGAAATACAAAAAGAACTAGTACAGGTACTACTCCATTTGCCCTAACTTATGGACATGATGCTGTATTGCCTATGGAAATCACTGTGAGATCTCAAAGAGTAGCATCTCAAAATGATTTAAATACAGAGTTATATCATCAGGCCATGCATATGGAGTTGGAAGATATTGATGAAGCCAGAGTAAAGGCTTTAAACCAGATTATGTTACAGAAAGCAAGAATAGCCAAAAGTTACAATAAAAGAGTAGTTTTTCGAAGCTTCGATAAGGAAGATCTTGTTTGGAACGTCATCCTACCTATCAAAGACAGAAGAGTTAGAATGGATGGATTGGGAAAATGGGCTCCAACATGGACTGGACCATTTCAAATCCATAGAGTTCTGAAAGGAGGAGCATATCATTTAAGAAATCTAAATGGATCTGTTCATCGAAGAAAGATAAATGGAAGGCATCTGAAGTCTTATATTCCTTCTATTTGGGAATCATTTCAAAAAAGGTAACCTTTTGAAGGGTCAATTTTTTTTTATCTTTTATTAGAACAAAGATTTGGTGAAAGAAAAGTCATAAAGAATGAACCATGAGATGGGAAAGAATAGGTCTTGATTTATATATACCGAACACCTCACAAGAAGGGGAGGTGCGTCCCTATATAAAAATTGGCCCCAAAAAGGCCACACACAAAAAAAAAAAAAGGGGAGCCAGACCTCGGCCCAGAAACCAAAATGAAGATCATATACTGATCCTCACAGTTCCAAAGGCGAGGCTCTATTGAGACCCACCCTCTAGGAGATTTTTGGCTTCATGAGCATTGCTGTGAGCTCATCCCAGGTCCTAGCTAAGTTGAGACAGCATGAGTCTCCACATCCACCAGTTGCGCGCGAAGCTCTTGAATCTCGCTTCGAAAGGCCTGAAGCTCAGCCTGGTTATCCTATTTGAGCTCAACAATGAGTTTTACCATTTTATTGGCAAACTCATTCATTAAATCAGCAAGAAGAGGGTCTTGTTGATTGTTAGCCATTTCTGGATGAATATCTAGAGAGAGAAGAGATGCCATGAGGGAAGAGCTAGAGCTGTTAAGGTTTAAACCCGAGGTGGTATCCTGTTTCATACAAGCCTAAATAAGTCAAATGCTTTCTAAGGAGCTTTCCAGGAATGAAACAAGAAAAAGAAAATACCTCTATTGGAATGGTGTTTTCTTGAATGATATGTGCAGTGACCTTAGAAGGATGAGTGTCTAAGGGAGTAGATTCCTCCAAAGGAAGTTGTACATTAATTTCAAGAGTTGAAGTATCAACTGTTGGAAGAGAAATCTCAGTGGGGGCATGCACACTCTTATCAAAATCCTAGTAAACAAGTAAAAATAATTAATAATTCGAAGCTTAAAACTCTAAGAGAGAGTTTGACAATATTTTTACCTGGGAAATGGGAGTCTCTAAAGATTCTGGAGTTAGAATCTTAGGTACTGTAAGAGGAGAATCAAACATGATTCTCTATGTTTGAAGAACCAGGATTTGAAGGCTCAATAGAATCCACAGGATTTCCAACTTGGTTTAGATCAACTATGGCATCAGGATTATCCTCATTTATTGGTTCAGCAATAGGGGCCTCATGGGATGGACTCTGAAATAAGGAGAAATATATAGTAAGAGACATGAGGAGATACAACCTAAATTGGGGTTCAAAAGGAAAAATTTCGTACATGATGAGAAGGAGAAGTATTGAAAGGCTAAGCTAATAAAGACCTGTGACTAGGTCTCTTTCTAACAAAACTGCTAATGAGTCACCTTTGTATGATCTCTCTTAAAGACGAAACTGTAAATTCATTTGAAGTCTTTTAATTTCAGATATTATCTAACTTCTAAATTTATTGTCTTTAACTAACTATGAAATTTGGGTTGTAGTGCCAATGTTGTAAAATTTTAAACTTGGGGTATTATCTGTAATATGCGAGGATCATTTATTAAAATGGATTATTTATTTATGTTGAAAATCGAGGGTGTGACAGACTCATTGCAAAAAAAAATCTTGGACTCATGGTACCTCTCCTATGCTGGGAGAATTCAATTAATTAAATCCATTTTGTTCTCCATGCTGACCTACTGGTCCTCTCTATTCATCCTTCCTAAGAAAGTCATTAAAGAGGTGGAAGCTACTTTAAGAGCCTTCTTTTGGACTGGACCTGATCTAAAAACCTCTAGAGCCAAGGTCTCTTGGGAGCATCTGTGCTCCCTAGTTAAAGAAGGTGGTCTGGGTTTTAAGTCCTTGGAAGTATGGAACAAATCTGCTATTGCTAAGCACAATTGGTTCCTTGTGCCTGAAGGTGAACAATCCATGTGGTGCCAATGGGTTAAGTCTTATTTACTCAAAGGTAGGAGTTTTTGGTGTGTCAAGGTCCTTGTGATCCCTCCTGGGTATGGAGGAAAATTCTATCTCCGAGGCCCCTTGTTCAGCCTTTTATTAGGTACATGGAATGTCTACCTCTTTGTGGTATGACAATTGGCATCCCCTGGGACCCTTGCTCCCAAGGTTTGGCCAGAGAATTGTTTATGAAGCTGGGATTAATAAGGAAGCCACTGTCCACGATATAATTCTCATCAACCAATGGGCCTTCCCTATCACTCAGACTCTTGAACTCAACGAGGTCAGAGCTGAATTGCATAATGTGGCTTTTACCCCTACTGGTAAGGATTCATGCAAGTGGACACTCGACACTTCTGGGGAATTCACTATCTCATCCCTATGGGACAACCTTAGAACCCACTTTCCCATAGTTGCATGGCATAAAGTTGTGTGGTTTCCTGGATATATCCCAAGGTGTAGCCTAATCACTTGGATGGCCCTCTTGCATAGGTTAAACACTGAGGATAAGCTTGTTATGTTTGGCCTTAAATCCTTATCCCAATGCACATTTTGCCATGCTATAGAGAACCATGCCCATCTCTTTTTTGATTGATCAATGGCCACCCAAATCAGGACCTTATTGTCCCATCAGACCCCCCACATGAATGGTCATCAGGCTTGGCAGCCTTGGGTGGAGTGCCTTTCTAACTTGAGAGGTAAATCTTTGGACAACATCATTGCAAAACTGGTGTTCATAGTGTATGTACATCATATTTGGTTGGAAAGGAACCATAGAAAGTTTCAGAATTCCTGTTGCCCTCCTTCTGTAATTGCTCATAAAATCTCCAATGATGTAAGGGCTAGACTTTTGTCCATTGCTAATTTGCCTAGTGGTCTACATTATGGACAATTAAAAGTACAATGGAACATTGCTTAGTGATTTTCTCACAACATTTACATAACTTTGTTTTACTTCAATCACCACTTCCAAAATTCATGTTGTTTTGCAGAGTTGTGGTACCAAAGCATGACATCTAGTTGAATGTCAGTTCACTATGGTTCTCATCTAGCAAGGATGGAGGGCTGGAGTCACATATGTTGTTCTTTACTCATTGGCCTCCTATTATTATTATTACTGCTAAGTACTCAGTAGGACAATACAAAGCTGGTGCAACAGGACAACAATAGGGGTACTTAGCTACTATTACTTCTATTTATAAGGTATTTACCCTAATCTTATCTCATAGTTAATTGCTGCAGCTTTTGCTATTGTTCCAACCCTGGAATCCTATTTCTTTGCCTCTACCCTCTGGTTTGAGTGTATCAGCATATGTGTGATCCTGTGAGCTGTGTGCTTGAGCCCCAAATTTCTTGAGAGTGGAGGTAAAAGTTAGTGGGAGTCATTTTGTGAGGGAGAGTCGAGGGTGTTGAGGTTCTCCCTATTGCTTTTAGTTTATTGGTGAATTAGGGGTCGAGGGAGCTTGAAGGGGAGCAGATAAAGCAATAGGTTCCTTTTCCTTTTCTTTTCTGTTGCTGCCATGAGCTTCAGTACACTTTCTTACTGCTAGCTTTCTTTTACTATTTATGTATTATGGAGTTGGCTGGCTATTTTGTGGCCTATTACTACTGCTGTGAATATTGGTTGTTCAGGCAGCTATTATTGTATCTGGTATCATATGCATTTTCATGTTGTGGAACATGACGGTTCTGATTTGGCTTGGCTGTTTTGAATGGCTCTTCTAGCTGTCCATAGTAGCTTTTTACTTAGTTTTGACCTATCCTTGGGGGGATGTCCCTTGGAATGTTTAATGCTTTTCTAGGGGGCTTGTCCCTAAGTTTCGTTTACTCCTTTCAATTCTGTTGTAGCTGTTTGCTGTTTACGGCTGTCATGGCAGCAGTTAGTTGTTACTGTTGGTTCATTTAGCTTTGTTTTCTAGGCAAGTTAATTTGCTTGTAATGGCTGATGTAGTTCTCTTGTTTGCTGCTGTAATGGCAGCAGTTAGTTGCTGCTGCTATTGGCTCATATGGCTCTGTTTTCAAGTTAGGATAATTTTCTACGGGTGCAATCTATTGTTTCCTCCGGTTGCTGCTACTATTTCTGTTTCCCAAGAACATGGGCTTTAATTGTGCACTCAGTTGATCAATTTGAGGCTTCCGTGATGTCCCAATTTTATTTTGTTGCATTGTAGTAATATCTGATTGTTCATAGTTGTGGTTCCCTTAAGGTGGCTATCAAGTTGCTCGAACTGCTTCCATTTCTGCTCCTCATTCCAGATTTCAGAATCAGTCACAGCATGGTGCTGGGCTCCTTTTGTAGTGGTTTGTCCACATGGTTCTAGTTTTGTACTAGTCTCAACTCTTATCTCTACTCCGTTGTTTCTGTTCCCTCTTTTCTAGGTGGAATGGAAACAATTGGTTCCTCTATGATAGTTTCTTGTAGCCATTTGGCTTAAGTCACACTTTTCTTTATTCTTCTTTTCTTTCTTTTGTTTCCTCCTGGGGTATACCCCATGTAGGCTGTATATTCGTTTATCCTTTTTTCTATTTCAAGCTGATTTACCCAAAAAAAAAAATCGCTGCTTGTTGGTTGAATTTGGACAGAACAGGCTGTCGTTGCAGTTTTGGGCGGGCAGGCCGTCATTTTTGGTGATCAAACTATCCTCAGCACAAAGAATTCCAGCAAGCACGGGTAGATTGCGTCAGGTAGGTTGAATTCCATCTGTTAGGAATCAGAGCCAATCTCCTTATCAAAGACTATCCGAGACAGAGCAAATAAGGCTGCTAGAAGATGCGCTTGAGGCTAGACAAAAGTAAAGGTAGTCGTTCGGGTCGGGCAAAAGCGGACTCTCCTGGGGAATAATTAGTTGTGGACAGACGGACCATCAGACGATATTCTGATCGTCGTTATGGATTGAATAGAACGGGACGAGTGGACCATCATTGCATCGGTTCCGCAAGAGATTTCATCGCATCCTGCTTGGGGAAAGAGAACAATACCAGAGGAGATTGCATCGCATCCTTTGGGAAAGAAATCAAGTGGTAGGGAGATTTCATCACATCCGCTAGCAAATGAGAACAAAACAGCAGGAGATTGCATTGCATCCTTCAGCAAACCAATCGAGGATTAGGAGATTTCCATTGCCTCCGCTAACAAAGATAACAATAGACCACAGGAGATTGCATCGCATTCTTTCGCAAACAAATCGAGAGTGTGTTCAAGGGGAGACAGTTGTGGTGCCCATCGAATACCAAGTTCTCCCTCCCATGTGTTCCTATTGCCATGTTTTTGGGCATTCTACATCCAAATGTGTCAAGCACACAGTTATTGTTCCTCCTCCTCCTCCCAAAGAGCAGGAATGGAGGATTGTGAATCATGGAAAACAGAAGGCGGTCGACCAGCCCTCTCCTCACAAGAATGCCCATACCCCTCAGAATATTCCTTCTCCTATCCTGTCATTAGCTCCACTTCCTGATCCTTCTATCCAGGAGGAAGATGCTGAGGATTCTGAAACAAAACCTTTGGAAGTGCTGAAAGGTGTGGTCAGTTCTGTGCTTCAAGGGCCCTCTAATTCCCATAAGATTAGCACTCCTCCTACCAGCACTGATAGCAAGCGGGCAGAGATCATAGTTCCTGAACAGTCTAATAAGGCAGGAAACAAGGTTGCAAAGGCACCAAGGTCTGATACCAGAACCAGTTCAAACCATCAAAATATAGTTTGTGCTGATAAAAAGGAGGATCCACCTGATTTACTTCCTCATGCCACCTCTGATGTTAAGTTGATGTTGGGAGGTTCCAATAAGGCTGCTCACAATGGCAAAAATAGGAGTCACTCCAAAGGCTTCTCACATAAACGAAGGAAGTAACTTTCTCTCCTTTTGTCCACAAGTATTTAAATAATACTCAACTTTTGCATTACTCTTACTTTCATTAGTTGTAGCTCATTGTGGTAGAAATTTCTGTGTAGAATCAAATGGATAGCACACCACTACTTTTTGGCTTTTGGAATATGAGAGGTCTCAATGACCCTCTTAAGCAAAAGGAGATCAAGAAATGGGTTCATAATAATAAATTGTCTCTTGTTGGGCTCATTGAGCATAAACTCAAAGAACCTAAGGCCACTAGGATTGTTAATCTCATCCTACCTCATTGGAGTTTTATTAGCAATTATGTTCATTCCCCTATGGGGAGAATTTTGGTTTGCTGGGATCCCACTGTTTTTAATGTCCAGCTTCTCTCTCAATCGAACCAATTCATACACTGTGATGTGCATTCTAGTGATGGCAAGTACTCCTTTGTAGCTACTTTTGTATATGGAACTAATTGCCACCTTGAGAGACAAACACACTGGTCTGATTTGCAAACTTTGGCTCTTGCTTCCTCCTGAGTAGTCCTTGGTGACCTTAATGCTATTAGGTCACCATCTGAGAAAGTAGGAGGAGATAAGCATTGGCTTCCATGGATGGATGATCTTAATGTCTGTCTTCAATCTGTCTATTAGTTGACCTCAGATACTCTGGTTGCCAATTTACTTGGTCCAATAAGCAAGTTGGGGTTTCCCATATTAGCTCAAAATTGGATAAAGTCCTGGTTAATGAGAGTTGGATCAAGACTCTCTGCTGGTCCAATGCACATTTCCTTAACCCTGGACCCTCCGATCACTCCCCAGCATTTTTATCACTCGCCCCCACCACCCCTCCTAAATGTAGGCCTTTCAGATTCTTTAACTTTCTGGCTGATCATCCAAATTTTATTAACATTGTGCAGCATGTTTGGAGGAGAGTAATAATTGGTAACCCCATGTTCTGCGTCTGTGAGAAACTGAAGATTCTACAAAAAGATCTTAAACAGTTGAACACTAATGAATTCAGCGACCTATCATCTAGGGTTGCTTCTACAAAGCAATAGTTAGATGACATCCAAAGTGCCCTGGGTTCAAAACCCTAGTGATACAGCTAATCAAGCTTCTGAGAAGGTATTGTGTAAACAATACCTTACTCTTGCAAGAGCTGGGGAGAGCTTTGCAAGGCAAAAATCTAGAATTCAATGGCTGAAACTGGGGGGACCAATGTACCTCATTTTTCTTCTAATCAATCAGTAATTCTAGGAATAGAAATAGGATTACTAGCTTGGTTTTGGAAGATGGTACTGTCACCCAGAATATTGAACAGGTCAAATCCTCTTTTATCAATTATTATTCCAAGCTACTAGGTTCCCCTCATCAAAGCAGTTATGATGGCACATCTAGAGTCCAGCAGCTCATCACTAGGAAATTGTCTGAGTCTCAGAAACTTGATATGGTTTTGGAAGTATTTGACAAAGAAGTTAAGGACATTGTTTGGTCTCTTAACCCTCAAAAAGCCCCTGGTCCTGATGGATATAATGCTACCTTCTTCATAAGGCATGGCCTGTGATAGGCCATGAGGTCACCTCTGCTATCAAATCATTTTTCAGATTTGGCCAACTGTTAAAGAAAGCCAATGCCACATTGATTGCTCTTGTACCTAAAGTCCATAATCCCTCAAAGGTTGGGGACTATAGACCAATATCATGTTGCAACCTCATTTATAAGTGTATTGCCAAGATCCTGGCTAATAGAATTAAGTCTACTCTTCCTCACTTGGTTGATCCAGCACAGTCTGGCTTTGTGCAGGGTAGGAGGATTGGAGATAACATATTCCTCACATAGGAATTGATGAGGGGGTACCACAAGCAATCCCCCACCCCTAGGTGTGCTATGAAAGTGGACATAATGAAGGCCTATGATAATGTTAGGTGGAAATTCCTTTGGGATATCCTTGCCTCTATGAACTTCCATCCCCAGATGATTGGGTGGATAAAGGCTTGTGTAACAACTACCAACTACTCCCTCAGCTTCAATGGGGAGGCCATTGGGTACATTCCTGGTCAAAGGGGTTTGAGGCAGGGAGAACCCCCTTTCCTCATACTTATTTGTTATTGTCATGGAGGTACTAACTTGTATTCTCCAGGAGAAATCCCTACTGCCTGACTTCAACTTCCATTGGAAATGCGAATCCACCAAACTGGTTAATCTGTGTTTTGCAGATGACCTCATGCTTTTTTGTAAGGGTGATGTGAGCTCTGTATCAAATCTTTGAGAACTAGGTATTTTTGTGAAAAAAAGTAAGGATCACCATCCAAAACTTGTTGCTTGGCCTGTTCATCCCTAAATTCAAAGAGGTAGCATCCTCCAAAGTCTGGCTTAACAGCCACAAGTTCGATGTCAATCTCTACCTATGCTTCTTTTCCCCTAAACAGATCAGGATAAAACTCAAGCTTCATGTCCATTGAGGGACTTTGGGACTGTAATAAGGAAGCCCAGTTTTTAGGCTTGGATTTTGGTGCATTTGAGTTCTGTCTAGGGTTAATGGGAGCTTGATGTTGTAGGGTTTGTGTAGGATGAGCAGGTAGATTCTGGTTCAGCTTACTTTTAGGAGAGAAAGAACGCCTAGGTTTAGTGTCAGCTTCACAGTATCTCATATTGGGATCCCCTTCCAAGTACGGGGTACCCCTTGCATTGATTAGGGTTTTTGGAGTAGAGTTTAAGAGCTATACCTGATGTTCATGGTGTGCTTATTCCTCTGCCTCTAGGATCAAGCCTTCCTCGAAAAGGGCTTATTGAAGTTTCCGAGATGGGCTCGGATTTTTGAATGATTTAGGACTTTAAGTCCTAGATTCCTTTGGAGATGATGCTCAATTGGACTTGCTTGTGTTGCTTGAGTGTGAATTACCCAACTCGGAAGGAACTGGGCTTTTAGTGATTTCAATTTGTTCCGAAATATTCTTTTGCTTTCTTCTGATTTCATTGGAGTTGATGGCTTTGCCGCCGAGACCTTCCAACATTGAAATGGTTCTGTCTGCCATGGAGAAAACCTATTCTCCACAATCTTGTCAGAGATCGCCCTAATCGCATTACATGTCAGATCGTTTCTTATCTTTTTGTCTATCTTGGCTCACCTTCTTCTCTCTGTCTCTACTTTTTCTAGAATAATCCAATAACTTTAACTGATGGAAAACCGTAGGAAAAAGGGGTGGGCATTCTACCATTTATAGAGGAGAGAAAAGGGCCTTAGAGATAATTATTAAAAGACATCTAGTCCATCAAGGTCTCTTTTATTATCAAGAGTTTTCCTTCATCTATAATTGTATTTAGTTAGCGTAATGAACCATATCACTTCATTGGCATATCTGATAGTAAAGTCCCACATGCACAAAATGTGGAAGCTAGTGGGCCACACTCATAGGAAAAAACTAACATTTTCCCACTTGGCCCATCAAGCCGATTGTGATGCAAATTGTATTTCTTCAAAATATGCATTTTGTTTTGTTTAAATGACTCGAGTGGGCTCCACACTAAAAAATTTGACAAGCGATCCTTCTTGGGTTTGGAGAAAGTTACTTAATCTAAGAACTTTAGTTCATCCGTTCATGCTTCATATTATTGGCAATGGGGATCTCGTGTCCCTGTGGCATGATCATTGGCATCCTTTAGGCCCATTGTTGAATAAGTTTGGTTCAAGAATTGTATTGGATTCTGGTCTTCCCTTGAATGCCAAAGTGTCCCAAATCATTCTCAGATCTGCTTGGGCATTCCCAGTCACACAAACTTGGGAGTTGAATGAAGTCAGACATCAGCTTCCCCCATTGAGAGGTACAAGGGGACCAAATTAGATGGTCTCTTAACTCAGATGGACAATTTAGCATTGCCTCTCTGTGAGAGAAATTGAGAAAACCATTTCCCAAAGTAACTTGGCATAAAACAGTTTGGTTTTCTGGCCATATCCCAAAGTGCAGCTTCATTACATGGCTTGCCATCCAGAGTAGACTTTCCATTGAGGATAGACTTGTGCTTTTTAGGATTAAATCTAATTCTCAATGTAGCTTCTGCCACGGTAGTAAAAGTCATGATCATTTGTTCTTTAATTGTGTATTCTCTATGCAAGTTTGGAATGCAATTTTGGAAAAAATTGATGAGAGATGGTCCCCCCGGTCATGGGCAGCCTGGATTACACACTTCTCAACTTTTAGGGGAAAATCCCTTAAGAACATTGTTACCAGATTGATATTCACTGTTATAGTGTATCACCTTTGGATTGAGAGAAACTTGAGGAAGTTTTAAAAACTACTAGCCCCTGGGCAATAGTGGTTCATAAAATAAAATCTATAACATGGTTAAGGGTAGACTTCTGTCATTGCCCAAATTGCCCAACGGCTCTCATGATACTAGATTTATTAGAAAATGGGGTTATAACTGTGGAATAGTCATATATGTTGACTAGATTCGAATGTGCATGTGTGATTGTGAGTTTAGTTGCACTTTGTTTCTTGATATTGTGTTGCATCTGTTTTCCAAAATCCTATCTTGCATCTGTGTTTGCTAGACAGGTTGCCAATGGTAGCTTCATTGGCAGCTTCATGTCTACTACTAGTGGGAGCTGGAGCCAAAACTGAAAAGCCAATTGATCATTAGAGCAACCACATTCTCTGGAGAGCTGGAGTCATCCATGTTCTAGCAGACCAAGTCAGTCAAAGCAGCTTCATTTACAGGTTCCCACATCTGAGCCTCCTATTACTTCTAAGTATTTAGGTACATAACTTATTCCTTGTTGACTGAAGCGGTAATTCATATATCAAGAGTGTCCTTACTAAATTGTGTGAAATCCATGTGAGCTGTGTGCTAGAGCCCCAACCTTCCTTGTGAGAGGAGATAATAATTAGCGGGAGAATCATGAGAGAAATAGTGGAGGGAGAAAGGGGACCCCTGCCCTTGGTATTGGAAAAGAGAGTGGAGTTGTGAGATTCCAAGGGAGTTGAAAGTGAGCCTTATACATACCAAGGGCATTGTCTATTTGTGTGATTGTTGGCTGATTTTGATACTTCTTTATGATATGTTACAATTGTGGTTTAAACATTATGCTACTGCCAGTTGCTGGATTGAACATTTGTATTTTGTTGCTGTCAGTTGCATGCCTTACATCTCTGATTTCGCTTCCATCTTAGGTCTTTCATTATCTGCTAGTTCAGCTTGTGCTTAGCTGACATCATTTGTAACTTATCAATTGTTTTGACCTATCCATGGGGGGTTATCCCTAGGAATGTTAATGCTTTTCTAAGGGGCCGTCCCTAGCTGTATTACATTTCTTCATTTTGCTGCCAGTTGTTCCACTGCTGCTACTGCTGATCAGCTACTGCTGCTGTTGTATTTTACCTCTGATATGCTATAAGTTCTTTAGGTTCTACACTCACAAGAGGCAGATTCCGTGTCGTTGCTGGTAGGCCTGTTCTTCATGTTTACCCGTGGCTTATGCTTGCTGCTACTGTTTCCTTACGGCTGCTGCTGTTTTCCTGGTACTGCTGCTGTTTGTGTTTGTATGGAATTGTCGTTGCTAGTGCTGCTTCTGGCTGTATCTTCTTTACCAAACTTTGAACAAATATCATATGGAGACATACTGCCCTGCCCAATTTGTCAGGAAATTTGGTATGGTTCAAGCAGTCCTTCTTCCCTATGTGGGTACTTCCGACATTCCTATCCACAAACGTCTCAAACTTGGCCAAGACAACACCAAGAACTTTAATCTTATAGTTGGGAATGCCAAGAGAAGATTTGTACCTCAAGATTTCACTATCAATCCTTCGACCACTCTCAAATTTACTCAATGGTGGCACAATTCTATGGTTGTTTACACTGGTACTTATCTTGCCAAGAAATTTTTGAAATATATAAATTCTCCCCCCTCTACCTCCAAGAGCATAGCTCTTGAAGGTTCTCAAACCATTTCTGATGATGAACTAGTCACAAGTTAAAGTCAACTTAGCGATGAATCTGCTGATGAACTATACCTTCCCCAAAAAGCTCAGCGCTCCCTTTTCAAACTCGGGTGGCTTCATCTTGAGAACTGCTTTGATCTTTGATGGGTCGACCTCAATTCCTCTAGAGGTGACTCCAAATGCGCATTTCTGTGGATTGAGGCACATTCGATACTTACGGAGTCGCTCAAGAACTTTCTAAGCACAGAAATGTGGCCTTCATGAGTTTTTGATTTGGCAATCATGTCATCCGCATAGACCTCGACTTCTTTGTGGATCATGTTGTGCAAGATCGTTGTGGCAGCCCTTTGATAAGTAGGACCAGTGTTCTTCAAGCCAAATGGCATGACCAAATAATAGTAAGTCTCCCACTCAGTGATGAAAGTTGTCTTCTCATGATCCTCCGGTGCTATAAGAATCTGATTGTAACCCGAGAATCCATCGATGAATGAGAGCATAGCATGTCCCGCCGTATTATCCACAAGCACATCAATGTGAGGCAAGGGAAAATCATCTTTGGGGTTTACTTTGTTCAAGTCCCTGAAATCAACACATACTCGGATTTGTCCGTTCCTTTTAGGAACAGAAACAATATTGTTCCTAAAAAGGAACAGGAACAATATTAGCCAACCAAGTGGGGTACTGAGAAACCATGAGAAAACCAGCGTCAATATGCTTAGTGACCTCGTCTTTGATTTTCTGTACCCATTCTGGCCTTATCCATCTCAGCTTCTGTTTCACAGTCTTAGCATCCAACAATAAGGGGATTAGATGCTCCATTATCTCGGGGTCGATGCCGGGCATGTCTTGAAGAGACCATGCGAAGATATCACTGAATTCCATGAGCAGCTCTTTGAAACCACAGTGCTCCTCCGGGGATAGCGTGGAGCCCACTTGAACCATTCGGGGATCGCCCTCATCTTTCAAGTTTAAAGAAATTACTTCTTCTTTTAATAGCTGAGCATGCCTTTCATCTTCCCTCTCGATGAGGGCACGGATTTCCTTGGGAATGTCCCCATCGAAATCTATCCCTTCATTATTGGGGTCGACACAGTTTATATATAAATCAGCGAAGTAGTGAAAAGTAGACTCTTTCATTTCATAACACCCTTCCGGGTCGCCAAGTACAATAGAATCAAACTCGAAGAAAAAGCTATGACGTGGAGGGCCAAGAAGCACAAACTCCGACTCAGAGCTAGACTTAGACTCAGATGACTCAATAGACTCTGTGTCAGACTCAGACACAGATGTGTCGTCAATGCAAGTTATGTGCGATTTGAAAATGCAATTTTTAAGACTACCCTTGGCTTCCATGATAAGAGTGGTAGGATTCTCGAGGGCGTCAGGCCCGAGCATGAGCACTTCGGCCTCTTCAGCTTCTTCGGCAAAACCCACTTGGGAGAATTCCTGGAATAGCAGCTCCAAGCTCCCTTGATCAAATGATCCCAGCCAGTCAATCTTCACTTTAACCTGACCAAGCTTCCTCTTGAATTCTACTTTTTTCGGCTTTTCATCACTGTCCGACTAGGTGTTAGCAGCGAAAACCTCAAAATTAGGTAACAGCTCCCCAATCTCAGAATCCATAAAAGGTTCGGCTTGTCCTGTGTAAGCAACATTTCCTCCTTGGCACACGAAGTAGCTATCAGGATTACCATAAAGGGTTCGAGGTTCGTACCTTTCCCTTTTTTGGTATCTTTGGCGAGAGTGACATACCCCAAACCAAAGCGACTCTCACTAGAATGAAAGGTAGGGAACTCAGGAATCCCTTGCTGGTTGATTCCGAGTCCCGAACCCGGCATGTATGACATCCTCCTCGTAGTGTCAAGAGCAGTAGAGCTAATGATGAAGTCGTCATCCATGTTGATTGTAAGAATTGAGCTAGATGTGCCAAAAGAGAATCCTCCCAGGTTGACATCTTCTTCGCGTGGTTGATCCCCAAAATAGGAGAGCCATCTTCCTTGTGTGGATGAATACCGGAGTTCCCGCAGATAGTAAGTGTGCCGGAAAGAAGTCCCAGCATAACCTTTTGATGGAGAGTATAAGGTACAGCCATGATGTTCAACCTATGGAGCCAAGGCTTGCCCAGCAGCAAGTTGAATGTAGCGGGGACGTCCACAGCATGGAATTCCACTTCCATTTCAAAGCCCTTGGTGTCAAGCTTGAGCATGAGAGTTCCTTCAACAATGCGGCGAGTGCTATCGTACGCCTTGATGGCCAAGTTTGAAGGCACGAGGTCCTTTTTAGTAAGTCCCAAGCGATAAGCCACCCTAAGAGGGCAAACATTAATTGCTGAACCATTGTCAATAAGGACGGTCGGAATCCAAAGTCCTCGGCTTTTGACAGTGATGTGCAAAGGGCGGTTGTGATCAAAACCCTTGACTGGCAAGTCCTTATGAGTGAAGATGACTGTATGCTTCGAAGTAAGAGGTAAGATGAGAGATATCATGGCCTTGGGAGTGACATCAGCAAGCACTTCCAGACGAGAGAGAGTGTGGCATAGCTTTTGGCGATGCTCGTGAGAGGAGCATATCAGACCCCAGATCGAGATAGGAGCGGGAATCCGCTCAAGCTGCTTCTGAATCAGATTTGCATCCGGAGGACCAGTTGATGCCTCAAGCAGTGTAGTATTTGTAGAGGGTTCGTTCCTTTGGTTAGAAGAGTTAGACGAACCTCCAGCTTGCAGATTAGCAGGTTGGAAAATCCGTCCACTCCTCGTAACGTTAAGCACGTTCCCAGAGACAAGTGTAGGTGGACAAAAATGAACAGTGCTTAGAACGGCTCAAGATTGTAACGGCTACTCGTGCTTCTTGGCTGGAACCCTAGTTCGTCGTTGAAACTCTAACCTGCAAGACAGACAAAGGGTGAACGCACCTTTGCCTCTCGTGGCAAAGGCCCTCTGATGCCTAAGTTAGTATCATGTACTAGCAGAAAACCCTAAATATCAATAGGAAGTATAGTATGAATACAATGTATTTCGTACCTTTTACCTCTAGGTTAACCTTGTTTATATAGGCATACGTATGCTTGCTACCCAAGCATCTTTGTTGCCCTAGGTTTCCTATCACGTATAGGAAGCCCAGGATCCTCTGGATTCTCATTCCCTTATCTATTCATTGCCTTAGTCCTTTTAGGACTCCTTTCCATGACTGGCCGAACATCTCATTCCTGTTAAGTATCTTTCCTAGATCCTATATTCTTGGGATCTCATTCCTTACGAGGTACCACTGTTCTAGGACCTTCTAGAGTGTTCCTTTCTCTTAAGTAATTTGAGGCTGCTTTCTCAAGAATTTTTTCCCTGTTTGGCCACCTCATTGCTGAACAGGCCATCTGGACCAAGAACTTCACATGTCTCTGGTCCCTATCAATCGCTTGGACCAATGAATTCACATGTCACTGGTCCATGTCGCCGATCACCGCCTTCCACGACAGTTCATCTCATTTTATTTATTACGTGGTCTCACATACTACTTGTTCGAACCCTATTTGGACCTGTTCGAGAATACCTCCTTACAATTGCTCCCCAGCTTTACTCGTTATTTTTACTCAAATGACGAGCAAAGCTTCCAAGAACTGAGCAAATTTATTCCGCTCCTACACCTTGTTTCACAAAAATTAGTGCAACTTTCATCATCAAGTCAAGCAAAAACGTCTCATCTTTTGGGCTGGATTGGCTTTTCCTGCCCTGCCCTTTCCTTTACACATGGCATGATTCGTGCTGCCCTCATTAAATGCGAAGGGACATTTTTCGTGGAATGAGACGCCCAAACGGCGTCTGGGGTGACGTTTCACATACGCCACCCCACTCATTAGGGTATATTTCGGTTTTCATCCCATCTTGAACCCCTATTCTCTCTTAAAACTCCCTCTGCAAAAAAGAAGATTCGTACACACCCGCCATTGGAGCTCTGTTCACCTTCTCAAGGCTTTTTCTCTTATGCGTTTAGGAGCTCCGATCATCCTCCCATAAGTCATCGCTTCACATTTCGCCCTATTTCTTTCGTTGATTAAGGGTTTCACTTTTCATCTAGGGTTTCTTCGTTCCCCTTTTCATCTAAAAAAAAACCCCGCCTTCCAATCATGGGGAGGTTTCGTAGGCACTGCAATACTCCTCCAGCCATGCCCAATTTCAAATCTCGTTACGAGATCTCTGATAATGTGGCCACTTCATGGGCCCCTAAGGACGCCATCCGCGAGTGTCCTGACATCGACACTCTCCATCTCCCCATCGTTGCCATTGTAGAAGGCGGGGTTAGGTTTCCCTTAGCTCCCCTACTTTGTCAGGTCCTAGCCCGTTACCGATTGTCCCCAATGCAGGTTTCTGCCAACTTCTTTCGCGTAGTCATGGGCATAAATGCCTTAAACCAAATGCTAGGCACATCTTTAGGCCTGCACGACATCCACCATTTGTACAGTATTTCTAGAATGAAAGATGCCCTCACCTACTACTTAAAAAGTAGAGATTCCAAGAAGAAATTCGGCTTGAACTTCCTGATTTCGCCCGAGGAGATGACGATGATTTCCTCATCGTCATAGGGAACTTCGAGCCCAGAGACGAGGACGGGAGAGTGATAGGCTTTCACGCGCCTCACAGATTTGGCACTCCACATGAGTTCATTTCTCTTCATAGAACTATTTGCTGAGCAATATTTCGTATTGCATCACTAATTGGTCCATTAACCATTTTATTCTTATTTTGCTGCCACTAATGTCAATCAAGGGCATGACATTATTACTCCGCAGGTCCACATAGCGGATATCAACCGAGCGTTGGCTTTCAATGAGCAAGGTACACATCTTGCTGGTCGAGCAAGAGCAGCCCAAGTGCTTCTTAGCTACTGGGCTTCTTACAGCGGATTTATTGATCGGTGGACCCGAGCAGCAGACAACCCAGAGCTTCTCGGGCCCTCCTCCTCAATTCCCATTCAAGGTAGAGACATACATTCTCAAACTCCTCCAATTCCCGATGAGCCTATTCGCCTGGCCAAAGAAGTTTCCACCTCATCTTCTAGAGGTTATTCTCCCTCTCCTCCGATCTCTAAACAAGAAAAGAACCAACTGATCAATCTTAGCAATTTGCTTACCCTTCCTGGACACAGTCGGGGTCGTGGCACTGTTCGTGGCCGCGAAGGTTCTCAGGGCCAGGGTCGTCGGGCTATTGCTCATTTGGACGTTCCTCCAGGTTTTTCTCCAGAAGAAGTTGCTGAGGGTCATCGGGACAAACGTCCATGCCATGAACCCCCCTCTATAGGGACAAATGTTCCCGAGGTAAACTTAACTTCTCGTTGATCCGCTGCTTCTATTCCAGTTTGGCCCCCCCCGACTATCCCATGGGAACCGTCTAGTAAGCGTACGGGACAGTGCAGAGTCCGAGGACACTGCTCTGGCCCTATCCCAAGTGTTCCTTTTGCCTAGAGACATGTAGAAGGAGGTGAAGAGTTCTCCTAACAAGCTTCTCAGTTCTTTCATGGTCCATAGTGCTAAGGTTTGTCCCCTCACCTTGTTTTCCTAATACTCGTGATTAATACCTACTTGCTTGCACAGTCCACGCAAAAAATGGTGGCAATGGCCCCAAAACTTGGCCAAGTGGAGCCTCAGCGTGCTCGGCTCGCTAGTGAAAATGCCAAGATGCAACGCACCATAGCTAGGCTTGAGAGAGAGAGAGACCAAGCTCGTGGAATGATGGATGAACTAAATGGTAAGCTGGAGGGAGCTGAGGATAGTCTGAATCAAACCCTCACGGAGTTAGAATCTAGCAAAAATGAGGCCAAAGCAACGTATCAACAAAGTCTCAATGAAGGAATCAACGTGGCAGCAGAAAGCTACAAGACCCAGATGCCTGCAATTCCAGATGAAATCTGGGCTGTTGCTTGGGCATCATGCCTTAAGAAAGCTGGAGTCGCAGAGTCATCCCTTCTTTGGACCGAGAATGATCTTCCAAGCACCATGGTGGCACCAAATGAGGAAGATGCCAAGGAGGAAAAGGATAGTCTAGACCAGGAGCTGAATGCCCATGTCACCGAGCAGCATAGTGTCAAAGTCGAGCAAAATGAAGAAGCGACCAACCCTGGCTAGAAGGAAGCCAGTGGTGGCCCAATTGATGAAAGCACAGTTGTGGAAGACACACTGGCTCAAGTTACTCCAGTCCAAGACCTGACAATTGATGAATAGGTATGACACCATCTCCCTCAGACATTTTCTACCGTGTAAGACAGTTTGCAGGCCCTGCGTGGCGCTAGTACTTTTTCAGTTTAAACTTAACACAGGTATTCGGCCCTTTGTTGCATAACATTTGATTTTGCTTGTCCCTTCGTGGCCTTCGTAGCTATAACCTTTCAGTTTTAATTCCTAAGTTTAATTGTACTAGGATTTCATTGTTTGCAGCTAAGTGTTTCGTACTTAGGAAATAATTGCATATATATCACTAAGTTTCTCATACTTTAGACAAAAGCCCAAGTATTCTCATTCTTGGCTAAGATTGCATTCTCATGCATGCCCTTAAGCTTATTCGTGTTTGTACTTTGAAACACCTTCATGTTCTCGCATGCTCCCGAAGTGTGTTCGTACTTAGGCAGTGTTGCATATATTCGTATGCACCTAAGTTTATTCGTATTTAGACAAAAGCCCAAGTATTATCGTACTTGTCTTAGCTGTATGTTCACATATGCACTCCATGTATTCGCATACATGAAGCAATTGAGCATGTTCACGTATGCACCCCTGGTTTCACATACTCGGATAGACTCCTAAGTGTATTTGTACTTGGATAATTTGTGCATGCATTCGTATGCAACCCATGTATTCTCGTACTGGGAAAAATTAATTAATTGCATGTCCTCGTATGCACCCCAAGTGTTCTCATACTTGGATTACTTGGCTAAGTTTTTTTGTACTTGCCAATTTTGCAAGTTTTTGTATGCTCCCGAAGTTTTCATGTACTTGGACAAATTCCTAAGTTTCTCGTACTTAGATAATTGTGCACAGCAGGATATACGTACCTATCCTCTGCTCCCTAATACAAAGCGAGAACAAAAAAGGACAAGTGTCTGGCTTCGCATTCAAACAATCATAAAAAGCAGACTAGAACGTTTATCAAAAGCAGAATTTTATTCATAATTCAAAACTCAAGGGGGGCATTATGCGTACCCCTTGCAACTAACAAAAATAAAAAGAAAAAACAAGGGAATTTTCTTCATAACTCCCACATAGTCATGTTATGCATCCTAAAACAGAATAAAAAATAAAATGAAGTCTTTTAAATAAATAACTTCCTCAAATTGTGGACATTCCAGGGCCTTGGCACCGAGTTCCCGTCCAGGTCTGCCAATCAATAAGCCCCTATTCCCACAATTTCTGTCACTCGATATGGGCCTTCCCAATTGGCCCCTAACTTGCCCTCGTTTGCCACATTGGTATTGTCGAGCACCTTTCGTAGCACAAGGTCTCCAACACAAAATTCTCGTTGGTGGACATGTTTGCTGTAGCTTTTCATCAGCTGCTCCTGATAAGAGGCAAATGCACCAGAGCCCTCTCTCTCCATTCCTCGGCAATATCTAATTCGATCTCCAGGGCTCTGTCATTACCTCCACTTTCAACCAAAGCGGTCCTGTTGGTCATCAAACCAACCTCTAATGGAATAACAACCTCTGTTCCATATGCCAACGAATAGGGGGTCTCTCCCGTAGACCTCCTAGGCTTTGTTCGGTGCGCCCATAGGACCAGTGGTAACTCATCGGGCCACTTCGCTTTTGCTTTATCCAACCTTTTCTTGATCCCGTCAAGTATGGTTTTGTTGGATGCCTCTACCTGCCTATTACTCTGAAGGTAGGCTGGGGTGGAGTAATAATTCCTTATCCCATACTAGGCACAGAAAGCCTTGAACTTCTTCTGGAATTGGGACCCATTATTCATGATAAGTGAATAAGGGACTCCAAACCGAGTGATTATACTTTTCCAAATGAACCTTTCTATCATAGGTTCAGTGATCTTGGCCAACGGCTCTGCCTCAATCCATTTAGTGAAATAATCTATTGCTACCAACAGAAATTTTCTGCTCCTAGTTACCTTGTGGAGTGGACCCACGATGTCCATCCCCCATTGTGCGAATGGCCAAGGACTTGTCTATGGCACCAGATCTTCGGCAGGTGTTCTGATCATTGGTGAGAATTTCTGACACTTCTCACAAATTTTCACATACACCTTTGCATCTTCCTGCATGTGCGGCCACCAACAACCTTGGGTGACTGCTTGGTGGGCAATGGACCTGCCCCCAGCATGGCTTCCACACGTCCCCTCGTGGATTTCGTGGAGGAACTTCTGCACCATCTCGGGGTGCACATAAAGTAAGTATGGACCAGTGAAGGATTTTCTGTATAACTTTCCTTCAGGTGATAGCTAGAATCATGCAGATTTCGTCTTTATCTTATGGGCCTCCTTCTTATTAGTGGGGAGTGTCCCATCTCGTAAGAACTCCAATATTGGATCCATCCAACTTGGTCCTTGGTTCACATCCAAGACCAATACTTTTTCCAATGCTAGGCTTAGCAAGATAATCTACTGCCACTCTTCTCTTGAACTCTGTTGGCACAACTGCAGCCAACCAAGCCAGTGACTTTGCATGGGCGTTCTGCCCAGAACTTATCTGCTCAATGTACACCTTCTCAAAAGCATCGAGCAAATCCTTGGTGGCCTCCACATTGGCTGCCATGTTTTCATTCCGGGCTTCATATTCCCAGGACAACAGGTTCACCACGAGTTATGAGTCACAGTGTACTCGTATCCTTTTTACTTTTCAGGGTCTTTGCACTTCTTAATCTTGCTAAGAGTGCCTCGTACTCTGCCACATTGTTTGAAGCACTAAAGCCCAGTCGAATGGACAACTCCATCATCTCCTCCTCAGAAGGGAAAAGTACAACCCCAATCCCCAAACCAGTGTTACATGCTGACACGTCAATGAATAATTTCCATTCTAAAGGATCTTGCTCGGCTAGTGCCTTTCCTTTCTGGGGCGCCTGTTTCTTTCTCGTAGGAGGTCGAAGGGCTACTATTGGTGAGAATTCTGCCACAAAGTCTGCCAACACTTGTCCCTTTATTGCGATGCGCGGTTGATAGTCAATATCGTATTGACTCAGTTCCATTGACCAAGTCAAAATACGTCCCGAGAAATCTGCCTTTCGTAGTCATGATTTTAACGGAAACTCTGTGTAAACCACAATTTTATGACTCTGAAAATAATGGGGTAGCTTTCTTGTTGTTGTCCTTAATGCCATGACCAACTTTTCTAGAGGCAAATATCTCGTTTCTGCATCTAGTAATGTTTTACTCACATAGTAGATGGGAATTTGCTCGGACCCTTTGTCTCTTAGTAAAACTGCATTCACAACATGCTCAGACACTACTAAATACAAAGCTAGAGACTCACCTGGATCTGGAGTGGACAAGAGTGGGGCCGCTGCCAAGTACTTTTTCAGGTTTTGGAATGCCTGTTCGCATTCTACTCCCCATTCATGTCCCTCCCCCTTTTTCTGCAATTGAAAGAACGGCCTACACTTGTCGCTGGACCAGCTGATGAATCTGTTAAGGGCCTGCGGCCATTCCAGTTAGTTTTTGGACTTCCTTCATAGTCCTGGGACTTTGGAGCTTTTGCAAAGGCGTTATTTGATCGGTATTTGCCTCTATCCCTCTTATGGTCACAAGGTGGCCTGAGAATTTTCCTGAGCTTACTCCAAATGCACACTTAGAGTCACAAGGTGGCCTGAGAATTTTCCTGAGCTTACTCCAAATGCACACTTAGAGTCACAAGTTGGCCTGAGAATTTTCCTGAGCTTACTCAACAGCTTCAGCTTATACTCTCTCAGAATCTTAAAGGCTTCCTTCAAATCAGCCATGTGGTCCTGCCTCTATTTTCTCTTAACCACCATATCATCTATGTACACCTCCATAGTCTTGCCGAACAACTTCTTTAGCATAATCGTTGCCAACCTCTGGTATGTTGCACCGGCATTCCTCAAACCTAAAGGCATGACACTGTAACAATACAGTCCTTGTGGTGTGATAAAGGAAGTCTTTTCTTGATCGGGCCCATACATGGCAATCTGATGATACCTTGGATATGCATCAAGGAAACTCATATGCCCATACCCTATTGTTGCATCCACCAGTTGATCTATCCTTGGGAGAGGGAAACTGTCTTTTGGACACGCTTTGTTCAAATTAGTGAAGTCAACACAAACTTGCCATTTTCCCGTTCTTCTTTTTTACTACCACAGTGTTAGACAACCACTCTGGGTAGTAAACCTCTCGTATGGCCTTTGCTTCCATCAAATGGTCAACCTCCTCGATAACTGTGTCCATGTGTTGTATGGTTGATTTTCTCTTTTTCTGCATTTCGGGCTGATGTTGTGGATCCACATTCAAGTGATGACAGATCACGTTGGCATCCACCCCAGGCATTTCTTCGGGTACCTAAGTGAACACATCAACGTGCTCCTTGAGGAATCCCACCAACTCTTCTTCTTCTTCTTTGTTCAGGTTTTTCCCAATCAGGAAATACCTTTCTGGATCAATCTCATTGATCTAATTTTCTTCAATCCTTCCACCACTTTCTCGGTGGGATTCCCTCCGACATCCTCGATGGCTTGGACCAACTTTGCTTTAGGTGCCTTCTTGATTATAGAAATCAGGCACTGCTGGGCAACCTTCTAATTTCCCTTAATCCTTTCAATGCCGTTTGATCTGGGAAACTTTACCATCTGATGGTAAGTGGAGGAAACTGCCCTCATCTTGTGCAACCATGTTCTTCCTATAATGGCATTATAAGAAGACGGAACATCTACTACTAGGAAGTCGGTTCGCAACACCATTGTTCCTGCCCGAACAGGCAGAGTTACTTTGCCCAATGGCCAAACTGCTCCTGCACTGAATCCGACCAATGGAGTTATTGACTGCACCAAGTCCGCCTGTGTCAACCCTAACTTCTTAAACGCATCATAGTATAGCACCTCCCGTGTAGCTTCCTGAGTCCACCAAGATCCTCTCCATGTCATATTCCCCAATTCATCGGGTTATGACCAAGGCATCATTATGTGGCGCTTGGATTCCTCCCAAGTCCTCATCTGTGAAGACTATGCCCTCGTTGCATACTTTTCTTCACGTCCTCTTTTCTTCCCCAATTGCATCACATGTTGGTCAGGCTTTACTTGCCTCTAGAGTAACCTCACCTCATTTATCGTATAAGGTGCGGCCAATCCATGTATCATATGGATTACGCCCCTTGGATTTTGTTCGTAATCCAAATCCATTGCTTTTTCAGCGCCCTTGTGTTCTTCTTGAATGAACTCCTTCAGATAACCACGAGAGACTAATGCTTTGTTTGCTTTACAATTCAAAAAGAATTTTAAAAAAAATTCCCCCTAGATTCCCCCTGCTTTCAATATTTCTCTCTCCACTTATTACTCTTACTATTTTTCAAAAAAAACTTCAAAAACCAATCCAAACAAGGCATAAGTCATCGAGGTGTTGCTTGAACATCTCACAATCTTCCGTCATGTGACCCCAATCCTTATGATAACTGCAATGCTGACTCGTAGCTCGCTTTGCATCTTTATCCCCTTCCAGCCTCGAGGGCCACTTGAAATATGGGCGGTTCTTTATTTGATAAAGAATCCGGTAGATTGGTTCTTTCCAAACCGTGGTTACTGAAAAGAAAGCTTGGGGTTCGGGGCATGCTTCTCTTTGTATGGCTCTTTCTTAGCTTGCCCATAGTCCTTCATTTCCTGGTAAGTTTTGGGATCTGGCTTATCAGCCTTCTATGCAGGCCCTTGGCTTGCTTGGCAACCACCTTGTCATCTTCTCGCAGTATGTCATCCTCGTTCCTAGCATGTTGCTCAATCCGCTCCATGAACGGCGTAGCTCCCCCCAAACAGGCAATCCCGTCTTGAACGTGGCTATTGCATACTCTTCACTGCAACTTTCAATCTCGTTGAAAGTTTCCCAATACTTCTTTGCATAATCCCTGATCGGCTCCTTCTCTCCCTATTTCATAACGAAGAGGCTTTCAAACATCTTAGGTGGTTTTCGACTCGTCAAGAACCGAGCAGTGAATTCCTCAGCTAACTGCCTCCATCCTCGTATGAAGTGCGGGCCTAGCTTATGGAACCAGGACAGAGCCACCTTTCCCAAACTCGATTGGAACATCTTGCACATAATTGCGTCATCCCCGTCGTGCATGAACATTGCCTGCTGGTAATGCTGTATGTGCGCCACAGGATCTGTATTTGTTTCATAGAGGATGAATGTACCCTGCTTCATCCATGCTCGGCAACCTCGCCTCCTACAACCTCCTTGCAAAAGAGGAGGATGCTATATTGCTGAGGGCCTTCTGTGTTGCTTCTCGTGTAGACGTGGTCCCTTCCTCACGTTCCTTCGTCTTGTTGGGAGCATTCTTTTCCCAATCTGAATCAAGTCTCTCGTACCTATCACTGTGGCGTTTCCTTGTTCCCTCTTCCTCGGGAGAGGGATTTCGGCTCCTACTCCTTCTTTTTCGTGAAGAAGCCCTTTGTCGCTCTGGTGTTAGGTTTTTACTTTTGCTTCTCCTTTTTCGTGGAGAAGCCCTATTTTGCCTAGGAGTAGGACTCCTGCTCCTTCTTCGTGAATGAGCCTTCTTGTACTCCACCATGGCATTCCTGTCTCCCCTGGAATTTCTTCATGAAAGTTTAGAGTCCTCAGGATGCTCTCGAATTCATTCTAATTCTCGAATCTCATGTTCCCATCTCTTGATCAAACGAGCGTATTCCTCAATTTCCTGTCTCTTTTTATTGAGGATATCTACACTGTTGTGCACGCTTCTTGAGGGTGCAACTGACTCCCCTCCACGGTGGGATTTACTCCTTCTTGTGGCCGTCCTGCCCTCCCTATTCTTGGAGACATCTAGGACGGTTAGGGGGTTGCCTTTGCTGGTTGTTTTCTTTCCATGTCCACCATCGGGCTTTCTCGGAGCGCCTGGTGGGGATTTATCTCCTCCCCCACCTAACATGTTCTTTGGGTCAAGCAGTGTCAGTGGATCTCTTTCCACCACGGTCGTTATTCAAAGGGAACTCTTTCGTTTCCCATAGATGACACCAATTGTAGATGGACAAAAACAAACAGTGCTTAAAATTGCTCAAGATCGTAATGGCTATTCATGCTTCTTGGCCGAAACCTTAGTTCGTTGTCGGAACCCTAACCTGCAAGATAGACAAGGGGTGAGAGCACCTTTGCCTCTCTTGGCAAAGGCCCTCCGATGCCTAAGTTAGTTTCACGTACTAGCATAAAACCCTAAATATCAATAGGAAGTATCGTATGAATGCAATGTATTGCGTACCTTTTACCTCTACGTTAACCTTGTAAAGTCATACGTATGCTTGCTGCCCAAGCATCCTTGTTGCTCTAGGTTTCCTATCACATATAGGAAACCCAAGATCCTCTGGATTCTCATTCCCTTATCTATTCATTGTCTTAGTCCTTTTAGAACTCCTTTCCATGACTGGCCGAACATCCCATTCCCGTTAAGTATCTTTTCTAGATCGTACATTCTCGGGATCTCATTCCTTACGAGGTACCACTATTCTGGAACCTTCTAGAGCATTCTTTTCACGTAAGTACTTCGAGGCTGCTTTCTCAAGAATTCTTTCCCTGTTCGGCCACCTCATTGCCGAACAGGCCATCTGGACCAGGAACTTCACATGTCTTTGGTCCTTATCAATCATTTGGACCAATGACTTCACATGTCACTGGTCCATGTCGCCAATCACCGCCTTCCACGGCGGTTCATCTCATTTTATTTATTACGTGGTCTCACATACCACTTGTTCGGACCCTATTTGGACCTGTTCAAGAATACCTCCTCACAATAGGTACTACTTGAGGGTCTTCATTCACATCTCAGAGATCAGCAAGAACCTGCCCTAGTTTGCGCTTCCCTTTGTCATTGATCGGAGCTGTTACAGGCATTTCCACATCCAAACCCAAGTCATTTGCCAAGTCTTGCATCAGCAATGAGTCCCAAAAGCTAGGATCCTTGACTGTCGCTTCTTCTGCAACTGGGCCCAGATTTGTGACAACAGGAACATCCCATAGTCCGCTGTCCAACAGAGAACAATTAACGGCCCAAACTTCTGCCCCAATTGTAACATCGACTATCTCATCGACTCCCCAAAGATCAGTAGGCTGAACTAGATTCGTAACCATGATGCTGCAATTCCCATCCTCAGGGTAAGGATCATCGGGACGTGGGAGTTCCCCATCAGTGATATAAGAGCTAGGGTCATACTCGAATTCAGACACCGAGTTGACAATTGAGTTGAAGGTGGAGCTGCAATCCCCCAGAACACAAGGATCCTCTTGAACAAGGTCTTCCTCAGTGTAATATGCCAAATAATCCTGTGTATAATAGCCTTGAAGGAGATCAGGATTCAAATCCATTACAACTTGCCAAGCTGGCTCGGGGTCCCAATAATACTCCACTTCGGGGGCTATAGGCTCGGGTTGCAGGAAGAGCATGTATACGGAGATGCCATCCAAGGGATCAAACATCGACTGATTATAAGCAGCCATCCACCCGTCATACCAAGCGTGATCAAACATAACATACTCCGAATCCTGTGGGAAACCGTCTAGTTCAAGTTCATACCACTCATTGATTATGAGAGTGGCATAATCCTCATTGTTAGCTATTGCCTAACCTACGACTTGCATGTCAATCTCAAAAGCGGGTAAATTAGGCATGGCAGACCTAAACTGACTCAAAAGACTTGGAGAGGGGTTAGGGTTGGTTACATTGAAGTATGGGTTACGAATTGTGGAGGCTGAGTTGAGCTGCACAAAGGGAATAGAGTCATGGTGCAAATCACCGATAACCGCATTGAATGTAGTCAAACCCCTCTGTAGATGCTCTGGGGTTGCATTGGGATAAGATGTCTGTCCATCCAGACGAATGTACATGAGTTCAGCCTCGAGTTCGAGAGGGAGAGATACGACCGGCTTGGATTGGTTTACTAGAATTATATGGTCAGTGGGGTTGAATATAATGGAATTGGGATTGATATGAGTGGAGCTGAGAGATATTTGGCTGATATGTGGAACAACTTTATGGTTAGGCATGCTGTTGGAGATGATATTGGGCTTTTGAGGTGGTGGAGGGGGAGCTTCAAGCGTGCCCTCGTCAATGAGATCTTGAATCGCATGGCGGAGGCAATAGCAAGAGTTAGTGAGATGGCCAGCCCCTTGGTGATAGGTGCCCGGACTTGATCAACTTTTCCATAACAGAGGACAATGGTGCCTCAAAAGCGGAAAAGTTGCGGGGCTGAGTGTGAGGCTGGTTATTCTACGGCATTTGCACCTGGTTAATATTGGCAATGTGGTTAACAATATTGGAAGAGGAGGCGTTTGCGCCAGATGATGCTGCATTAGCATAGTTATTACCCCCCAAACAGCGCATTGGTGTTCCCAAAGTAGGCTCGAGGCTTTGATTTCAGAGGATTGAAAGACTCCCCCCTTGGTAAAATCCCGCTCTACAGCGCATCCTTGATGGCCTGGCCAGATTCGAAGAAGGCCTCAAAGTTGGTGGACGCTTGAACAGTCACCAGGAACTTGGCGAAGTCGGGCTGGAGATTGCAGGAGATGATGCGGAGCTGATCTCTCTCGCTCGGGCGCTCAGTCATTAGAGTGGCTTTGGCTCTCCACCTTTTAACGAAATTCGCGAAGGACTCCTTATCCTCCATTTTGGTGGACTCCAATTCCCGAGTAGCCATTTTAGCTAGGAATTGTAGTTGTACTGCGAAATAAATGCAGCCCCAATGTCTTCCCAAGTCGTTCTCTTGGACATGTCAAGTGACAGAAACCAATGAAAGGCGGGCCCAGAGAGAGTTTGAGGGAACAACTGAGACATAGCCTCACTTTCCACTCCCAGTAGTTTCATGGCAGCGTGGTAGCCGAAGAGATGAATCCTTGGATCTCCACTCCCGTTGAACTTAACCAACTTAGGCATCTTAAACCTATCAGGAAGCCTAGCATTAGGGTAGAGGCAAAGATGATCCAAGTCAATTCCCCATGCGCTGATCTTCTCAGATTTTGAGACAGCTTCTTCCAGCTTAGCCATCTTGGCCATAAGAGCAGCTATATCGGGATTTTGACTAGGCCTAACAGCAACAAGGTTCGGGTTTAGGAGCAGGCACACAAGCCTCTCTAGGGATGGGTTGAACAATGAGACGCCCTGCATGATTCGGATCTTTGAAGAAGACGGGTTTTGCATGAACATCCTCATCGTCCTCATCCTCCTCTTCAAGCACTGGTGGAAGACGAGTGTTGATGAGATCATTCAAATGGGTGATGGAAGCATCAGTCTGAGTGGCCCTCTGTTGCATAGCTGTGATACTGTTTTGGAGGTTCGTGGGCATGGTTTCCAGATTGAGCGGTTGATTTGTCATTGCACGTTTTTTCAGACGAGCCTGATGAAGAAGTTGAAGACAGAGATGGGGAAGCCGGTGGTGTTGCTTCTTGCAAGATTGACAGAGAACTTGACTGTAAAGCAGCAAACAGTGAACCCGGAGAAGCTTCCGTTGTTACTGACTAGGATTTGAGCCTGACAAGTCGCTGAATCGGATTTTGATGCAGATGTTCTCAAATGGGTTTGCCCTCTTGCTTCGGTGCTTTCCTTCTTGATGCAATGATTCAGAACTTGCAACAAAGTAAGAGAAGGCTCAATAGGGGTCCTGCAATAGTTTTATCTAAAATAAAAGAATAAAGTACAAATGCACTCATCGTCATCGATGTCCTCCTAGACTCTAGAGGTAAAAGATGAGTCTATCTCAAGATGTTTGGACGTTGCCAAAATCCTCAGAAGTCTTTTCGATAGTGTATCCTTTGATGGAATCGAACTAAACAAAGGGATGCCAAAATAGCCATAGCCTTTGACTACTCTATTCTTGACGTTTCAACATTGGATTCGGAACAACTCGGTGTAAATAATGTGATACTAGAACCAAAGCAGTGTGAGCGGCATGGCGCTGTTAGCCTAAACAGTGTATGTGCTTCGCACGATAATCCAAATGATGTGAGTATCACAATATTCTCTCCGTTGTTTCTTGTTTTCTGTTTGAAACCTCAATTGGGTAGATAAGGGTTTAGAAAGCTTTGATTTCCCAAAGTCTTGCTGATCTAAGGACTTTGAAAATTGATAACGTGCATCATTGAGATGCACGACTCTTCATCGGGCCAAGCAGCGTCCTAATAAGCCTAAGACAGACTTGAAAGAGAGAGAACGTAAAAGCCACCCTAAGAATACTCCTACGCAAGATGGTATGTATGTACAGTGCATGCGATAGGGAAAGCAGTAACGCGTAGACAGTATATGGGGTTAGATGCAAGTAGATCTTACCCTATGGGTACCTATCTTAGTTTGGAGAGTTCTAGTGCTTCATATATGCAAAGGCCGGTTTTGGTTTGTAACAGGTTTCTCGAACTAAAGCCAAGATATACCTCCCGCTACCTGCGTAACCGCAGAGCAACAGTCGAACGGTAGAATGACTTATCATTGTCGAAGGTTGTTGGGCATTCGGGGTCCCCGGGCTATGGTAAACTGTGCCAGATTGCCAAAAGACTCCAACGAAGCTCATCCCACATCGATGCAAATGAGAAATGCTAAGAAATTGATTGAAAGAAGAAGAATCACAAAATCGCAAAATGCCTTTTCAAATTTGGCTCACTTTATTTAATCTATCTTTAGAGAAAACAACACAAATGAACAATCGAAAAAGTCCCAGATTGTATTGGCCGGACACAAAGGTCCTGTTAAATCACCATTTCTTTCTTCGGCAGCGCAAAGCTCACCGTTTTGACAGACTTTTAAGGGATCGTTCGCAATTGTTTTAAACTCTAAGTATAAATCAATATTGGTTCGATTTATCCCCAGTAGAGTCGCCACAGTGGGCAACATGCCCTTACAAAATTCTGTTTTCTAAAGCAGGGCCCAAATTGAGGGAGCGCTAGTGGGACAATCGCTCAATTCAGAGTCACCACTTGGGTTTGAAGGTCCGACACACAAGGAACCGAACTTGAAATGCCTTATATGTTATTTGATTTGAAAAAGTGAAAGCACTAGTCCATCATAACTATATCTAAGTTCGGGAGCCAGGTTACGAAAGAGGAAGGGTTTTAAGGCATCCCTCTTGCCAATCCGGAGATCGTTCTCTACTTAGACATTTTGTGAAAATATTGAGATTCTTCTTTTGTTAATCGATTTTTTAGCTAATTAGGACGGGGAACAGTTTAAAAAGGGATTTAAAACTGTAACAGTTTGCAAGATGTGATAATATAGCATGAATGGATGATACGATAAGCACTAAATGAGATAAAATCAAAATACTGGTGAATAATTAAAATAGTGCATCAATTGGAAGTTCGCTCAAACAGTGACCAACTTGCATTTTATGATCTACGTGCATGCAAATAGACCTGCGCGCGCCAAACTCAGATCCACACGCGTGTGTTAACTTCTCACAACAGACTCGATTTTTATACCCCTCTGAGCTCTAGAATGACCAGTGCACACCTAGATCCAAACCAAGCAGCTTGTATGCATAGAGGAACCATATAATTACAAATAAAATGAACTATTAAATGAAATACACCCCATAAACATGTGTGGGGAAACAAAACAGAGGAAAGACCTAGTTACCCATGCAAAACCAATCGCTGGAGGTTAGTTTACCTGCGCGCGCAAGTCCAAGACAGGCGCACACCTATTCTGACTAGACTTCCAGTGTTTGGTATTGCATGCCTGGGCTCTGAGACATGTTCAGAAGCTACCCAGGGGAATTCGAAAGAAACAGAAGGCAGACCGAGTGGAAACTAGCAACTTTAACATGTAAAACAGTAAACAGGTTTTAACATGCATCAAAGTGTTCTATATATCAATAAAACGTAAAAGAACCAACACCCCTGTCCCTACGCTGGTCTGCGTGCGCAGTCAAGGATTGGCGCGCGCTTACTGACAACCGACGCGCACAGGTTTGAAGGCCTACATGGTTCTTATAACCCTGATAGCTTTAGGTCCAAGACTGGTATAGATTACTAGTCTTGGCCCTGCTAGCCCCCTTCAGGAATCAAAACAGGAAGACAGTAACTGTTTATACCTTTGTTTGAGGTTTGAAAATGGATTGAGCTAGGATAATTAGTGGTTGAAAATGGAATTTTAAGTAGTTGTTTGAGCGGTGGTAGAAAGTATGCTTTGAGTTTGAGAGAAATGGGGCTTGAATGTGATGGCTTTGCTTGAAAGTTGTTAACACTTGAAAATTTTGTGACCCCTTCAATGGAAGACCAATGGGGGTATTTATAGGAGGAAAAGATGGTGGCAATGGGGTGGAAAAACCAGCCAACAAGGTTGATTTGGGTTGCTTGGTGGCTAAGCCTCCCCAAAAAGGTGATGGGAGAGGTTGTGAGGGTGGTGCACCCCAAACCTACTGGAATACTGTTCAGGCAAAGAAATCGAGGGCTCTAAGGTGTAATAGACCCATGATCATCACAAAATCCGACTGGCAAAACGGTAAAAGGGACAGGTGTTGACTGGCGCACGTGTGTCGTACCAACCACTGCACTGGTCAACGGTCAAAATTTGACCTTTGACCAACACCTGGCAAGTTGACCCTCCCGCGCCGGCTCCAGACCAACGCACTTGAGTCAAACTTCATGCTAGGGTTTCTAGTTTAGGGTTCAAAAAGGGTTCTAAACATCCAAAGCTCAAATCCTTTTCATTCTCATGACTATTTTTTATCCAATTCATCATCGGGAAAACAAGAAATCGAAAAATGAAATAAATCAATTGGGAGACCCAAATTGGGGTGTCTACACTATCCTTTGAATTACTCTAATCAATCCAACCTAATATCATGAATATCCTTCGCATGTTGTCTCCTCATCTTCCTATTTATAAGCCATAGCTCACTTCGACGTTTTCCATTTCCCATAGAATCTCCGGAGCTTTCCTAGCCGCTATAGTTTTGGTTTTTTATCTTCTTTATCTGAAAATAGTTTGATTTGCTTCACCTATGAGAATTTCTACCAATTCTTCTTTTCTTCATCAAAGCTCATCCTAATCTCCATCGAGATTACTGTCTTAGCCCTGTCCTATCATTTGTATAATGAAGTTCGTCATTTATTGATGGATTTTTCGGGATTTCTCTTTCTTGGAAGAAAAAGATTGAATTGACTGTTCAAAATTGCATCTATACCTTTGAGAACATTATTTTGCTGGTGAAGGAGGCTTAGGTAGGTACGTGAAGGCAAACATCCCACAAGATACAAATGAACACATAATTTTTTTTTATATATATACACACACATACATACATACTCCCTCCGTCCCAAATTGGATGATAATTTTTAAAATTTGTGTTAATTTCAATTCCTTATATCTTTCAATATGAATCTCAAAAAAAAAAAGCAATATGGATCTTGTTTGATAGTTTTAGATTAGTTTTATTATAAAAAGTTTTCAAACTCGTAAAAAACAATATAGATTAAAAGATATAAGCAATAAAAAAGGACACAAATTTCAAAAATTGTAATCCTCTTTAGGACAAAGGAAGTACACATTATTTCACTTCTTATACAGCCAATCACTTTGTACACGACCTAATGGTAATGAGTAAAAACCAATCAATGGATTAATTAGGAGTATAAACTGACCAATTAAGATTATGGCAGCTTTGGATACCCAGCTCAAGCAGTCTATTGCCAACGTCGATGCCCAGCTCAAATCTTTCGTCACCTCAATGCAGAAAGACATGCTCATAATAATGGATAGCATGCAAGAAATCAGTGATAAGCTGCAGGGCAAATCTTCACCTCAACCGGAACAACCTAAAGAAGAGACGCCAACCGCGTATTCCTAACCTAGCTGCCCTCATTGCCAAAATCAGTAAGTTGGAAGAGTCCGTTTAGAAAACCGAAAGGCTTGGAAAAGGGGAGATAGACATGAGCAAGCTATGCTTATTCCCAAATGCTAAACTGCCGAAAAAGTTCAAAAGCATGGATTTTGCAAAGTTTGATGGCACTATTGATCCAAAGGCTCACATTCAGGGGTATGTAAGATCTCTCACCATGGGAGGAATTGAGAAGGAAGCTATGGCACAGCTGTTCCATGAGTCCTTAACTGGTCCCGCTCTAGTCCTTAACTGGTCCCACTCTACAATTGTTTCTCACTCTCGAACCATCTAAGAAGAGAACTTGGGAGGATATCGGGACGGCCTTTTTTTGCCCAGTACGATTTCAATGTGGACCTAAAAATGACCACGAGGGAGCTGGAAAGTACCAGATGGGTGACAAGGAAAGCTTCGCTGACTATGTGAAGCGTTAGAGAGCCAAAGCCATACAGATGCAGAATAAGCCAGACCTGAAGGAACAAATCTGAATCATAACCAAGAACTTGCCAAGTGCCTTTGCACCGTACATGGTTCTCTCTCAGGTATCCCTCAACTTTGTGACCTTTTATGACTCCGGATTGGCTGTAGAGGAAGCTTTGAGGGATGGTACCTTAGAAAAGAAAGAATCGAGTTCAAAATCTAAAATGGCATACTTTGGAAACAATAATGTCCTTTTTGAAAATGCAAATCAAGCTGGAACCTCTTCTGCTAAACAGCAGAAGTAATCAAATCTCTGAAAAACCAAAATCCCAAAACCGAACCTTCACCAAATTCAGCACCCCTAGATCCGCCTTGCTCAAAAAGCTTGTTGAGTTTGGGGATCTGAAAGTACTCCCACCAAACCTCAACCATATTGTCTACTGTGACTATCACCAAATGTTTGGTCATACCACAGAAAATTGTATTCACCTTCGTCGTAAGATCCAAAACCTCATTGACAACAAGGTCGTTGAAGCTCCCACACCAGACAAACCAAATACCATCTCAAATCCCTTGCCACAACATAACAACACTTTCTGCATTAACCAAATCACCCTCACAAATGACTCGACCTCTCAAGACTTTGACCCTACCCTCTTCATCGTTCCCGATACCGAACCAAAACTCGTTGTCAAAATTCCTGAAGAAACTGACCTTTGTTTTCTTCGAGAATGGAAGACTACATGGGGAAACCTGATCTTTGATTGGGAGGAATTTGAAGCTGCCAATTTCCAAAGAGCTATTGAGCCACCATTGAGCCCACATGGGTAGTTGATTGGGAAAACATCGGGGCTGACCCTCTTAATAGACTCTCCCTGCATATGATGTTCGAAAACCAGAATGAGAACTATGATATTCCTCAGGTGGCTCCTGAATGGAAATGGGATCCTGTCCCAGACGCATATTAACTCCTAGCAAAGGATGATCCTTTCTACATGTTTTCTCTGCCTAATGATGTTTGCCGAAGGATACCAACCTGAAGGGATCACTTTTGAATGGCCGGAACTTGTTCCACTTTACCCTGATTTCTCCCATTTCAATGACCACGTCATTGATAATCTTTACAGCAATGTGAACCTCAATCTGTGGGATCTAGAACCTAGGGAGGAGGAGGTAGCAAGCAACGAATTTGACCCATTAGACTACATTATGGATGAAGTAGAATCCGAGCCATCAGTTAAGTTAGCTTCCCTAATGATGTCAATATCTCCATGCTACAATCTGAATCTCTCATGAACTTATGGGAGGATGAACCACAACCATTCTTATGGGAAGCAGAGACTATACCAAACCTGTGGGTAGATTTTGAAGTGGTCAACATGCGAGTAGGAAATGAAGAATGGACAGTGAACCGAGCAATAATGGAAGCTGAACAATGGAAACCTAAAGATCTATGGGAGGATTTGGTCATTGTTTATTTGGTCGAAAATTACAGGGAGCTACCATTGGCTACAAGCGTAAAGCTCCTATTGACTTATGGAGCGAAGAACAGAAATTCTGCCAGATTGACCATTTTACAAGAAGTAGTCGTGTTTACCAACACCTTAACTTCCAAATCAGAGAACCCTCCAACCCTGTAGCTCCACCAGCCAAAAAACCTTCCTCACCGACCAAAAATCTTTACCAACCTTTTCCTCCACCAACCAAAGAACCTTCCCTTCCCGAGAAAAACTCCGAAGGAATGATAAAGTGACAACTCGAACAGACCCAAGCCAGAATGTCTATTTGGGATGTGCTTGTTCACTCTACTTGCCATCGCGAAGGACTCATCCAAGCCATCTCCCACCTGAAAGTTCCCTCTGACATAACCCTGGATGAGCTTGTGGCGCTCATCAAAACCATTCCCATCAAGCATGTCATTTACCTTCACCAACCGAGATCTACCTACTGAAGGAACTGATCACAACAAACCATTGCACGTCACCGTGAAATGCCATGGTAAATGGGTTCCAGTGATCCTAGTTGACAACAACTCTACAATCAATGTGTGTCCGCTTTGCGTTGCCTATTGTTTGGGATACAAAAACAAAGACTTCTCCCCATCTAATGTCAAAGTCTGAGCATATGACAACACCCGTCGGGATGTGGTTGGCACTCTCATGCTCCCTAAGACATTTGGGTCCTACCAGATTGAGGTAGAGTTCCATGTTCTAAGCATCCCTACTTCCTTCAATCTGCTGCTTGGAAGACCTTGGATGCATCGCCCAGACATCATGGTTGTACCTTCCACTCTCCATCAGAAAATTCATTTGGGACTTGAAATAGGAATGCTTACCATCCATGGAGACTTTGGGATTCATGAACCCACCGAAGACAATGTCCCACTCTTGGAAATTCAGCATGGGGAGGAAGACATCGCTCTGGGTGGTTTCTCATTGGACACGCTCTGTCTCTTCGGTCAAGATAGACGATGACTTCGTCATTAGCAATGTCGCCTTGAAAATGATGAAGAAGATGTCCTATACACCTGGACTGGGTCTGGGAAGAACCTGTAAGGACCCGCAAAGTTTGAGATCATTTGAACTCTGATATGCAAGACTGGCCTCAGCTATGAACCCTCTGGCAACAATGTGGTGAAGAAAGGAGATAGATTGGAAGACTACTTTGTGAAGGAAAAGGCAAAACAAGTCTACCAAGGCCAGTAAGAGCCATTTTGGAATAAAGAAACCAACACTCTGCTGCCAAGGTTCAAGATATTTCCCAACGACGTTTGGCCAGAAGATGAGGAGGAGGTTAAGACTGTGGAAGTAAAAGAAGAACTAGTTGACTGGATTGAGGTTTTCGACATGGAAAGTATGGTGATCCTATTTGACGAAGGCGAACCAATGGGTACAGTCATTGAAGCAGAAGTGCTGATGCTAGGGCAGGAGGCTCTCGAAGACCCGACTTCACTCGTGTGGATGTCATTGGAGAGTATAAGAATTAGACCTTCATGCCAAGAGTGACTTGCCATGGGTTTGATCCTGAGTCCGAGTCCGAGTCAGAGTCAGAGTCATCTGAGTCTTCCCAATCCTTTGAGTCTGTTGAGTCCGAGTCGATGCCTCTTAGCCTGACTTCTCATGGTCTGTACTTTGAATTTGAGTCTACTCGTGCGTATGGTGCCCCTGAGGCCTTTGCTGATGATGAAATTAAAAGAAGCGAATTCTGCCTACTTCCTTGATTTGGAAATAAATTGCATCGACCCTGATGATGATGAGATGGATTTCAATAGCCAAATACCCTCAATAGGTCTCAAACATTGTGCCTGTCTCTAAAAAAGATGGCAAAATTAGGGTCTGCGTTGATTTTAGGGACTTAAACAAGGTGAGTCCAAAAGATGATTTCCCATTTCCACGTATCGATGTACTGGTAGACAATACTATTGGACACGCTCTGCTTTCTTTTATGGATGGCTTTTCAAGTTACAATCAAATCCTCATGGCCCCAGAGGATCGGGAGAGAACCACATTTCTCACAGAATGGGGAACTTACTATTACCAGGTCATGCCTTTTGGATTGAAGAATATAGGATCTACTTATCAGTGAGTTGCTACAACCTTGTTGCATAACATGATTCACAAGGAAGTAGAGGCTAACATTGATGACATGATCTTCAAAGCCAAGGAGCGAGAGGGGCACTCACCATCACTAAGGAAGTTCTTTGAGAGAATTCGAAAACACAGGATGCGTCTCAATCCAGCCAAGTGCACATTTGGGGTCACCGCAGTGAAGATGCTGGGGTTCATGATTACCACCCGTGGCATCGAGGTCGATCCTTTAAAGATCAAAGCTATTCTGGAAATGGAGCCACTGCGGTCTGAGAAAGATGTAAGAAGCTTTCTGAGGAAAGTGCAATTCATTAGTCAATTTATCGCTAACCTGACATCAACCTATGAGCCAATATTCTGCCTGCTTAAGAAAGGTGTGCCATTTAAATGGGATGACAAATGCCAGAAAGCTTTTGAAGCAATCTGAGCCTATTTGCAAAATCCACCTGTACTAACACCGCCCGTATCAGGAAAACCTTTAATCCTATACTTGTCCATCACTCCATCCGCGATGGGGTGTATGTTGGCACAGGAAGGAGACGATGTGGTTGAAAGGGCTGTGTATTATCTAAGCAAAAAGATGGTTGGATGTGAGGAGTGCTATACTCCACTGGAAAAGACATGTTGGGCACTTGTTTGGGCTTCCAAGAAACTAAGACATTACATGCATTCCTAGTAAGGTTGATTTCTCGAATGGACCCTCTAAAATACCTATTTGAGAAACCAGCTCTCACTGGAAAACTAGCACGATGGCTACTCATGTTGGCAGAGTTCGAGCTAAAATATGTCACCAGGAAGTTAGTAAAGGGAAGGGCAGTCGCAGAGTTCTTGGCCGACCACCCTATTGAGGGAGGCTAAGACGCTGAATTCAAGTTTCCTGATGAAGATCTGATGACCATAACCGAGGACATATGGAAATTGTACTTCAATGGAGCCGCCAATCAGAAAGGGTTTGGAATTGGTGTATTGTTAATCTCACCCGATGGATCCCACATTCCGCTTGCATTCAAGCTAAACTTTGAAGTCACTAACAATTAGGCAGAATACGAGGCTTGCATCGTCGGCGTGGAAGCAGCCATTGAAATTGGCGTAGAGCAATTGGAAGTGGTAGCAGATTCCAACCTGGTCGTGTCACAGACTAACGGTGATTGGAAAGTCAATGAGGAAAAGCTAAAGCCATACCACCAAGACCTTGAGGACTTCATTCCTCATTTCTACAAAGTGACTTTTACCCATGTGCCAAGTCTTAAGAACCAATTTGCAGATGCTCTGGCGACATTGGCATCCATGGTCAAAATTCCTATAAGCATGAAACTGAGGCCTATCGTGATTGAGCAAAGAGATTCACCAGTGTACCAGCATGTCATGGTTATTGACGAACCCGACGACGGCCACCCCTAGTATTATGATATCTAGAGATTCATGGAAATAGGAGAATATCCTGCTGAAGCAAGCAAGAAAGACCGGGTAGCTCTCCAAAGGCTGGCAGCTCAGTACATCATTTGAGGAGGGAATCTATATCGAAGATCACACCGTGGAATGTACAAGCTATGTATCCATGGTGCGGAAGCCAAAAGAGTAATGGAGGAGATTCACGAAGGAATGTGTGGTCCTCATATGAACGGCATGATACTCGCTAAGAAGATTCTAAGACAGGGATACTTCTGGTCCACCATGGAAACATAATGTATAGAATATGTGCGGCGATGCCACAAGTGCTAGATCCATGCCAACCTCATGCATGTCCCGCCATCCGAACTACATCAGATGACTTCTCCTTGGCCTTTCTCAGTATGGGGGATTGATGTTATTAGAAAAATCACGCCGGCGGCATCCAATGGTCACAAGTTTATCCTAGTTGCCATCGATGATTTCACCAAGTGGGTAGAAGCTGCTTCCTACACCACTCTGACCGCGGTACAAGTCACCCATTTCATCAAGTAGAACGTCATTTACCGATATGGGGTTTCTCAGGCATTTGTATCAGACAATGGTGTTCACTTCAAGGGCCGAACTAGGGAAGTTTTGGAAGAATTTCAAATCCAAGTGCACAAGTCTATAACTTATCGGCTGCAAACCAACAGGGCCGTAGAAGTAGCAAACAAAACGATCAAGGCCATTTTGGAAAAGACCATTGAATTTGCAAGAAATTGGCATGAGCAGCTATCGCTAGCCTTATGGGGATATCAAACATCCGTTTGAACACCAACAGGGGCCACCCCTTATTCTCTGGTTTATGGTATGGAGGCTGTACTCCCCATAGAGTTGGAGGTCCCATCCTTTCGAACCATGGTTGAAGTTCAAGAGGCAGAATGGCTAAGCAATCAATTCGAAGAGCTTATGTTGTTTGATGAACCAAGACTTGAGAGACCTTTACCACATTCAGGGGTATCAACGGAGGATTGCACATGTGTTCAACAAGAAGGTGCAACCAAGGGACTTAGCAGAAAGAGACATGGTTTTGAAGGAAATCTGTGCACCAGTCTTTGATCCACGAGGAAAGTTTACTTCAGCAACTGCTGCTACTATTATGCTGGTTTGTTCAATGCTGATCAGTAACTGGAATGTTTGGCTACTATTGATCAACGATCTGTTGTTACCTCAAAGTCACGCTAGACAGCAATCTGGCACCTCCAAGCACGATTGCTACCAACTACTTAGGCTACTGCTACACCTGATATGGCAGCAAATGGTGCTTCTATTATTCTGGTCGTTGCTAGTACTGACTAGCATTTGTTGTACTGCTACTTCGTTGCTGCCAATGATCTAATCAAAGATGGTCTACTGCTGTGTTGTACTATACTTAAGCCTCAGGTTTTTGTTATCTTCTGGTTGGTGTCACTAGACCCTTGTTTTCCTTCCCTCTTACTAGATGGATTGGAAACAACGCACACCTTTTAGCACATGTAGCCATTTGGCATAAGCAATTTTCTTTACTCCTTTGTTTTCTTTTTCTTTTCCTCTAGGGGTATGCCCCTTGTAGGCTGTATATTCGGTTATCCTTTTTTCAATTTCAAGCTGGTTTACCCAAAAAAAAACAAAGCTTAGTGCACAACTAGGTTTGGAACCCCACCACTACGAAACTCCAAGCTCTTAAACCATCCACACTCATCCATACTCATCCGTCCTCGTTCAAGCTCAAAGCCAAAGGCAAAACAAGTTTCCTTGGGCCAAGCCCAGCCTTGGCCCTGAGGGGAATTTATACAATCACACTTGACCTATTTTTTTGTTAAGTGTTGACTCAAAAACCATTTTCAGAAACAAAAATAGAAACTGAACTGGAAACACTACACCGTGCGGTGTTGGAATACACCGCACAATGTAGTGAGGTACACCGTACAGTTCTATGTCGTCCATTAGCTATTCATTCTTCTGTTCTTATCACACTCACCTACTATTGATCGCACTGATATTGCTCAGGGATGATCACTGACGTATTTCAGAATATAGTTTATCCAAAAACCATGCCTTTGGTTTGTTAAAATGGGTTTTTATGATCATCCATGATCATCAAGTGCATCAAAAAGGGTTTTGCAAACTGTTTTTCAACAAAGACAACAAGAAAGATGCGTGCCTGGGTCCATGGCCTGTTTCAATCTGAAAATACAAAGACGTTCTGAAATGAGTAGAGAGCCACATCGTACGATGTTTTAAGAACATAGTACGTTGTATCTGATACACCATGCGAGCATTTGAGCAATAACAGCGGTCTGACAGTAGGGTAGTATACCGCGCGGTATACCAAAAGGTCGTGTGAGGCAACCAGGTACACCATGCGGTGCTGATTGTGATCGAGGTAGTTCGTTAATAATGTGTTATTTCATTTCTGCACATCATCCCTTTATCATCCATTGTACAGTAAGCACCACAAGCACACCAACGTGATATATTCAATTCCATGACCCTTTCCCTAATTGCTCATTAAGAGTTTGATCTTCGAAAAGATATTCACAAGTTTCCCCTTTAAAAATGTCAAGTAGAGACCGGTTCTTACCAGGCGAATGGGGTGCTTTTTAACAAAACCTTCCCCATTCGTAATGTGGCCTCCTGACCCAAAGTCTCAATGTTTTCGCTAGGCCAAAACCCTTCTTTTCAAATCAAAACCCTCGGTTTCTTGGATCATATATCTCAAAAATCTAGGTGGTGACTCTCGCGGGTGCGCCGGTCGGAGAGCCCACATGTGTATTGTAGACTTTCCCATGTAACTAATAGTTTATTGCTACTACGTCGTTCTTTGGTGGGATAGAAAGGATGTTTTTCATCTCAGTTTATTGTCGACGTTGATTCATGGGCTAATAAGTGAACGTATTAGCATAACCCATTAACTTGTTTTTCTTAGTTGCTAATGCTTCTAAAAAGAAAAATCGATCTCGGTAATTTGTATCATCGGTATATTAGTTTTCCGAAGCTGACGACTAAATGTTAGCATCTGTAACTTTTGGAAAACTTTACTATCATGGGCTAATATTGGTAGATGGACTAATATATGTTTTAGCAGAGATAAATTTGTAGTTCACATTCTGTTAGTGCTACTGGTTGAATGATGATTGAGTAAACCGGTTTATGCTAAGTTTATTGAATCGCTACCATTTTTTTTATCATGATCATTGGACTGAAAAATCACATGAATGAATGCATATTTTATGTATTCGTGGTTTTTGATTTTATGAGGTCAATAATAGAAATAAAGATCATGATCGCATGCTTACAATAAATTAATCTATTTTTGTCAGATTATGTTTTCTGCAATAATGTATGATTATTTTGAAGTATTTAACTGGGAAAGTTTTTCTACTACCGTGTTATTGTATATGTGAGAGTTATGGTTAGACTAAATGTCATTGAACGGATTATCAATCACACAAAAGAATACTTGGTTGTGAATATTTTATTTTTATTAGGAGTGGTTGAGTAAAAGAATGACATCGACATAACTCGAATAAAAGAATAGAGTATATCATTGGTTAGTTTGATACTCATAGGGATTACTAATTTGGTAGTCACCAAAGTGACCTAGGTTAGTGAAACTTATGAATATTAAACTACGTTAAAATTTGTTAAAAGGTAACAAATAAGTCAATGATATTCTCGATTGCAGTCATAATTATAAGAATGGGACTAGGCCTAAAGGAGAGTCACATTTAAATAGTTATGAACTGGGTAGGGTAAGTAATTTGTGCAACTTAGCGGGTTATGATTGGATACCCAAAGGTATCATGACTAACTAGATAAGTCGTATAAATTATTTAGACCTACATAGGTGATTATGTTGCACCTAATTAATGAGTGAACAATAGGTATGCTTAGGTTTTGCCCAAAGGTGAAACTAAATGATGTCAATAGTTTATCATTATAAATGTTTATATTTCTCAAAGCATTAATTAAGTATTGTCCTATTTAGTTTCCTTTTACAGTTCCTTATTTCACTATACTAGAATACCTAAAGGCTGAGGAAGATTCCTTTAAATCTGCTGATAAGTCACTCGTAGGTACAATTATGGCTGAATTAAGCACCATGAAATATGATGGTAGTCTTGGGGTTCAAGAGCACATCTTGAACATGTATGTCAAAGCTGCAATGATTGCAACCTTGGGATTTCAAGTGGATGAGTCTTTCCTTGTTTAGGCTATAATCAACTCACTCCAACACAGTTTGGCCCATTCAAAATACACTGTTGTTTACATCCTAAAATATGCCACCTAACAAGAAAATTACATGTGGCACCAAACATTGTATCACTCAATCAAAACACATCATAATTAAGCCTGAGATATAGAAGATCAAAGGGATTAATGATGATGTTATTTTAGTACTATACGATATCGTTTAGATTGGAAACGACCGTGTTTGGTCATTGATAGATAGGTATTAAAGATGATAATTAGGCACAACCGCTGATTAATTCTTCAAACCATCGAACGGTGTCATTAAAGTACCATTTCATTAAGGGAAATTGGTTATGTTTATAGCAAATCATCTGAATAGATTATTTCGAAGCACTAATTCATGTTGCACAAAAGCAGGAAGCCAGTTAACCATGATCAGCATCAACAAACGTGGAAAGAGAAGAGTTTTCCAAGAAGACCAAGTCAAGCAACCGTTTGAAGGCCTTTACAACCATTTCTTTTTTTTTTGGAGGGAATGAAGAACATTTTGAATCAAAATTGAACGAAGACGTGGGCATCACAAGAAAACATGAAGCATGTAGGTTAAAGCCAGAAAAGTTGTACCTAGCAGCAACTCAAGACTCAATAGGAGTACTGTTAGCTCAAGACAATGAAGATGGCAAGGAGAGAGCAGTTTATTATCTTAGTGTAGGTTTCTAAATTCCTATGAATGCAAGGATGCTGCAGAAGAAAAACTATGTTTAGCTTTATTTTATGCTTCTAAGAAACTCAGGTACTATATGTTGCCTAGAGTAACCTATGTTATATCTCTAACTGATGTAATTAAGCATATGTTTTCAAAGCTTGTGCTTAGTGGGAAGATTGGGAAATGGATTGTGTCATTAATTGAGTTTTGTCTTGAGTAGATTCCTTTAAAGTCAGTAAAAGGGCAAGCATTGGCCAGTTTCTTGGCTTATCATCCTAATGGAGTTAAAATGTCAAAGCCCTTCGAAGCTGCTATAGTTGAAATCAAACAATGGAAACTATGGTTTGATGGATCTAAAACAGCTCAAATGGCTAGAGTGGAGATAATACTAGAATCTCCTCAAGGTTTGAAAAACAAATATGGATTTCGACTTAATGAAGGACAGTGTTCTAATAATCAAGTAGAATATGAAGCCTTAATCATATGTTTGGAAATTATGCTTAAATTGAAAGTTAGCTCAGAGGGTATCTAGTTATAAAGTTTTATCTGAAAATGAGAGGGAATTTTATCAATTAACTTTGAGAAAATCCCTACCTATGTTAAGCAACAGGTTGAGTGACTTTGAAGTATTAGAGATTGATGTTCCTCCAATTCAGAATGTAGATTGGAGACAAGCATTAATTAATTACTTAACCAAACTTGATGTCACTACTGATAAGGCAACCAGTCTCAAATCAATAAATTATATTATGTACAATAATGAGTTATTCAAAAGAGGAATGGATGGTCTTCTTTTGAAATGTTTAAACAAGGTGAATGCATTTAAAGTGATGACTAAGATCCATGAAGGAATTTGTGGAGCACACCAAGGTGGTATAAAAATGAGATGGTTGATAAGGAGATATGGTTAATATTGGCCAACAATTTTGAAAGACTACATAGATTATGCAAAGGGATGCCAAGCTTGTCAAAAGACTGGGCCACTTAAGCATTTACCAGTTACTGATCTGCAATATGTAATAAAATCATGGCCTTTCAGAGGATGGGCCATGGACATGATTGGAATGATTTATCCTCCTTCTTCAGAAAAGCATAAATTCATTTTAGTAGCCACTGATTATTTTACTAAGTGGGTAGAGGCTCAAGCTTATGAGGAGGTTAAACAAACCCATATCATTGAATTTTTAAAAGGTATTATCTATAGGTTTGGGAATCCTCAAACCATAACAGTAGATAATGGATCTATATTTGAAGGAATTTTTTTGGGGGGTAAAATAGCTTGAAAATAAAAAGGCTAACCGAATATACAGCCTACAAGGGGCATACCCCAGGAGGAAAACAAAATAAAACAACAAAAAGAGAGCCTACGCCAAATGGCTACATAGGACTGGAAGTAAATATAACAACTGTTTCCTATCCATCTAACAGAGGCATATGAAACAGATGGCAAAAGGATGCACTTAGTGCAACCTGACTAAGAGAAAGAGCCAAACTGACTATGAAAGTAACCAATTTACATATGAGAAGACATCTCAAATGTCATACACTTCCGAATGCCTAGCTGCACAACTTGAATTACCTTCTTGAAAGCATGAAGGACAACAGCAACTAAATAGATCAATAACCATATGAACAAAACAATACATATCTGCAGCTAGCTGCTGCCGGCAGCAACAGGATAGGCAGCAGCAACAGCAACAGCAACAAGAGAGATGTAGAACTCGGATCAACAACAACAGATCAGCATCTACCTACTACCATTACAGCAGCAAGCAAAGGGACTCAAAGAATGGTTAAAGCTTGTTAAATTGGTTAACAATGGAATTGGTTAAAGCTTACTTGAAGGAAAATTGGTTAAAGCTTTTGCCAATAACCATAGAATTTCTTTGATATATACTCAATCCAATGGCCAAGCTGAATCTACCAACAAAATTATCAAGAAAGGGACTCAAAGAATGGTTGATAAGAATCCAGAAATTTGGCATAGCTTGTTATTAGATACTTTATGGGCATACAGAAATACAAAAAGAACTAGCACATGAACTACTCCTTTCGCTCTAACTTATGGACATGATGTTGTTTTACCTATGAAAATCACAGAGAGATCCCAAAGAGTGGCATCTCAAAATGATTTAGGAACAGAAGTATAGCATCAGGCCATGCACATGGAATTAGAAGACATCGATGAAGCTAGGGTAAAAGCTTTAGACCAGATTATGTTACAAAAAGCTAGAATAGCATGAAGTTACAATAAAAGGGTAGCTCTTTGAAGCTTCAATGAGGGAGAATTTTGTGTGGAAAGTTTTCTTGCCCATCAAAGATAGAAGAATCAGAATGGATGGATTAGGGAAATGGGCTCCAACATGGGCTGGACCTTTCCAAATCCACAGAGTTTTGAAAGGAGGAGCATATCATTTAAGAAACTTAAATGGATACGTCCATCGAAGAAAGATGAATGGAAGGCATTTGAAGCCTTATATTCCCAATATTTGGGAGTCATTTAGCAGTAGGTAACCCTTCGAAGGGTTATTTCCTTTCTCTTTTATTGAGTAGCAGCGTTAGTTAAGAAGTTCAATCATAAAGAGGAACTTTAGAAGGTTTTAAAGGTTTAATATATAGACACACACACACTCTAGTTCCCCTAAGGGATCCCAAAAATTTTGATTGATGCGGGACTCCATCGTACAGCGTTGGATCTCAGCCGTTGGCTGAGATTTTAAAATGGAACTCGCAGGTAGCATGAGGATTGGGTCAGGTAAAATTATCTCGCAGGTCACGGGTCTTTCACAAACGGGTCCCTTCCCTTTCATTTCCATTTCACGCTGAAACAAGAGAGAGAGAGAGAGAGAGAGAGAGAGAGAGAGAGAGAGAGAGAGAGAACCAAAGACGACGACGAAGATGAAGAACACAGATGAAGAATAAGAAGATCTGGAGCTATGGAACAAGGTATCTCTCTCTTTCTAATCTCTCGATCTCAAATCTCTATCTCTCTATTTTCAATCTCAACATTTTTTGCGATTTAGGGATTCAAACCAAATTTAGGGCTTATTTGGCTCGAACTGAAAAGCCTCATTCTCTCTCTCTCTCTCTCTCTCTCTCTCTCTCTCTCTCTCTCTCTCTCTCTGTTTTGAATTCGATTAGGGTTAGGGTTTGAATGAACTAATTTTAGTTTTCCCCTTCCATTCACGCGTAACACAGAGAGGGTTAGGGTTTGAATGAACTAATTTTAGTTTTCCCCTTTCATTCATGCATAACACACACAGAGAGAGAAGAACGAACGACGAAGAAGAAGAAATGGAAGAACAAGATCGAAGTGTGAATCCAACCCCCTTGTTCAACCCCCACCACCAAGGTCTCTCTCTCTCTCTCTCTCTCTGTTATCAAATATCATTTGCAAATTGGTTGACCCCTCTAAACTTTTGTTTTTCACATGCCGTCAAAACTCCTTTTTTTCCCCCTTTTCTCACAGCACATTCGAAGGAGGGTTTCTGTTTTGTTGAGGCTGTTGATTGAGAATAAGGGCTCTTGATGACCGTGGTCCACAACCAATGCTTACAAATAATATTCTACAGCCCTTGATCCCGCTTTTCCTAGATATGCAGAAGCTGGAGATCAAATAGCTAACTGGACTTTGGATGATGCAGTCAAAGAATTGGCTCTAGATATGAAAGCAATTGTTAAAAGACTTTGCTTGAGTGAACCCGGTAAAACCTTATTATATGAACTTTATGTTGTATTTTTATTTCAACAATGTAAGGAGAAAAACCAGATAGGGGTTTATAGTGTAGCTCCAAAAATGTGGAGTTCTGAGATGGATGTTATCTTTGATTTGACCTCAGGTCATTTTGTGATACAATCTATAACTACTAAACAAGCATTTGGTCTTAAGAGTGTGGAGCCAAACCCCCTCACCCTCTTCTGTGGTCATGTTTCATGAGATGTAGCAGCTTCTAAATGCATATTGGTCTTTAATTATAGATGGAAATGGCTCTTTCTCAGTTGTGATGGTTGGTGGTGTGCTTGAAGCTAATAAGAAGTGGGATATAGGTAAAGAAGTTATTGCCTGTATCCAGAAGACCTATCCCAAGGCTAGTCCAATTAGACCAAAGGTTGGCATTCTTTCCCAATTTCCCCTTTTCAATGACTAGTTTTTTTTTTCTCTCTCCTCATGTCATGTTAAGTTTTTGCCATGGATTAATCAATCAAGAATTCCCTTTGATTCTTTAGGTGGAGTCTGCTTTGGGGCTGCATTGCTTGCTTGGAACTCTTTGATGACCCTGGATTAGTTAGCAGCGTACAATTGTAAAGTTCGACATACAACACCTTGTACATTGATTTCTTATGTATGGGATGTATTGTGCTTGTACTCTAGTTTATTTTTTTATATTGTTGAAAGTTAGTGGAATTTTGTAAAGAAAGTACAATCTAGAATTCTGTTATGTTCATTGTAATGGGATGTTCATTTTATTTTTGTATTTGTTGTAAAGAAGTTAGTGGAATTTTGTAAAGAAGTCCTTGACCAATCAGAATTTCGTAATGGGATGTTCATTGTAATTTTGTAATGGGATGTGCAAAATGCCCTTGATCAAGCCTCTTTTATTTTCACCATAAATCTCTCCTCAAATCTTCAAGCTACACACCATTAAGTCCGCCAATCCACATGATCGCACACTGATACATAATGTGTAACTATTGGAATGAATTGGATATGTTCAGCACGGTTTTCATCCATGGCTCAATTGCAAGAAATTTATAAGTTCTAGTTTCTCTTTGGAAATTGTCAAATTAGATACAGATTTGGAGACTTATCTGCATTCTCTTACTACTGGTGGTCTTGATTAGGTTGTTGCCCACAAAAACACACACTTATAGCAAATGTCCAGGCAAACAGAGGTAGCAGATTAGGACAAAAACATGGAACATTTTTCGTATATATGAGGTTACAATATCCATGGCACATACCAAGAAACAGAGAAAGCATTACACATGACAGGAACAATGCCAACTACAGATTACCCAACACCATTCACAAAAAAATTGCAATTGCAGATTACCAAACACCTTGGATTGCCAACATAATGCTGTGTGGCCCGTGATCCTTTATTCAAGTTCCTCCTCCGCTGGTTTGCTGATCTCCTAACCTTCTCACTCTAACCTGCACAGTGAACGCACGACTAAGACCTGACCGGGGGTCGCCCAGCAAGGCCCTCTGGCGAGAGGATGAGAATGTGTAGAGAATAAAATAGGAGATTAGGGTTTTTATGTTTTGTGGCACGTACCTTTTAGGGTTGTTGTCCTTCAGAATTTATAGTCTCTTTGACTTGATCTCGAAGCACAGGCATGTGCCCTGCATGAGTTAAGTGACATCATTGTGACATCATCGAGCAAATCTGGTAATCGTTTTAGGCGTGAGCTGGCACTCCCATGTGCGCTCATCATTATCCTTGGGCATAAATGTTTTAGCACGTGAGAGAGCACGTGACTCAGCGGGTGGCTGAGCTCCATATTTTGCCGAGCCTAATGGGCAACTCAGATGGGGAGTCCTTAGACGAAGCTGTCTTCCTGAAGGTGGCTGAGCATGAGTGACACTCTTCTGCTGCCAGACGTAGGAGGTAGGTGCATCGTCGGTAACTAAGGGGTCCCGATCTAAAGCTGAGCCTTAGCTTGGGCATGGCCACGCTCACAAGACATGGGCAGACATGGTCGGCCTGCTACAATAGCCTCTCATTCTCTGTCGACGCCGAGCGCGTGGTAGGGATTGATGTTTAAGCCTTGGTTGTGTCCGCCGTTTATCGAGCGTGAGTCATAGTTATGGAATAGAATCTTGGCCGAGCTTTAATGATCCTTTCAGCAACTGTCACAGGCAAAGCTCCAATGGAAGAGCGCCAGGTGTCTCTCTATGGTTGGGTACGGCTGATGGGAAGACAACTGGCATGCGTGAAGTTCTGAAAGGCTGTCCTGTCATTTGCCACGTGTCGAGCGTTGATTGGCCATCGGTTTGGCGGTGCAGCGCTGGGCGGGAAATTCGAAACCCTAACCCACCCCTATATATAGAACGGTGGGAGGAGAGAGAAATGTTACAAATGTTTTTCTCTCTCTCCAAACCTCTATTGCAGAGCTTCCCTTACCTCCTTCTCAGTCCAGATTCCATCCAAATCCAACTTTTACAGCAAATCCTACTTCGAGATCGTCAGGTATGCTTCGTTTTTTGTTTCTCCTTACATTTCTGCAGTTTTCAAGCCTTTGGGTATTGTTTTTCCGGTATTTTTGGGAGCTTTCTGCTCTGTGTGAACAGTACGATGGTTGAGAGGAGCAGACTGTTCATCTTCTCCTTCAATCTGTTCTTTCGAGCCCCAACCAAAGTGCTGGCTGGCTTGGCCGACGCTGGGCTGTTAGCCGAGCCTCACAACCCAAACTTTAGTGTTTCCCGAGCTTGAGTCTATAGGGAAAAATAGGGTGGGCCAGTAGGGTAGCCGAGCTTAGCGAGATCCCCGTCTATTGCCGACGGTATGGTTTCTCATTATTTTCATGTTGTTTTGTTAGGTCTGGCTCACTCGGTCATAGTCATCTCTTCCGACTCTAACAGTTCGGGGGATGACTCCGGAGATTTAGTTATCCAAGAGTACTTGGATAGGCGCAGGAGCCGACGTCAGAGCTCCTCAATTGCTTCAAACATGTCAAGCTCCAGTGATTCTAACGCCGAACGCGATCATGAGTATGACAGCGGGTTCAACACCGAACCTGGTATATCCTTCACCACTTCCACTCAACCTGAGCCGGGGCCCGAAGCCGAATCTAGGTTTGGTTCGCAGGCCGAAGCCACTACTTTTTCTTGATCCAGGCCTAGTGAAACCCCATTCGAGAACAGGGAGTTTGCTGACCTTTATGAGAGGGGCAAGGTTTGTCCATACACCCACTATTTTAGTGGGAGTCCCAGCGAGTATGAGAGTTTTTGCCGAGAGTACAACATCCCTGTCGATGTTGTTGTTAGTCAAGTGGCCAGTAACCGTATAAGAGATAAGAGAGAGCACAGCCCCGAGCACATAACGGTTCCCTTAATGGCCATCTGTGAGGTTGGGCTCCGGTTCCCACTTCACCCATTTTTGAGGGAATTGCTTGCTCGGTTTGACCTGGTGCCGCATTATTTTGCCATTAACAGCTATAGGATAGTGATGGCCATGATTAAGTTGAAGGAACTCCACAACCTCGAGTTTATGGTCGTCGACCTTTTCCATACGTACATAATGTCTAGGCACAGCAAGACCGAGCGTAGGTACCTATTGACATGAAGTAACAGGGAGCCATTTGATAGAGGGGCTGCCCGATACTGACAAATGGGCCAACTTTGACGTCGAAGTTAGTGGCAATTATGAGTTTGGCGATCAGTCAACACGGCTACACCACGTGCCGAAAATAAAAGATTTTCGAGGTTGTCTAACTTCCTGTATTCCGCCGAGCCTGACTTTTACATTGTATTTTTTAGTCCCCAGTGTTAATTGGTTAATACTTCTTGCAGATCACCGTGCAATAACCAAGAGAGAGCAATCGCTAGCCGTTGAGCAAAATGTTGAAATTCTGAAGGCCCAAATTTTTCGTGACGCATCAACTCCGTTGGGCTACATTCCTTCGTACAAAGGGAAGTTGAAGAGGATGGAGAAGGAAAGTGTGCCGAACGCGAATGCTGGAGGCAGCAAGGTAACTGAGCAACAGGTAAGGAAAAGCAAGCAACCGAAGTCGAGCAATAAGGAAAAGGAGCCGAGGGTGAAGTTCCCCACATTCAGGAAGCCTGCCAAATTTTGGTTCCAAGAGAGCCAACAATTTGAGCTTCCAGGTATAAATATCCCTCTTCAGACTTTCGTACTCGAGTTCACCAGAGAGATGGGAAGAAGGAACGTGGTTCGCGTGAACATCAGGGACGGTGCTGCTGTTCGGCAGAAAGAGATTGATGTGGCCGAGCCTATTGAAAAGAGGCAGAAAGTCACTCATGATTTTTTCGCAACCAAGCCGCAGACTCCTCTTCCGAGCGAGAAGGACAGGACCAAGTCATCGGCTGCTGCGGGCGGTTCAAAGGCGGTCCAAAAGTCAACGGGCTCGGCCAGCCCGGTCGCTGTTCAGGAGTTTGCTCCATCTTATGCCCTGGCCAAAGGCAGGGTTGTTACGGTGGAGGACTCTATCAAGATGGAGCCGGGGCTGGCTGTTGCAATGCTCTAAGGTCTGGCTCTACCACGTGATATGCAAAAGGTTCTAGAGGATCTTCAGCCGAGCCTGGTGCATGCGAGTGCTTACCTCATTCAGGTACGTCCGAGCCTGACTCCTCTCAACTCTCTTCTTTGTGCTCGTCTCCGAGTCTGTCTTTGTTTGTAGGCTTTCTTGTGCTTATCTTGTTTTTGTTTTGTAGCCTGGGCAGGCTTTGCTCCAGGCTTCAAACAAGGCCGAGCTTGTTACCGCCGAGAGGTCTCGTTACCGTGACGACTTAAAGACCGAACGTGAAAAGGTGAAGTCGCTAAAGACTACCCTGAAGGCGGTGAAGGCTCAGTTGGCTGAAACGGAGAAGGAGAGAGATGAAGCTCTGGAGAAGGCTAAGAAAGCTGATCATGAGCTTGGTCAAGTTTTGAGGCAGGAAAAGACAAAAATGAAAGAAGTCAATGAGAAGGCTTATCAGGCCGAGTACGACCGAGCAAGTGTTGGGTATATAAGGGACGCTCGGTCGATGGTCAACGACGAGGTTAAGGTGAAGGTCCCAATCGCATACCGAACTAGGTAAAAGGATGGTGTGAAGGCAGCGTGTGGTGTCCTGCAGCTCGAAGCTGACCTCAACATGACGAAGTCGATTCCTAAACCCACGACTCCTGAACTTGTCCTTCTATGTACCGATGAAGAGTGTGCGCCCTTACCTCCAGAAGAGTTTCCTGAGAGCGAGGATGACATTGACGACCTCACCAAAGCCGACGCTGACGCCGACGGTGGAGATGGCTCTGGTGGGAAGAAAAATGGTGAGGGTGGCGAAAAGGTAGCGGAGGACGCCGAGCAAGAGCCCGTGAATATTGACAAAAGTGCCAAGGCCGTTGCTCCCGAGGACGTTCCTCAAGTTTAAAGTTTTTATTTTTCTTCATGAACTTGTTGATTTTGAACTTTTAACTTCTGTTGGACTAGACGACTCTGAGCTTGGAGTTTACCGTGCCAGATGTAATAGTTTGTTGGGGGTCGACGCCGAACGATATACCACACCGTACCTCTCATCTTAGGGATTTCTTCTGCACTTGTTTTTTGAATGAATGCTTTGACTTCCTTCTTGAAATTTCTTTGAGTTTCTTGTGGTATTTTCTTCTGCATCTCGATTGATTTATCTCCATGGTTTGAGAACAAGTTTGATAGGTTTGTTTGTTTGAATGGTAGTTGTCCGTAGCCCCCATTTTGGTCTGGGTTTGGCTAGTATGATGTTGGCCAAAGCAAGTAGTGAAGGTTGTGTAAGTGCCGAGCCTTAACCAAAGTAGAATTTTTGAACAATTGTTTATGTATTACCGAGCTTGGCCTTATCTTTGTTGTAAAGAACAGGGGGAAATAAAAATTCGATGGGTGCCCTTGACCTATGGTTGGGGTTTGGCCAAAGTATTAAGGGCTTAAGCTTTTCAATGTTTGTGGGTGGCTTGCTCACCGAAACATGAGTGTGACCGAGCTGTGGCCGACCTTAGTGTCTTGCCAAGCTGAATCCAGAGCCTAAATTCCAGACGTAATGTGTGTCTTAGGCTTGGTGGACCATATGCCCTGTTTTTCCTTCTTGGGGCAGCAATAGTGGCCGAAGCAATGGCGTGAAAGCCGTTTGGATCTAGGTCCTACAGCGAGTAACTACTTGGAAGTGGATGCGTGATCGAGATCAGCACGAAGGCTTGTTTTAGATTCCTTTGTTACGGGGCCATGGATAACATGTATCGTCGGCCGTGGTTTCATTTGGGTTGGGATTTCCGACAGGTTGATGGGTGGGCGTTTTGGTTCGATCAATGTACTGGTCAAGATGGCCTTGGGCTGCCAAACGCTCCAGCAATGCCTTGTACGGGGCGCATGCTGTATTGTAGTGGCCGAGCTCGTTATGATACGAGCACTTTTTCCTTGGGTTTTAATCCTGTTGGCCAGTGTCTGTGTCGAGCTTCCCTGTTGGCCACTCGAACCATGGTTGCCTCATTATCTCTTTTAGGAAAGACCAGATAGGCTCTTTGAAGTATGTGGTTTCAGCCACGTAGTCGTGCACCTTTGCCAGACGTTTCATTCCTTCCTTGATGTTGTTGACGTGTTTCTTTTACTGGGATTGTTGGGTTATGATTGGCGCTGGCAACTGGGGCGTGATTGCTGGAAGTATCGTAGTTTGGTTTGGTATTCGTTGAGCCGCTCTGTCGCTCTATGATGCGCATTAACTCGCCCATGCCATGGGGTGGGCGGATTGCAAGTTCGTCCAAGATCTTGCTGCCAGTGTCCAAGCCATTTTTAAAGGTTCGTGCAACCCAGTACTCGTCGATTCCAGGGATTTCATTAAACAGTTGCCAGTATCGTTCGGCATACTATCTGAGTGTTTCGGATGGGAGTTTCCTCATTTGGGATAACGATTCAGGCTCCTTTATGGTCCTTTAGCTTGTGATAAAGCGAGTGTTGAAGGCGCGTTCAAGGTTGACTAAGTTCCGTATGGATCCAGCAGGCAATTTGTTGAACCACTGGAGGCTGGACGAGAACGCCTTGCATTTGATTTCGTCTTTTGTGGTGCACAGTTCAATTGTTTCACGAAAGTGAATCAGGTGAGTGTAAGCTTCGCAAGTGGTTGGGTCAAACTTTGTGAACTTTGGCAAGTGGAAGTTAGATTCAGCGATTGTGTTGATTATGTGGGATGTGAAGGGCAAGACGCCGAGATCTTTTAGCTACCGCTCAAAGCCTGGGCGAGGCGGTTTGCCGAGCCCATCAGACCACAACCGTTTGAGTCCCTTTCCTTGGAATCCTTTTCTGAGGGTTTCTCCCAATCTCGTTACTGAAGTTTGTTTCTCAAATCTGTGGTCGTTTGGTGGGGTCCTTCGACGGACTTCTCTTGTTCATGACGAGTTTTGGGGTAGTCGTTCGGCCCTTCAATGCGTACGCCCTTCCCATTTCTTCGAGACCGATTTTCATGTTCCAGGTTTTCTGGTGGGATGTCTCCGAGACGTTCGGAGATATGGCGCCAAGTCTCCATGGAATCTCGGCTATGGTGGGAAACCGTCGTGCGAGAGAACTCTGCGCGACCAGTCGAGTACGTGCTCGTGAATGACTCGGCATCCCTTGTGTCGGTTCGATCATGGTGGCTCTTTGAGCAATGTGTTCCGGACATTGTAGGCCATTTGTAAAGGATTATCTCCCTTGCATCGCCCGTGTCTGGTGTGAAACCAAGGCAATCCTTGACGGAGCCACGGTGGCCTATTTCGTGAGGACGCTCCAGTGGTGGTGGTGGAGATGGTGTTTTCCTTTGTTGCCTCTTGCCTCCAGCATATCTAGATGTAGCAGGAGTGGTGTCTTGCCGCATTTGTTGTTTCATTTAGGCCACCTCTGTCCTCAGGGCTGCCAGCTCGTTGTCTCTCTTATTGTCGTGACACTGTAACAAGCGGATGTAGGCCGTTGTCACATCGTCTATGGCCGAAGATAGCCTGGAATTGGCAGGGATGGAGATGGACATGTGTCTCTCGGGAAACGATGGAAGGATCATGTTTCCACTGGTGTCTTTGGCCCCCGAAACCATGACATCTGATAGATCTTCACCCGTAGTGGTTGAATTTGCGATTGTCTTTGGAAGAGGAAGGTGGTTTTGAAGAGGGTTTGAGCCGTTTGAATCAGAAGTCATGAGGTCTCACGTCGGGTTCACCAATTGTGTGGCCCGTGATCCTTTTTTCAAGTTCCTCCTCCGCTGGTTTGTTGATCTCCTAACCTTCTCACTCTAACCTGCACAGTGAACGCACGACTAAGACCTGACCGGGGGTTGCCCAGCAAGGCCCTCCGGCGAGAGGATGAGAATGTGCAAAGAATAAAGTAGGAGATTAGGGTTTTTGTGGTTCGTGGTGCTTACCTTTTAGGGTTGTCTTCCTTCAATAATCCAAATACCGGAAAAGAAGAATTGGTTAGGTTCACTTCTGGACTTTTCAAGAATGCTCAGGCTAATTATAGCACTATAAAGAAAGAAATACTTTCTATTATCAAATGCATAAATAAATTCCAAGCTGATTTATTAAATCAACAATTTTTACTAAGAGTTGATTGTAGTGCTGCAAAGCAAGTTTTAAAACAGGATATTAAAAATCTTGTTTCAAAGCAAATTTTTGCTTGATGGCAGTCTGAATTATCTGCCTTTGATTTTGATATTGAATATATTAAGGGAGAAAATAATTCTCTACCTGATTTTTTTACCCCAATAATATGGATCCAGAGACTTTACTAAAGAAGGCATGTCCTTTTATAGCCCAATCAAGGCTAAAATATATAATTGAAAAAGACAAGAAATTCAGAAAGGCCATGAACAAGATGGCTATGGCCAATAGGGAACAATTTTTCCACCAATATCTTCCAACAAGATTTTACTTGAACAGATGGGCCAATGCTATTCAAGCCCTTGATCAATTCTATGACGAATATGGGTATTCTGACTCCGAGGAGGAAGATATGGTAGCCAATGGCTATCGTAATAAGAGATTAAAGCAGATTCAACACAGATTAAATGTTTTGTCTCATGCTTGATTTTGCAGATGAATAGTCCTCCAGATCAAGGACGAGGTCGTGGCAATAATTCTCGAGGGCGTGGCAAATCAAGGGTCACACAAGCAGATGTTGAATCCTACTTAAAGGCTCACAAACTTCAATATCCATCACTACAAGATGCTGCTTCAGCATCATCATCACTTTCAATGGCGGAGGTGGTGCAAACAGATGAGGTTTTCAAATCTTTGGAAACCAAAGAAATAATATTAATCCTGGAATCTCAGGATGAACAATATTGCAATAATCCATGGGAAATTAAGTCCCTCTATTTGGATATAATGAGTTATCCAGTCCTTGAAGGGAAATACAGATATCAATATGAGGCAATGCTCTCAGAAACAGGATCTGTGGAATTTAGCCACACTTATGAGACTAAATTGGATCAAAAAAGTCCAATCAGTTATAGTAAGGCCATAATTAAGATGGTCATTCCAATTCACAAGTGGGGAATTCACCCACAGCAATCCAAAACTTTGTCAATAAAAGGTGAAAATGCAATTCCAATTCGTTTTAATTATTGGGATTACATTGAAGCTTGGACAAAGACTTTTTACTATCAAAACCAGAGAAAGAAACATTCTTGGTTTATGAAACTATGTCCCAAATTTGTGGGTAAAAATGAGATTCTAAATTGGTTTCTTAATTGGTGGTCTAAATTTGGGCCAAAAGCAGATTTTTTGCCTCTTGAGGTACAGAAGGAAATTGAGTTCTTCAATCAGAATCATCCTCAATTAAGGGGAACAGATACTTCAGAAGGAAAATCATTCCTTTTTCACTATGATCACTTTTGGTATCCCTTGGATATGGAAGTGGGATGTCCAATTTGGAAGAAATAGTTCATACCTTCCAGTTCTTCACAGGACCTTTCAATATAGATGGTGGAAAGGTATCAATTTGGAGAAAATCTTTGAAGAAATAAAGTCTGCAACACAAGAATTGAAATGCAAATCAAGAAAAAGGAAAAATTGTCAGTCAAAAATCCTTTTCTAGAGATCTCTGCTCAAATCCGAGCAAATAATCCAAATTTAACAGACGATAAAGTTGTCATGAAAACCATGGATTTCATGAAGGAACAATTCCTACAGACTGTTCAGACTACAACAACAGCTGATGACGAATCCATGACATCAGCAAAAAGCAATGAAGATGATAATAATCCGTTCACTTGCCTGGCAGGGGAATCCCAAGACCCCTATGAAGATGATGGGTCCACCCCAGCTCCAACTTTGGCAGATTATTGGGATAGTATGACCGAAATTATGGCGGAACAGCTTTCTCGTAAAGGAAAAGAAAAGAAGCAATAATGTTGCTTTTTAAATAAGACAAATTTTCTTTCGGTGCAAATATCTCACCAAATCTTTGGTGAAACAGTAAAGTTCAATTATGGGACTTTTATGCTCGGTGAAACGAAAGTCATGACGATGGGGCCCATTTGTGTACCCGATGTATTTTCATTTCACTTTAATTTGGGTGTAATTTTCTTTTCATTTACTGTTTGGACCTCTATATAAAGGTCACTCTTGTAATCAGAAAATCAGGTTTGGAATTGCCCTCTCTCTCTCTCAAATCCAAGCACTCTGATTTTCTCCTCTCCTCTCTTGTACATTGGCTTCGGCCTTAATAATAATAAGGTTAGTTTCCTTTCGATCCTTTGTACTGTTATTGTTTTCAGTACTATATTTGGTATCAGAGCCAGAAATGGCTTAAAATAATCTGTTAGTGCAAGTATTTATTATTCTAGCATGAAGATACCTTTCAAATAAAAATACATTTAACAAAAATTTAAATGAAAGAAAGCATTTTAGGTAGTGGGACGTCACCCAAGTCGCGTTCGGATTTGTCCGGCCATGAGGACCCGAGAAGGGTAATTTGGCCTTGCTCCGGTAAATCGTTGACAAACGTGCTAACTAGAATGTTATCTTCCATTTAAAAAAAAAAGAGGCAAATTCATGAAAGAATAAATATATGAGCACTAACACAATTTCTCAAAATAAGAAGAATATTTAGATCTGATAATGATCAAATAAAAAATTTAGAATTAATTGAATATGCTGATGTGCAAGAACAATCGAACCACTGGACAATACCTCCAGTGCGCCCTTCTACTATTTATGGGCATGGTTTGTTTGAATTTAAAAGTAGCATGGCAATAAAAACCATGGAAAGAACAGAAAGCCTAGAGCTTAATGATAAGATAATAAATCCTATGGATCGTAGTGATCTAGTTGCACACATGCAAAAATACAAATATGTTCATATTGGTTTAGTACAAATTGCACTAAAACCATTAACTTTGCTTGGTATGGATACTTGCCTTCAAGTAACACTTAGAGATGGCAGGTGTAATAATTGGAGAGCCTCAATCATGGGGGCTGTTGAGACCAGTTTGTGTCATGGTCCTGTTTATTTTAATGCTTATCCAAATTTGACTCTATCACTTACGGATAGAAATTTGAGTGAAGTTTTGAATTGTAGAATCTAGACTAGAGGATATGATTTTTTTGCCTAGATCTGAAGTTATAGCTGTTGTTTATAGAATTTGCTATAAAGTTTTGAATACTGTTAATCCCAGAGTTCGTCAATTGAGACCTTTGGATCAGACTGTTTTGGTTGAAACTAATATGTTGACCTCTAATATAGCAACCAATAGGTTGATTAACTGGGAAGAAATTACGTTCCCAGAGAATTGGGTGATTAATAATGCGGTCCCACCTAGACCCATTGTTAATCAAATTGAACAAATAGTTCAAGACAGTGATGGCACTGTTTCTTTGAATTTCAGGAATTCCCAACCTGAAAGACTTCTAAGTAGTCGAAGTTCTAGTTTCTCAGCGACTAGACAACCATATAGGGTTAGCATTCCTACTACTAGCAGACACTCAGTCTCGAAAATTCCTGAGTCACAACATCCTGTTGAAGACATTAATTTGGCAGGAATAAGAATATCTCAAAATCAAATTCCACATGGAGTTTACAATAACCCAATAGAATCACCTACTGCCAGTGAAACGAACTTTACCATTAATGACCATAATAATAGAACCTGAAATTAGGAAAGAAATCAATAAAGAATTTCAACAACCGAAATACAAAGAATTTAGAGAATGGTATTTCTCTAAGTATAACAAGGATCAGTTACAAAAATTCAAAGAAGAATTTTATGACTGGACAGGTTATACATAGAATATTATTCCATTCACCCAATGGTTTTATGGGAAATACTTTACAGAATTGGATAGATCAATAAATGTCATCCAAGATTATAAGAGAAATTAGAGATCGATGACAGGGACACTGATCTCTTCTATGCATCCTCCAACTATCCCTCTGTCAGTGGAAGGAAGTTCAGAATTTGAACCTTCTTTGGAAACGGTAGCGTTTGTGAAACCTACAAACACAGATGTTAATGGTAGGATTCACAAACATAATAATTATACCAATTTATTTCTTAATATTGTTGGTGACCAATTAGTTTGAATTGAAGAACAGGTTAGTCAAATAAGTGGTCAAGTCATGGAACTTAGACCCAAGAATAAGGAGAAAGATGAGGTTTCCCCTTCCAATATTAGACCACCTGTGTCTGTCACTGGATATAATCTAAAGAGTCCAAATGAAAATATTGAATTAGTCAAAGAATTGCAGAAACAACTTCAAGGTCTTTCTTTGAATATCATATCCTCGGATATGGTATTCAGATGGTGAGGATACTATTATTTATAGTTAAGTGTATACCATTACCTAGCCCCATGAACCATTGTTCCGTTATGAATTACCTCAGATGGTGAAGTAATTCACACAACAATTATCTTAGAGCTATCCCTTTAGGAAGTTTGTACCGATGATGCCACAATTAATTTTGTCCGATAGGGAGGAAGGTTCTGAAACCAACACACAAAATTAATTATATCACCTACGAACTAGCAATGGAGACCATGGGATTTATAAAAATAAACTCCCTCTCCCACTTAGTTATTTAAAAAATATGTGAGGGTTATCAAATTTTCGAGGTTGCAAAAAAACGTGATCTAGGTCAAAGGCCATATATTACCATGTTGTCTCAATATGGTAAACTATCATATATGCAAACAATATGGAAACACAAATAATAAGGAAACACAAGATAAAGAATCCAGCTATTATGGTCAAAGATGCAATCCTTGAGCAACAAGGAATCTTTCTAAACTTGAAATCCTTAAGCAATAAGGAGTCCTTCCAAACGTGAAATCCTTAAGCAATCTTTCCAAACTTGAAATCCTTAAGCAATAAGGAATCCTTCCAAACTTGAAATCCTTAAGCAATCTTTCCAAACTTGAAATCCTTCAACTATACTTGTGTGGAAAGCTTAGATACTTTGAATCAATCAAAGAAACCAAAATCCAAATGTGCTTAGGCAAGAAAATTCGGATTTGAAGTATTCCTGTGTAAACTGCACAGCCTTCAGTATTTTGGCCATATCTTCCTCATCCGACCTCCAATTGAAGTGATTCAAATTGGGTTGGATTTGAAATTCAATTATCTACAACTTTTGTGAAGAACATATTTTCTAATTCCAACATTTACTGGGTCAAAATAGCCCTGCAATCAGACCATACAAATCTGGAAAAAATCTGTTGCGAGCCAAACAACTTGTATCTTTTGTATCTACCATCTTCGATCTCTGAATAACCATCGAATGCTATTACAATCAAAGAAACATACAAACATCGATCTTATGCCTCCATTGGAGTTCACATGCTACGTTAATTATTACAACCACGAAAAATAATCGTGGCACCCAATAAATAACACATGCTACGTTAATTATTACAACCACGAAAAATAATTGTGGTATCTAATAAATAACAATAACCACGAAAAAATTATCGTGGGATCCAATCACATAAAATCAATAAAAATCATGTGACCATAATAGCTAACATGGCCTGTTTAATCCATACACGTGATTACAGCCTGCTCTGATACCACTGTTGGGAAACCGAATCCCCAAGACCCAGTAATGACGCGTACAGATTAGACAACAAAAATTGAAAAACCCTACAAGGCGGAATTAGGGTTCTACCTCAACTCTCTACGACACGACCGCTGGTTGAACTTATTATAGCACGCCTAGCTATAAACCACGAATACTGCTCGACCGTACCTTACGATCTTTTATTGTATTCCCTCCATGTTTAGAACATGAACCAAGTGTGGACTCTTTCGTGATCTGTTTGCTCTCTCTAAGCCTGCCTCTATTTACTGAATAATAGAAAAACATCCATCTGACTTAGAGAGCATAACATGTATATATAGGGCTACAATAGGGACCTAAGGAGTAATAAGTCTGGGCTCCCAGTGTAAATAAGAAAACCTAATCTGTAACGCCCCAATTTTCGGAAACGTTAATTAAATCTTTTAAAATAATTTAACAACTTTAAAACTTGATTTGATAAACAACAAAGTTAAACAGCGGAAGTGTTTAATCATTAAAATTGAAGTCGACACAGTTAGGTCTTACATAGTACTGAATAAAATAGGGTTTGACAATTTGTGCAAGCACTTTTGGAATTGAAATTACAATACGAAAATAAGTAGAGCTTCTTCTAGTAGTTCACCCACGGTTCTATGAACTCCCCTTTCTGATTCTGGAGGTCTTCGGCGGGGTCCTGTCCCGCGTGTTGATCGTACTGCTCTTCCTCGGTACCTGGCGTAAAAACGCCGTGAGTCGACACTCAGTGGATAAATCCCTATCCTACTAACCCCTTACTTTACAACCAATCAGTTAAATAATATGATAATTGCTATCAAAAGAAAGCACGGAAAAGTAACACATCATCATTTTTTTTTTACTATCCATTAACTTAAGTGAATTCTAGAGATCTTCTCCACAAGATCCTTTCCTCCCATACCACTAACTCCGCCCGTTTCATAGGACAACCCACCTCTTGCTTGTCCTGCACCGGGGTCTTAAGTAAATATGTTTCACTCAGACCATAGCGAGGAAATAAGTTACCCATGACGTAACCGTCTGTTAGGGTCGCACACAACACATCACACACTGGGCCTCAATTAGCACCCTGGGCCCTACCTGGTCACCCATAATAGTACTTTTGAGATCACAATGGCCCTACCTGGTCAACCCATTTCAGATTTCCACAACACACACCCTTTCCACACATTATCTGGTTTCCCTTAACTTAACGACGTCTATCAGTTCTCTCATCGTAAACCACCCAGTGAACCTAAGTCTGATCTAGCACATACAATCATATTTCCAATAACAACTCAATTCATAACATGATATATTTTGTCACAGAGTAAAAGTAGAATATTTTCTATCATGCCTAGACTTTGTTTTACAAAAAAAAAATGCAATTCATTTATTATCATTCTAACATAATTATTAGGGTAGTCCTATGGTACACACCTCTTATTAAGAGGTGTACCGTACGCATCATGATTTTAAACCCTTGGATTTCAAAGTAAATAATCCGGACCACCCATTTATTAAACCAATTAATAAAATAAAAAAATGGCTTAGCAGGTAACAGGTTGTTCTCTCTTCATTGACTTTCTCTCCCTCTCCCTCATGTGTAAAATACTACAAATTATATAATATAACCACAATTGTTATGATAACACAAAAAATTGACACTTTCTTACCACAATGTGTCGTACCAAAAGAAATCGATCAAAATATACTAGATACAAGACCAAAATATATCGTTGCACAATCAATAATTATTATACTCAAACAAAATACATGTCTAAAATATCACAAATTAAATATTATATAACTTAACATCCTAACAGTCCTGATCGATCATTTTAAAAATACACTCACTAACGACATTTAAATTGTACAGTCAATTTATATTTGGTATGAAACCTAGTCCTCTATTGTAGTTGAATGTAATGTAGCCATGCGACTGTGACACAATAATAACTATCAAATCCGTTGAATTTTTTATGTTTGTTGATTAAGTCACCTACGTAATTTTTTGTCTCAATCAAGTTTAGGAAGCTCCATCATCGGCATGCAAATTGAATGATAGAATGATATTTTCCATCCAATTAAGTGTCTAGCTATAAGCCATCAACTTCATTCTTGATACGAATGACCTAATTAATATTATGTAAAAGATAGACGATTTTGATAAAATAAAAAATAAAATAAACACCTTACGTGGGGCTTATATGGTGCATTATTATATTTTAATGTTGTATTGAAATTGAACGATGAGATTTGTTGAAATATGAAACTTCAAGGACTAACTATGTGATTTATTCTAAAAAATAATAACATTCTTTTAAAAAAAAATAGGAACGAAGGATTTAAGACTTGAATCCCAGATCTTTTACATAAATGTCCAAATTTTAACACCTTATCACTATGGTACACAATTGAGAATTTGTAATTCTAAAAGCTATTAATTATATAATATTTTCTTGTATGTAAGAGTTTTATTTTCAGGCTAAAAATTTGAGAAGACAGAGGCCTCAAATGCCTCCGTCCTAGTGATGGGCCTGCACTTGTAGATCATATTATAGCTATGTCATTGGTGTAAATCAAAATGTCGACTATAATAATTTTTTTTGAAAGAAAGTACAATGACAATAAATTTACAAAATTATTTAGATTTTACTTCCACGATCTAGTTCCAAAGACCACCATTAAATTTGGATTGGTACGCATAGGGTGAAGGTTTGACACCGATCCATGTGTTAAATATATAGTGCCAATTGTTAAGTGTACCGCCCTAAATATTGATAAGATTGGATATTAATATAATTAATTTCACCAATTATAAAAAGGAGAATAATTTTCACCCTCTATTTTTTGATATTCACACATATTTTTTTGTACTCCATTTTAGTGTTGAAAGTGTATGCATTTGAGACAGTTGGATAATTATTTTGTTCGTGACCTCTCATTTTTCCACAAAGGAATTTTGATTTTTTGAATTAAATTTTGTAGAAAAAGAATTTGATTTAGACTAATATTTTGAGAGGAAATTGTAGTTGTATTCAAAAATTTGGGTATGGTACTTACTTTTTGGTGAATTTCTTGGATGAAAATTTTATGCGAAAACTTGATTTTTAGTTTAAATTATTGAGGTATTGTGTAGTGACAAATAAGAATTTGAAAAATTAGTGTAGAGGGAATCGAAAATTAAGACAATATGGAGAAAATTTTAAAATTTGAAAAAATAATGTGGCGGGAATTGAAAATAATTAGTGGTATTGTATTTTGTCAATTATAACTATTGTTTACTGAACATTCCGATTGAATTTTTTTTATACGACACGTTGTGGGTATGAAAACGCCAATTTATGGTGTTGTCATAACAAATTTGGTTATATTACTGAATTTGCGGTATGGTATTTTGCTAATAATAACTATCGTTAACTGAGCATTTCAATTGAATTTTTTTATACGATACGTTGTGGGTATGAAAACGTTAATTTATGGTATGGTTATAACAAATTTGGTTATATTACTGAATTTGAGGTATGATATTTTGTTGATTATAACTACCATTAATTGAACATTCTGATTGAATTTTTTTATACGACACGTTGTGGATATGAAAACATCAATTTATGGTGTTGTCATAACAAATTTGGTTATATTACTAAATTTGTGGTATTTTAGATATGTGTTATTACGGAATATTTTAATTAATTTCCTTTGGCACGTCACATTGTGGTAAGAAAACGTCAATTTATGGTATTGTCATAACAATTATGGTTTGTTATAAAATTTGTCGTATTTAAATATGTTTTCTTTTGATATGACACGTTGTGTTAAGAAAATGACAATTTTAGGTGTTATCATAATAATTGTGGTTATTTTCTAAAATTTGTGGCATTTTACAAATATTTTTGGCTTGGGTATAACAATTGTTGATTCTGATACGACATATTTTGATTTTGTTACGGAATATCATACGAGTCAAAAAAATTTGGTACGATTCATTGTGGTAAGATAATGCCAATTTATGGTGTTGTTATAACATTTGTGGGTAACATTATTTAATTTTTGATATTATACGCATATATTTGGTTAGGGTACAAGTATTATGGATTTCGGTACGAATAATTATGGTTGCATAATAACAATATTTTTTAATTATGGGTAACCTGCTAATGACCTGTTCAACAGGTAAATTTTAATGTACAAGTCGTAACTAGAATCATAAATATGCATTAGAAAACCAAAAATTGTCATAATGAAAATCACAAATTGTCATAATTTAGGCATACGGTATACCCTGTGTACCATAGCTTCCTCCTAATTATTATCCTACTTCTAATAAATATTTAGTTATTATATACTTTCAGCATTACAGTAGCTTTAGTTCCAAGCGTAAAAGAAAAAAAATGATCATTAACATGTTCATGTAATCCAAGGAATTGATTTACCATGTTCAGTGATCAAATATTCTAATAACAATTAGTTCTATGCTTAAATGGGCATAATCATACAACTACGGGACCTAACAGTAGTAAAAACACTTCTCATGCTATTTGTTTCATTTCCAGCTGCATTCCTCCAGGCCCCGCCAACTCTGATATGGACCCGATAAACCGAAAAACAGAGTATGGGTTTGGTTAGATGGATTTTGATGCATGACTCCAAGATGCATAACTCCAACTCTTTACAAAGTAATCTATCAAATACATTATTTTAGAACTAAACTATAGTGAAACATTCTACAAGCAACTGTTATCATTTCCAGTGACGAGGAAAACCAAAAAAAACAGAGGCTGGCTACGGTGGTTTGGTTAATGATACATGGGATGTGATTTTTTACAACTTCCAGATATTAAAACAACACACTAGGGACTAGATATACTTAGGGGATGGTAGGAGAGAGATTAATCTACCTTCGGTCTGGTCGAGAAAGCTTAGGACGCGATTTTTGAGTTTTCGGCTAAACGGAGAAGACAACCGGAAACGTGGGCTTCGGGGATGGCTTGGGACGATTGGAAACTGGTTCTGAGATGTTTGAGCTCGTGCTAGAAGATTGGAAGCTTCGGTTTGGTTGATGAGGTGGTGCACGTGACAAAAACCCGCTTTTCACTTTCTCTCTCTAAAATTTCATAGTTGACCCTAAACTCTAACTCTCTTTTCTACTGTATCTACTGAGTGTATGGGATGAAATATAAAGATAGAAGACTTGAGACATGAAATTTTCGGGGGGCCAGGAGTGAGTGTAATAGATGGGGTGATATTATAGACTTAGACATGGTGGTTAATGAAGTGTACTGGTGAGGGAGTTTATTTAGGAGTTAAAGGTAAGTGGTTTAAAGGTGTGTTAAGTTCTGGTTGGCTTAGGAAAAAGGAGGGCCGAAAACAGCTAGACATTAGAGATGGGTTGGGTGATAGGTGTGATTGAATGGGTAGTCTAGTGGATAATACGGTCTTATGGATAATAAGAGGTTTTAGTTAGGATATTAGCTAGTTAGGGTCTTGGTTACATAGCCTCCGAATCTATAATTAAATTTAGCTAAGTTTTATGAAGAATACAATTACTCTAATTATAAAAATAAAAATATAGGGCCAAAATTAGGGTCATTACAACCTATCCCCCTTAAAACAATTTCGTCCTCGAAATTAGGGCGTACCTTCGATTTGAAAGAGTTGCGGGTAGTTGGCTTTCATTGTGTCCTCGCGTTCCCAAGTTGACTCCTCTAGTCCACGGTGTCACCATAAAACCCTGACTAGTTTGATCGTTCGCCCTTTGGTAACCTTTTCTCCATGATCCTGAATTTCCACCGGCTGTTCCTCAAAAGTCGTATCTTCATCCAGTGTGATTTCTCCCCAATTGAGCACGTGAGTGGGATGGGCCATGTATTTCCGGAGCATAGAAACATGGAAGACGTTGTGAACTTTGGAGATCTGCGGCGGTAAGGCTAGGCGGTAGGCTACCTCTCCAATTCGTTCCAAAATTTCAAAAGGACCAATGTAGCGAGGCGATAACTTCCCTTTCTTTCCAAATCGGATGATCCCCCTTCGCGGCTCGATTTTTAGAAATACGTGATCTGCAATGTTAAAAGTCAAAGGCCTAGTCCTCTTGTCAGCATAACTCTTTTGCCTGTTCTGTGCGGTCAAAAGTCGTTCTCTGATCATCTTTACCTTTTTAGTAGTCTCTCGGACTAGCTCAGGTACAAGTAGAGCATCCTCTCTAACCTCGGTCCAACAAATGGGCGATTGACATGGTCGTCCGTACAGTGCTTCATAAGGGGCCATCCCGATGCTAGCTTGGTAACTGTTGTTATAAGCAAACTCCACCAGTGGTAGGTGCCTCTCCCAACTTCCTTTAAAATCCAACGCACAGGCTCAGAGCATATCCTCTAGGGTTTGAATTGTCCTCTCAGATTGTCCATCAGTTTGAGGGTGAAAAGCTGTACTCAGGCGAATATCTGTTCCTAGTGTTTTCTGCAAGCTTCCCCAAAAGTTGGAGGTGAAACGGGGGTCTCGATCAGAAACTATAGATACCGGCGCTTCGTGCAATCGAATGATTTCGTTGATGTAGAGTCTACTGAAAGATTCCATGGTATCAGTCATACGGACGGGTAAGAAATGAGCAGATTTGGTCAGTCGATCTACAATTACCCAACTAGCGGTATTCTTCTTGACTGACCTAGGCAATCCGGTCACGAAGTCCATAGTGATGTGCTCCCACTTCCATCCTGGAATCGGTAATGGTTGAAGGGTCCCTCCTGGCCTCTGGTGTTCAGCTTTCACTTGCTGGCATGTGAGACACGTGGATACATACTTGGCTACGTCATTCTTGATTCCTCCCCACCAATAAAGTTTGCGGAGGTTCTCTAGGGTGCATGGCAAAATTTGATTGATGAAACTCTCTCAGAACAGCTTCCCGCAGAGTATTCACGTCAGGTAAAAAGATTCGATCTCGGAATCTGAGGCTCTTGTCAGCGTGGATCGTCCATCCTACTGCGGCTTTTCCTATTGCCAATTGATACCTGATGAAGTCGCATTCCTGATTGAAATTCTGCACTATAAGAATCTCTCGGTGCAATGCTGGTGTGGTGACTATGGCAAACAAGCAAGCCCCTCCTCCACTACTGGCTGGCTATAATTGAAATTTGTTGAGAGTCTCTACCATCTCCCATTCTTTCATAGCCAATCTAGCTAACTCTCCCCTCGTCTTGCGACTCAAAGCATCTGCCACGACATTGGCCTTGCCTGGGTGATAAGACAACGTGAAATCATAATCCTCCAAGTATTCCATCCATCTCCTCTGCCTCAGATTTAGCTCCTTCTGAGTGAATAAGTACTTGAGGCTCTTATGATCTGTGAAAACCTCGAATTGCTCCCCATAGAGGTAGTGGCACCAAGACTTAAGAGCATAAACAATTGCAGCGAGTTCCAGATCATGCGTCGGGTAGTTCTTCTCGTGCGGTTTTAGTTGTCATGATCCATAGGCAATAACTTTCCCGTTTTGCATCAATACACAACCCAGACCATCTTTAGAAGCATCGCAATACACTGCATAACCCACGTTCCTCTCTGGTACGATCAATATGGGCGCGCTAGTCAACCTTCTTTTGAGCTCCTGAAATGACTTTTCGCATGCCTCATTCCAGTCGAACTTGACACCCTTCTGCATCAGTCTAGTCATCGGTTTGGCTAGCGTGGAAAAGTCCTGAATGAACCTCCTGTAGTATCCGGCTAGCTCGAGGAAACTTCGGATCTCAAATACCGTTTTCGGTCGCTTCCAATCCATGACTGCTTCCACTTTACTTCTGTCCACAGAAATTCCCTTCTCCGAAACAACATGACCAAGGAATTTCACATCCTTCATCCAGAATTCACATTTACTTGCCTTAGCATACAACTGATTCTCCCTTAACACTTGCAGAACTATCCTTAAGTGCTCCTCATGGTCCTGCTCCGACGGCGAATATACCAATATGTCATCGATGAACACCACAACAAATCGATCGAGGTACGGTGTGAAGATCTTATTCATCAAGCACATAAATACAGCAGGCGCGTTGGTCAATCCAAACGACGTCACAACAAATTCATAATGCCCGTAGCGAGTTCTGAATGCAGTCTTGTCGATCTCACTATCTCGAACACGCAATTGATGGTATACCGATCGTAAATCAATCTTTGAGAAACAAGTCGATCCTCTCAACTGATCGAACAAATCGTCTATTCTCGGAAGAGGGTAACGGTTCCTGATCGTGACTCGGTTGAGTTGACAGTAGTCAATACAGAGTCGAAGAGTTCCTTCTTTCTTCTTGACGAATAGGGCTGGTGCTCCCCAAGGTGATGTACTCGGGCGAATAAACCCCTTCTCTAATAACTCTTGGAGTTGAACCTTCAGTTCTCGAAGTTCTGCCGGTGCCATGCGAAACGGTGCCATGGAGATAGGCGCAGTCCTTGGTTGTAAATCAATTGTGAAATCCAATTCTCTTTGAGGCGGCAATCCAGGCAACTCGTCAGGGAATACATCAGCATACTCACAAACTATCCCTGGTAGTCCCAACTCCATGCAGTCTTCTTTTTCAAGTATGAGGCTCGCTAGCCATCCTGACAGCTTGTTCTTCCACCTCGATCGTGGGGTCGTCTCAGAGGCAAGATCTTGTCTATCCCCCTTAAATCGGAAACACATCCTGTCCAAAGAATAAGCCGTCACTATCTTCTGATGACAATCGATTATAGCGCGATGGGCGGATAGCCAATCCATTCCCAAGATTACATCAAAGTCAACCATATCAAGGACTCGGAGGTCACAAATCATACGTAGACCCGACACTTCTATTTCATAAGATCTACAAACTAGACCCACTGAAATGTGTCCTCCTAACGGTGAGGTGACACGCATCATTGATCCTAGGTGTTCAGTTTCTAGTCCCAATGCATGTACACATTTAGCAGATATAAACGAATGTGATGCTCTAGAATCAAATAATGCTTGTACGTAAGTGCTAAAAAGTATAAGGTTACCTTGTATCACTGCCGGATCATACACCTCATCTTCCCCTTGGAGTGCAAAGACTCTCCCTCCCACAGCTTGTTTTGGCCCAACTGGCCCTTTTCCAGCTCTAGCATTTTGAAATGGCCGAGGCCGCTGTTGTGATTGATTCCAACCGACACGTGGTTGATTCTGGCCTCCCTGTTGCGGCTTCCAATAATCTGCCTTGGCTGCAGTTTGTTGCGACCCTCCATACCCAGAGCTTCCGGATCCCACAAGCTGTGGGCATTGATTCTTGAAATGCCCTTCTTGGTTGCAGTTGAAGCATTTGCGGGTCTGATTCTGTGGAGTATTGTCCTCGAGGTTGGACCAGAATCAGGTTTGGGTTAAGGTTGGGGTTTTTCCAGGGTTGGTTGTGTTGTTATGGGCGGGGATTGTTTTGTGTGTACGGTTTTGGTGCAATGAAACCTTGGTTGTTGTTAAGGATTGGTCCTCCCATTTGAGTAGCCTTCTTTTGATTCAAACTTCTACGAGAGTTGTTAAGTTCCCTTTCATTGATCAAAGTGGCCCTCACCACTCGAGAGAAGGTTGGAAGCTCCAACCCAACGATTTTTCCCCGAAGAGGGTCCTCTAACCCCCACTCAAACTTTCTTGCCTTAGCGGCATTAGTAGGGACATACATCGGTGCATGTCGTGATAGCTCCTCAAACCGTCCATGTACTGTGTCACTGTCATTGTTCCTTGTCTAAGTGCTAGAAACTCCTGGGCCATCTGGTCCTTAATTGGTGTGGGGAAATACTTCTCCAAAAAGATCTCCTCGAATTGAGTCCATGTGATTGTGGCAAGATCCACAGTATTCTTGGTAGCCTCCCACCAATAGTCAGCTTCCCCTTCCAGTTGATACGTGGCCAAAGTCACCTGGTCAGCACCTTGTCGAACTCCCATGGTGTCCAACATCTTCTTGATATGACGGATCCATCCATCGGCAACATGAGGGTCAGGTGTCCCTTGAAAGGTTGGAGGTCTCTGTTTTCTAAATTCAGAAAATAGATGAGTACGGTCTAGGGCTGCTCGAGGCTGAGGTCCTCGCGGATTAGCGGCAAGATACTGGAGTATCTGGGCCACGTTCTCAAGGGCGGCCGCGATGTTCTGATTTGTGTCCCCATTGTTGTTGTTTCCACCCAAATTGTTATTATTACCGCCGTTACCATTTCGTGTCCCCACCACCTACATTAGTCGGATTCGAAAATCAAAAAGGGGTTTCTAGTTGTGTTGCCCGTTTGCATAAAAAAAAATTATTATATATTATTATATATATATATTTACTTAAGACGAGAAATACATAATATTGAACTAAAATATCGTTCTATTAATAGTCAAAGAGTGCAATCAAAAGAGTACTACAAGAAACCCTACTACTAACACTGCTACCGTGAACAAAAGAGTACTAACAAAAGTACAACGACCCTTCCCTTCTTAATACTAGTATAATTAGGGTTCGCTGACAAGTACTATAGTACTCTAGTCCAAGTCGTCCATCGGTGGCTCCTCTGGGTCCTCCTCCTCCTCCTATGAAGATATGTCTATATAGACTGGAGGTGCTGGTGCGGGTGGTGGGTACGTCTGTCCAGGCGAATCTGGTGGCAAAGATGGACCAGCGACATAAGACCCCACGTTCTCTGGTCATGGTGGTCTATAAGACACATAAGGCTGAGCTAGAGCCTCTCCCCTCAGGCGCTCGTACTGTTCATCGTTGGCAATAATCTTTCGAGCATATCCTTGTACTTCAGGCCGTGGTTCTTGAGGCGATAGTCCACCAGCAGCTTCTGCTTCTCCAAGGAGCAATTTGGGGAGTCCTCGTGCACCTTCTTGATATCCCACATGATGCTTTTCTCCGCCTGCCATTTGAGTCTTCCCTGAAGCTGGCGCTTATCTCGAGGAATGATATGACGTCCTCTCTGCCTCCATCGTCCATAGGTGTCAAAGCTCAGATCGTCCGATTCCGACTTTGATGTTGATGAATGGCTCGACATCCTACATTTTAAAAATTTAAGTTTTATTAGTAAAATATTCCAAGAAATTGATAGTTTGGAAGAAACGTGGTGATAGTGAATATATGGTATGCTTAGCTACCAATACAAAATATCCCCGAGCTTACTTCTACCCATTACACGTCCTCGCGATTATCGTTAAACCTAGGCTTTGATACCAAGTTGTAATGCCCCGAATTTCGAAAATGTTAATTAAATCTTTTAAAATAATTTAACGACTTTAAAACTTGATTTGATAAACAACAAAGTTAAACAGCGAAAGTATTTAATCATTAAAATTGAAGTCGACACAGTTAGGTCTTACATAGTACTGAATAAAATAGAGTTTGACATTTTGTGCAAGCACTTTTGGAATTGAAATTACAATACGAAAATAAGTAGAGCTTCTTCTAGTAGTTCACCCACGGTTCTATGAACTCCCCTTTCTGATTCTGGAGGTCTTCGGCGGGGTCCTGTCCCGCGTGTTGATCGTACTGCTCTTACTCGGTACTTGGCGTAAAAACGCCGTGAGTCGACACTCAGTGGATAAATCCCTATCCTACTAACCCCTTACTTTACAACCAAGCAGTTAAATAATATGACAATTACTATCAAAAGAAAGCACGGAAAAGTAACACATCATCATTTTTCTTTTACTATCCATTAACTTAAGTGAATTCTAGAGATCTTCTCCACAAGATCCTTTCCTCCCATACCACTAACTCCGCCCGTTTCATAGGACAACCCACCTCTTGCTTGTCCTGCACCGGGGTCTTAAGTAAATATGTTTCACTCAGACCATAGCAAGGGGTTAAGTTACCCATGACGTAACCATCTGTTAGGGTCGCACACAACACATCACACACTGGGCCTCGATTAGCACCCTGGGCCCTACCTGGTCACCCATAATAGTACTTTTGAGATCACAATGGCCCTAGTCAACCCATTTCAGATTTCCACAACACACACCCTTTCCACACATTATCTGATTTCCCTTAACTTAACGACGTCTATCAGTTCTCTCATCGTAAACCACCCAGTGAACCTAAGTCCGATCTAGCACATACAATCATATTTCCAATAACAACTCAATTCATAACATGATATATTTTGTCACAGAGTAAAAGTAGAATATTTTCTATCATGCATGGACTTTGTTTTACAAAAAAAAAATGCAATTCATTTATTATCATTCTAACATAATTATTATCCTACTTCTAATAAATATTTAGTTATTATATACTTACAACATTACAGTAGCTTTAGTTCCAAGCGTAAAAGAAAAAAAAATGATCATTAACATGTTCATGTAATCCAAGGAATTGATTTACCATGTTCAGTGATCAAATATTCTAATAACAATTAGTTCTATGCTTAAATGGACATAATCATACAACTACGGGACCTAACAGTAGTAAAAACACTTCTCATGCTATTTGTTTCATTTCCAGCCGCATTCCTCCAAGCCTTTCCAACTCTGATACGGACCCGATAAACCGAAAAACAGAGTATGGGTTTGGTTAGATGCATTTTGATGCATAACTCCAACTCTTTACAAATTAATCTATCAAATACATTATTTTAGAACTAAACTATAGTGAAACATTCTTCAAGCAACTGTTATCATTTCCAGTGACGAGGAAAACCAAAAAAAAACAGAGGCTGGCTACGGTGGTTTGGTTAATGATACATGGGATGTGATTTTTTACTACTTCCAGATATTAAAACAACACACTAGGGACTAAATATACTTAGGGGATGGTAGGAGAGAGATTAATCTACCTTTGGTCCGGTCGAGAAAGCTTAGAACGCGATTTTTGAGTTTTCGGCTAAACGGAGAAGACAACCGGAAATGTGGGCTTCGGGGATGGCTTGGGATGATTGGAAACTGGTTCTGAGATGTTCGAGCTCGTGCTAGAAGATTGGAAGCTTCGGTTTGGTTGATGAGGTGGTGCAAGTGACAAAACCCGCTTTTCACTTTCTCTCTCTAAAATTTCATAGTTGACCCTAAACTCTAACTCTCTTTTCTACTGTATCTACTGAGTGTATGGGATGAAATATAAAGATAGAAGACTTGAGACTTGAAATTTTCGGAGGGCCAGGAGTGAGTGTAATAGATGGGGTGATATTATAGACTTAGACATGGTGGTTAATGAAGTGTACTGGTGAGGGAGTTTATTTAGGAGTTAAAGGTAAGTGGTTTAAGGGTGTGTTAAGTTCTGATTGGCTTAGGAAAAAGGAGGGCCGAAAACAGCTAGACATTAGAGATGGGTTGGGTGATAGGTGTGATTGAATTGGTAGTCTAGTGGATAATACGGTGTTATGGATAATAAGAGGTTTTAGTTAGGATATTAGCTAGTTAGGGTCTTGGTTACATACTTAGCCTCCAAATCTATAATTAAATTTAGCAAAGTTTTATGAAGAATACAATTACTCTAATTATAAAAATAAAAATATAGGGCCAAAATTAGGGTCATTACATAATCCACCAGGATTCTGTTTCTTATTTCACTAATTATAATTCACCCCACTACAGAATTATAATTGCACTCCCGTCCTTATCTCAATTATATTACGAGCTCCATGATGTTAAATACTTATTAATCTCCCCACGTTAAAATTACAGCTGCCCGTTGATTAAAATAAATTACTAACAAGGCCTGTGCTTGATCCTTTACGCATTCGGACGAAAGGAAGCACCAATGCTAGAATAAAAAGTTACTGGGAAAAGAAGAAGAGGAAGACACGTAGAGTTTCAGAAAAGCCACAAATGCCACATCCAAATCACATGGTGACTGGTGAGTTTCCTCTCTTGTTAGATAAATTTTTGCTCCTAGAAAGATTAATTAAATAAGTGAGTTCAATGTTTCATTTTTCAATTTTGTGTAAGTTAGTGATTTCTTTGACATGAATTTTATGGTGTTGTTTAGGACAAAAAAGGAAATCAAGGATTGGAGACTCTCAATTATCCTTTCCTCAAGCAAGTAGTTCGACACTCATCAATCCGGTGTTACAACAGTTGGAAGTTCCCATGAGTGCAAACAATCATAACCAAGTTAATCCAACTAGTGTACATGACCAGTTCACCATCCTCACTCAGGTATTTGTATAACTTTATTCCACAATTTGTTATCCTTGGCACATGGAGGTTCAAAATCTCAACATTTTAATAGGAGTTTATCGATGCTATGTAGGTTTCTTCTTCAAATCCAGAGTTTAATTCTCCCTGTTTCAGCTATATGAGATTGCTAGTTGAGGAAGATGCAATACTGTAGTTGAGTCAAGAATGGAAATGCTACCACCATAGAAATGAAACAAGCAAGATATTTAGGGAATGTATTTTTTTTGCAAGGAATGTTAGGTTGTAGTTTTTGTTTAATCTTTGGCTATTGTAGTTTTTGTTTAATCTTTGTGCTTTCAATGGAAATTTACAACTGTTAAATTTTACTACGCACCTTTTATTTTTGAATTGGTTTAAATCCTCATAATTTATACTTTACCTTTAAATTACAATTTTTTAAAAAAACCTTGAAACGTATTGTTACCTGTTGATGAAATATGGATCCTTTTTTGATGTGGATCCGGAAATGTAAAAAAATTGGATGACAAGAAAGCAAAGAGGTTAGCAGGGATAGCAAAGGACTAATTTGGGGGAGGGGTGTTTAGCTTTTCGTGCAAAGAGGCAATGATTCTCCAACATCACCTTCTATCCCCAACTTTGCACTTCTGGTCCATCTCCTTAAGATATAGGGTTCAGGTATCTCTTTGTAATTTTTCATAACAAGCACTCTTAAAGCCTGTTTGCACAATATTCCCAAAATCTCAAACAACTTACAACTACAAGAGATTTCATCGTTGGAAAGATCAAATTGAACAATATGCACCCTTTGACGGTCATCCTCTATTACATGATAGATGGAAGTTGTCCCATTACAACTAATTTCAACACAATTCAATCCAAAGCTATCCAACAATTCCACTTCAAACTTACTAAACATGACAAGAGTGTACACCTTAGATGCATGATTCAAAATACCACGCTTAATTACCTTTGGTGGTGCACCATTTTTGCATCAAAAATCTTCACTTCTTTCATCTCGCCGCATTTCTTCAACATTTTCCTCATAATATTGAATAACTTGTAGGAGAGACATGGACTTCCTCATAATTTGATGAAAACCACTATTAGTACTCTCACTTCTTTGGGAGGATTTTCATTCTCGCCGAAAAAAGTATACACTAAAAGCAGGACACCATTTTTCCCTAAGATCATACAATCTTTTAAGCCAAGAATGATTCTCTAGTCCAAACATATCAGCCCAATCGCTTTCAAATTTAATTGAATCATAGCACCCATAAAAACACTTGTCAAATAAAGCTTTGAAACTTGCATTTGTAAATAGTTCAGCTAGATGTTGCTTAGCATTATTTGAAATGTGCCACATACAAAATCTGTGGTGTGCTCCAGTGAACACTACCTCTATCGCGTTAACCATTGCTTGATCTTGATCAGTAAAAATACTCTTCGGTTGTCGATTCCACATAGCTTCTAGAAAAGTCTTAAATAACCAAATTAAAGATTCTGTTGTCTCATTCAACAAAAAGCACAACCAAACAATTTATTTTCCAATGATGATTGATACCAACAAATGGGGCACAAACCAAATTATATTTGTTAGTTCGGTATGTTGTATCAAAAATAATGACATCCCCAAAGCATTCATAGTCTAACTTTGATCTTCCATCCCTCCAAAAATAATTTGCCATTCGGTTTTTTTCATCCACTTGAAAATGAGTAGAAAAACATAGGATCTTCAACTTGCTTACGCTTGAAAAACTTGATCACGCTTTGTCCATAACCTGCTTCAATAAGATTTTCCCTCCCCGTATGCAAAAAATACTTATAAAAATCCTCTTTAGTAAATCCAACATAATCTGGCCAAATTTCTTTAGATAGATAGTTATATGATTGTGTTGGTTTTATACCTGCCGCGACCATTGAGGTGATAACATCCCCATATGCTTTCAGCACTTTCCTTCCGGATCTTAAATTTTGCCTGTCTTCTGGACTTGCAAGCTCATGATTATGATCATCATTCAAGTGGGAAATTGTCCAAATGACATTATCAATTGTAAATCGAATTCTGGCCTTACAATCCGTTCTTGTCTCCAAATGATTAAATTCTTTCACTTCACTAATTGTAACGCCCCGATTTTCGGAAATAAAATCGGAGGCATTAAATATTAGTTTCTGAAAAATTTATTCAATTAAAGTTCAAAATCCAAAACAGATAATTCAACATAAAGATTCATTTATTACATACCACTGTGGAAATACTCCCTCCGTCCCATAATGTTTGGCATTTTCAGGAATGCGTGCCATTTTTAAATTGCATATATCTTTCAATCCATAATGTTTTAGGCAAATTTTTGAACTTTGTATAATAGAACAAATTAAACTCTATCAAACAAGATCCATATTGCTTACAAAAAAATATTATGGATTAAAAGATATTGTTAATTTTTTCATAAGGCTGGAAGACTGAAAGTGCCAAACATTATGGGACGGAGGGAGTATTAAGAATAGTCTTTGTGGTAAAGAGATAGACAAAGTACAGAGCCAACTTCTAGGCTTGATAAGGATCCCAGGTATATTCTGGTTTGGCTCCCACCTTTGGATTCTCCTCTGCATAAAACTGTTCGCCTTCGGGGTTTTGTGTCTCTTCTTGATTTTCTGCAAAAAATCTGGCATGGATGCCAAGCAATCCATACTGGAGTGATAGAGTTCACCCCGTAATATAATCCAACCAAACTACCCCTCTTACTTTATAGTTAGCAAGTAACAGGATAGTAATGATGCGAAAAAGTAAAATAGAGATTTTTCACATAAGCCGGTTTATTACTATCTATGAACCTAACGTGAAATCTAAGATCTCTTCCACAAGATCTTTCCTCCCCAACCTCTAGCTATGCCCTGTTCCATGAGATCACTTTCTTTTGCTGTCGCGGATTGCACCTAAGTTATGTACCCAGCATGTATCCCTCTCATTACAACAAAAGGAAGCTTATCATGCCTGAATCATAACTAGGGTTTGTCTATCTTATGCACCACTTCATAATCATCATTGGACTCTCACTAGTTTCAATTCATCACTGGACTTACTTTGCCAGTTTCAAATCATCACATCCAACTTATCACATCTCAAAATTCTGCCTGCAGGCAATCTAAAAATAAAACTTTCCAATTTATCCATTACCTAGCATCGTCTAGGTGAATTTTATTCACATACCGCCCCATGTCTCTAGGGTCCAATCTAGCATTCAAATCAAGTATCGGTGCAATATACAATTAATCAAATAATAATTAAAACAAATAACAAACAAAGCGATCACACAATTTTTTATGAACGAGCCATTACTCTTAGTCTTGTATGGCCACGATGTCAATAATAAAGTAGAACTTTTATAAAAAAAAATTAAATTTTTTTTTCTAGGCTCTCATTAATTATTTCTAAGAAATTAGATTGATAAAAAAATTAATTACATACATTAAATAGGTAAAATTATTAGAATAATTATCATGACCTTAATAAGAGTCCTAAAGATCCTATGCAACATGTTTGAGTGTCAAAAGTTGAGTTCAGAGGGTCGTAGAATTATTTTAAATAAAGATATTGATGAATTTTACCAAAAGTAAAATAACTAGATAATAATTAATCTAATAAATAAAATAGGTTGAGGTTAACAAAGTTTCATCTTAGGAACATAAAGAATCTAAAAAAAAATTAATCGGGCATTAATAACACGGTTTAATAGGTCGCAAATATAAAACGTTTGCAAAATCTTGAAAGATAACTAATAAATAATTCAAAAATAGGTAATTAATAAAAAGAATTGTGATCTTAACAAGATATGTTTTTTTGAGGTGTGAGGAGTCCAGGAAAATAGTCCGAGTGTCAAAAATGATGTTCCGGAAGGTCGGAAATTGATTTCGAACCATTTTTAATGAATCTGAACGGAGTTCGCGGTGGGAGAGCTGGCCGCAAGGTTTGACTTGGTCAACCTTGCGGTGGAGCCTGTGGCCGCAAACTTGGCTCTAGTTCTTGCGGCCACAAGGTTGAACGCTGGATTCGTTTTTTTTTTCTCCTCGGTTTCGATGCATGGGACCCTATGGGACTATGGGTTAGGCCTAAAAACACTTAAATATACTTAGAAGGGAGTTCGATAGGATTATAATACCTTGAATTGTCTGGATTGGATTGAAAATGAAACTTTGAAACTTTTTTGAAGGTGACCTCGGTTTGGCCAAGGGGGAACCTTGGGATTGAATTGAGTGTTGTTTGGCGATGCATGGAGTTGTGGGAAGTGTTTGGAACGGTCAATTTGGGTTTCAGTTGGTTTTGGAACACAAACCCACTTTTCTTTCTCTTTCTTTCTCTCTCTAAAACTCCATTGATTGGAGCTCGAATTCTTGCAATTTTCTCTTCTATTTTGACTCAGTGGTATGTGGGAAGGTTGTGGTGCTCGTGGATCGAAGTGGTAGGGTATTTATAGGAGAATTTTGAAGAGGGTGATAAGATTGCATTAATGAAAGTTTGATCTCTTGGGCTTTGAAATGGACGAGATAAGAACGAATTTATGTTCAAGGAGGAAGTATTAAGGGGATAAGGAGGTTCTAAATTCGGATTAGGCTTGGTGATGAAGGAATTATTTGGTTTTGGGCAATGGGGGATGTATTCAGTTTTTCTTGGAGGAAAAGGAATGAAGGGAGTAATGGCTGGAGAGAGACGGAGCTGTGGGAGAGAGAGAAGGAGACATTGCAGGGGACTGAGGTGTGGGAGATGGAGAGGGTGTGCATGCATGCATGCATGTGTGTGTAGGAAAAAAAAAATAATGAATGCATGCATGTATGTAATTGCATGCAAAAATTGAAAAAAAAAATTTTGTCTATATATTAAGGAAAATAATTTTATTATTACTAATAATACTTATTAATAATATTATCAATGATAAAAAAAATACGGGTTGTTACAACCTATCCCCCTTAACAAAATTTCATCCTCGAAATTTGGGTGTACCTTCAGGTGGAAACAGATTCGAATAGTTGGTGCGCATAGTATCCGCTCGCTCCCAAGTTGATTCCTCAATATAGCCAAAGGATTCGGACTAGTTGAATGGTTTTGCCTCGAATGCACTTCTCGCCATAATCTTGGATCTCTATTGGCTGTTCCTCGAGAGTGACGTCCTCGTTGAGTTCAATGTTTTCCCAATTGATGATGTGGAAAGGATGCGTTATGTACTTTCAGAGCATTGACACATGAAACACGTTGTGAACTCGGTCCAGTTGTGGCGGCAGTGCTAGGCAGTACGCCACTTCTCCAATTTTCTCAAGAATTTCAAAAGGTCCAATGTATCGTGGTGACAGTTTTCCTTTCTTTCCAAATCGGATAACTCATTTTCGTGGTTTGATCTTTAAGAACACATGTTCTCCAACCTGAAAGGTCAACGGTCTGGTCCTTTTGTTGGCGTAGCTCTTCTGTCGACTCTGCGCGGCCAGGAGTTGTTGGCGAATAGTTGATCTTTTCTGTTGTCTCTCGGACTAACTCTGGTCCTAGTAAGCTTGCTTCTCCTAATTCAGCCCAACAAACTGGCGATCAACAAGGTCACCCATACAATGCTACGTATGGTGCCATTTCTATGTTGGATTGATAGCTGTTCTTATAAACGAACTCGACTAGGGGTAGGTGTCGTTCCCAACTTCCCTTAAAGTCCAGAACATAGGCATGGAGCATGTCTTCTAAGATTTGGATTGTTCTTTCGGATTGTTCGTCCGTCTGTGGGTGAAATACGGTGCTGAGACGAAGGGTGGTTCCCAATGCTTTTGTAGGCTATCCCAAAAGGTAGACGTGAATCATGAATCTCGATCACACACAATGGATACGGGTACATCGTGTAATCGCACGATTTCTTAGATGTAGAGTCTGGTGAGAGAGTCCATTGAATCCATCATCTTCATGGGTAAAAAGTGGGCGAATTTGGTTAAACGATTGACTATCACCCAAATGGCGGTGTTTGATTTCGGAGACCTAGGTAGTCCTGTCACAAAATCCATGGTGATATGTTCCCACTTCCATTCGGGTATAGGCAAGGGTTGTAGGATTCCACCAAGCTTCTAATATTCTACTTTTACTTGTTGGTAGGTGAGCATGTTGAAACGTATTTGGCCACGTTCTTCTTGATTCCAGCCCACCAGTACTATCGGCGGAGGTCTTGGTACATCTTGGTGCTCCGTGGTTGGATGGTGAAATTGGAATGGTGGAATTCCTTAAGTACTGCTTCCCTGAGGGTAACGATGTCTGGTACAAAAATTCTTCTTGGAAGCGAAGGCTCTTATCAGCGTGGGTTGTCCACCCGGCTGCTGCTTTTCCAATTGAGAGTTGGTATCTAATGAAGTCACATTCTTGTTGAAAGGTTTGGGCTAAAAGAATTTCTCGGTGTAAGGCTGGGGTTGGGACCACGGCGAAAAGACAAGCGTTATTGCCTTCTGCAGTTGGCTGCACTGCAGCTTGAATCCGTTAAGGTCTTCCATCATCTTCCATTCTCTCATAGCTAAACTAGCCACTTGTCCTCGGTTCTTGCGACTCAGCGCATCAGTGATTACGTTTGCCTTTCCTGGATGATAGGACATTGTGAAGTTTTAATCCTCCAAGTATTCCATCCATCTCCTTTGTCTTATGTTTAGCTCCTTTTGAGTAAACAAGTATTTCAAACTCTTGTGGTCTGTGAACACCTCGAATTGCTCTCCGTATAGATAATGTCGCCAAGACTTTAGGGCGAACACTACTGCTGCCAGCTCCAAATCGTGAGTCAAATAGTTCCTTTCATGCGGCCTCAATTGTCGAGATCTGTAAGCAACAACTTTTCCATTTTGCATGAGTACAGCTTCCAATCCATCTTTGGATACGTCGTAATACATTATATACCCTACGTCTCATTCGGGAATGATCAATATAGGCGCGCTGGTTAATCTCTTCTTAAGTTCTTGGAACAATTTCTCACATGCTTCGTTCCATTCGAACTTTACCCCTTTTTGGGTTAGTCATGTCAATGGTTTTCCCAAGATGGAGAAATCTTGAATGAATCTTCTGTAATAACCGACTAATCCCAAGAAACTTCTAGTCTCGAACACCGTAGAAGGTCTTTTCCAGTCTATGACCGCTTCTACCTAGCTTGTTGTTGTTGACTGAAATTCCTTTCTCTGACACCATGTTTCCTAGGAATTTGACTTCCTTCATCCAATATTCGCACTTGCTGGCCTTTGCATACAAATGATTGTCTCGAAGTACTTGTAGGACAATTCTCAAGTGGTCTTCGTATTTTTTCTCCGTTGGAGAGTATACAAGGATGTCATCGATGAACACTACCACAAATTTGTCCAAGTATGGCGTGAAAATTTGGTTCATCAGACACATGAAAACTGCAGGAGCATTGGTTAGACCAAATGACATGACTGCGAACTCATAGTGTCCGTAACGTGTGTGGAACGCCGTCTTAGGTATATCACAATCTCGAATAGGCATTTGGTGATATCCAGACCTTAGAGCAATCTTCAAGAAACAAGTCGACCCTCTCAGTTGGTCAAATAAGTCATCTATTCTCGGTAGCGGGTATCGGTTCTTGATTGTGACCTTGTTGAGTTGACGGTAGTCGATACAAAGTCGGAGTGTTCCCTCATTCTTCTTGACAAATAGGGCAAGGGCTTCCCATGGTGAAGTACTGGATCGGATAAAACCCTTTTCTAAGAGTTCTTGAAGCTGCATTTTCAACTCTCGTAGCTCTGTTGGAGCCATCTGATACAGGGCCATAGAAATTGGGGCTGTGCCGAGTTGTAGCTCGAAGGTGAAATCTATTTCCCTCGGCAGCGTTAATCCTGGTAACTCTTTAGGAAACACGTCCTCGTATTCACAGACGATGTGAGGAAGGCCCAACTCCATTCAATCGGTTTCCTCCAACATGAGGCTCGCTAACCATCTAGAAAGTTTCTTATGCCACTTCGTTTTGTGCGCGTTGGGTGCAGATGGGTCTTGTCTATCCCCCTTAAACTTGAAATGCCGTTCCATCTGGCAAATAAGCTGTCACCATCTTTCGATGGTAGTCTATGACAGCTCGGTGTGCAGTCAACCAGTCCATCCCGAGTATGACGTCAAAGTCTGTCATTTTGAATACTCGTAAGCCGCATGTTAACCGCAAATTTGATACTTCAAATTCGCACCCTTTATAGATTAGTACTATAGAAATCTTACCCCCTAATGGTGAGGTCACTTGCATAGTCGTCTTTAGGGGTTCAGTTTTTAATCCCAGTGCAGATACACATGCGGCAGATATGAATGAGTGTGAAGCTCTGGAATCAAATAGTGCTTGAACGCATGTGGTATAAAGAGTGAGGGTACCTTGGATTACTACAGGGTCCATCTCCTCTTCCGTTCCTTGCAATGCAAACACCCGTCCTGCATTGGGCTGGATTGGCCCGTTTGATCTTTTGTTCTGAAATGGCGGGTCGGTGGTTGGTTCCACCCACCACGAGGCTGGTTCTGTCCTCCGGGTTGGTTACCATTCCAAACCGGCCTAGCTTGATTCTGATTTCCAAATCTTGCAGCCCTGACTTGGTTTTGCGGCGGTTGTCCTCCCTGGTTTCCAACTCTGACCAATCTAGGGCAGTGGACCTGGATATGTCCTTCTTCGTGACAGAAATAACAGTGGCGGCCTGGATATTGATTCTGGGGGAAGTGGTTGCGGCTTGGCCCAGGGTTTGGGTTTAGGCCTCGGTTCGGTGGTTGAATCTAGTTCGGATTAGGGTTAGGGTTTCGATTGAACCTGGGTTGGGGTTCCTCCAGGCTCGGTTGAATTGTGATGGTTGAGGGCGATGGTAGTTTTGGCGGTAGGGTTGAGAGGTTGGGGTACTCTTGTTGTTATGATTTGTGCGGATTGGTCCTCCAACTGCAAGCATTGGTTTCTTCTGCTCACGCCTTGACTTGAAAAACATATTTTCTCTCTCCATCTTAAGTGCGCATTGCACCACTTGAGAATAGGTGGGAAGTGTCTGTGCCACCACCGCTCGGTGTGTCTCATTGAGTCCCCACTCAAATTTTCTTGCTTTGTCGTCATCAGTAGGTATGATTGTTGAACCATAATGAGACAGTTCTTCAAAGAGTGCCGTGTACTGGGTAATGGTCATCATGCCCTGCTCGAGGTTCATGAATTCCAAGGCCATTGCTTGTTTGACAGGTGTTGGAAAGTATTTGTCAAGGAAAATTTTCTCGAACCTTTCCCAAGTCATTGTTGCTGCATCATGTGTGTTTTTCATCAGGTTCCCCCAATGCTGAGCTTCACCTTGCATCTAATAGGTAGCTAGTGCAATTCGATTGTTGGCTTCTTGGATGTCAAGGGTTTCAAGAATTTTCTTGATTTCTTCCAACCAAGCTTCCGCAGCTGTGGGGTTCGGTTTCCCTTGAAAGTAGGGTGGGCGACGTTTGCAGAATTCATTCAGTGCCTGGCTCATAGTCAATGGCCCTCGAGGTGTGTGTGGGGCTACTTACTGTGCTCGGCTATTGGCAGTCAGCAGCAATGAATGCTTGCATGAGTTGAACTATTTTGGTAGTCCCAAATTGGCCATTGAGTTAAGGGGCCCCATTTTGTCCATTGTTTTGTTCGTCATTCTGGTTGTTGCCTTTGTTTCTTGTTTCCACCATCTAGATACCGTCGTGTTTATAATTTAGTAAGGGGGGAGGGGTGTTATTCATTTAATAAAAGAACATATATAATTGTATACCTATTTTATATAAGGAAGTAGAATAGTAAAGAAAACTTTTATTCATTAAACAAACGAATCAAGTACATCATTCATGTCAAAACATACTACAGAAATGTGTAGCTACTACAATAAGAGTCAAGAATATTCCCACTACCACAACTGTTTCCCTAGAAAGAAAAAAACGTGTTATGTGTAAAACGACTAGTAGATGCTAAAGAAGTCCATCAGTAGAAGAGAGCTGGATAGTGCTCCTCGAGTAGATCCTGTGACTCGATGGTGTCTTTTATGAGCCCGTAACAGTGCCATGTTACTCGCCATAGTGGTTCTTGCTGTCCTTCGTTGGGGTTTGGGTTGTTATAGGGTTCTCGACGGATGGGTATCTCAGTATAGGTGACGTGATCGGTGAAGTCGGCATCCTTTGTAATGATACGATGTTCCTCTTCGGAACGGGACCTTGCGACTTGTGAATAATGGATGCGGTCGATGTAATGTTCCTGGAATCCTGGGGGTACGGTGATGAGATAGTATCCATTATAGCATGGGGCTCGTATCTGTACTGGCCTTAGGTAAGCGGACTGGGATCGGATCTTGAATGGGCAAGGGTATAGTGGTTCCAGCTGAATATAGACCCAAGTGTTTGGATCATAGTCGGAATGGTGTCCTACCCATGGAATTTCTATGGGTCGAGCCATCTAAGGATGAGGTGGTGGGTCGGCATCTATGACTTCACATTCACTGTCTGACTTTTCCATTGGTACGGGGGCTAGAGAAGGTAGAGGTTCTTGCATTTCGAGTCGTTGGCTTGTCAGCCACCACTGTAGCCCGGCATCCATATGTCTCTTGGTGCATTTATGGGCAAGAGCCAGCCATAATCATCCATTTCTGGGTTTGTCAAAAATCCATCGTCCGAATCACTGCTATTGCCATTTTCTGAATCTTTTTCCAATTCCGGCTCAGCATTGCCCATCTCTACATCCTAGTTCGGTGCCTATTCTTCTTTTGGTAATATTGGTTCTTCTTGTTCTGGCTGCCAGGGGCCTAAACGGTGATTGTGGTCTAATCCTGGAAATGGAAGTTTGATCTTCTGGGTCTTCTTTTTCCTTAGAGTGTTCTTCGGGATCTTCTTCTTCCTCAGGGGGGTTCCTCGGGATTTTCCTCTTCCTCAGGGGGTTCTTTGGGATCCTCTCGTGTTCCCACTTCTACTCCAAGGATGTAGGCTAACATGCCTCGTATATTGTGATCTTCGGCGGTGGAGTGAGTGATGGCGTTAGTGAGAGTTGTGATCCTCTGGTGAGCCTGTCTCATCCGGTAAAGGGCAGGGAACATCCCTGCTAAGTAGTCATCTCCCATAGGAAAGTCCGGGGTGTCAGTCATGATGCTTGTAGGCTTTCCACTTCTGCAGCTAGTTGGGCTGTCTCATCCTCTTCCTGAGTATTGGGAGGGTTGCGGTTTCAATCTAGGGTAGGAATCGGTGGCTGACTGTCCGTATCCCTATAATGTGAGTAGTAGGGATCGCTCCTGATGTCAAAGCCTGGTATGCTCTCTAGAATGTCATGAATCTCCCTCTCGAGATTAGCCTTCCTCAAGGGGCATGGATACTGAGCGGTGTATACCTCCCTCCGGTTTGGTGAATTTGCTGTTAGCTGCTAATACTGAGCATACATAATTGGAAACTCGGCCAGTATGTAAAGGTCTCGAAAAGAGAAGTCGGATCCTATGGTGTTCTCCAAGAAGTCCTGTAATCTGCTCCATTCATCGACTAGTTGGTCTGCAAACGTGGGGTCCATCTATAAAAGTAAGGAAAATATATTTATCGTTAGTTTTCTGTATATTTCAAATAATGTCATTTAAACCTTGTAGTGATATATTCAATCCAACGTGATCTACCCAATATACCCAAGGTTGAGGGTTTGAACCTAAGGCTCTGACACCAAGTTGTAACGCCCCGATTTTCGAAAATAAAATTGGAGGTATCAAATATTAGTTTCTGAAAAATTTATTAAATTAAAGTTCAAAATCCAAAACAAATAATTCAACATAAAAGATTCATTTATTACAAACCATTGTGGAAATACTAAGAATAGTCTTTGTGGTAAAGAAATAGACATACTACAAAGCCGACTTCTAGGCTTGATACGGATCCCAAGCATATTCTAGTTCGGCTCCCACCTCTAGATTCTCCTTCGCATAAAACTGTTCACCTTCGGGATTTTGTGTCTCTTCTTGATTTTCTGCAAAATCTGGCATGAATGCCAGGCAATCCGTACTTGAGTGATAGAGTTCACCCTATACTATAATCCAACCCAACTACCCCTTTTACTTTACAAGTAGCAAGTAACAGGATAATAATGATGCAAAAAAGTAAAATAGAGATTTTTCACATAAACCGGTTTATTACTGTCCATTAACCTAACGTGAAATCTATGATCTCTTCGACGAGATCTTTCCTCCCCAACCGCTAGCTATGCCCTGTCCCATGAGATCACTTTCTTTTGCGGTCGCGGATTGCACCTAAGTTATGTACCCAGCGTGTATCCCTTTCATTACAACAAAAGGAAGCTTATCATGCTCGAATCATAACTAGGGTTCACCTATCTTATGCACCACTTCACAATCATCACTGGACTCCCGCCAGTTTTAATTCATCACCGGACTCCCGCCAGTTTTAATTCATTACTGGACTTACTTTGCCAGTTTCAAATCATCACATCTCAAAATCCCGCTTGCTGACAATCTAAAAATAAAACTTTCCAATTTATCCATTACTTAGCATCGTCTAGGTGAATTCTATTCGCATACCACCCCATGTCTCTAGGGTCCAATCTAGCATTCAAATCAAGTATCGGTGCAATATACAATTAATCAAATAATAATTAAAACAAATAGCAATCAATGCAATCACACAACTTTTTTTGAACGATCCATTGCTCTTAGTCTTGTATGGCCATAATATCAATAATAAAGTAGAACTTTTATAAAAAAAATTTTAAAGGCTCTCATTAATTATTTCTAAGAAATTAGATTGATAAAAAAAATTAATTACATACATTAAATAGGTAAAAATATTGGAATAATTATCTTGTCCTTAATAAGAGTCCTAAAGATCCTATGCAATATGTTCGAGTGTCAAAAGTTGAGTTCGGAGGATTGCAGAATTATTTTAAATAAAGATATTGATTAATTTTGCCAAAAGTAAAATAACTAGATAATAATTAATCTAATAAATAAAATAGGTTGAGGTTAACAAAGTTTCATCTTAGGAACATAAAGAGTTTAAAAAAAATTAATCGGGCATTAATAATATGGTTTAATAGGTCGCAAATATTTTTCGTTTGCAAAATCTTGAAAGACGAAAAATAGCGGTGAGGCCATGTGAGGCGATTCTAGGTTACAGTCGTTCACCATGGGAGATGGTTCGATTTCCATGTGTGAAGGTCTAGGGATCAAGGCTGTTGACTCAAATGATGTTCGTAGGAAGCAAAGAGGTTTCAATCCTCAAATTTTCTCCCCTAATCCGTTCTTTCCAGACTCATCTACCCCATCTATATCTATCCCCATCCGGTCTTCTCCTTCCAACCCGATCCACAAACCTTTCGATCTCTGCCCTGGGGCTCCACCACAACTGGTTCCTTCTTCTAATCCAACTCCATCTCTTATCTCGCCTGATGACTCTAGCCATCTCCCCAACTCATCATCTACATTCGGTGCTCATAGCCCCAAAAAACCTAGTCCAGCTAGGAAATTACAGGAGGTTTTTCAGGTAGCAGGCAATCGGCTGGATTCAGAGGAACGCCTATCCAGCCTGGTTAGGTCGTTGGAGGCCGAAATGAAGATCTCAGGGGTGCTTGTCGACTGCTCAGAGTTGAAATCTCAATTGAATCGACTCAAGGAACATCACAATATATCCGGGTACCAATCTTCAGTTTCAGATGCATGTGGTAACCTTCAAACCCTAAATGTCAATTTCAAAATTCCTTCTGGGTCAAACATAGGTCAGGAGGAATTCGTCAATTCTAGATTCTGATTTGAAAGATGGGATTCTCCCGAACCCCATCAAACCCCATACCAATTCGACACCATAACCCTTCTCGTCCCTTAAGTAATTCAAAGAATTGGGCCTCCCTCTTCGCAGCCCAAGGTCCTTCTAAAATGATGAAGTTGGAATACTATCCTCAACTTCAACAAGGTAAGCGTGCTTGTGGTGGAGTTAGATGAAACGGACATAGATGAAGGCAGTTGGAATCACTGTCTTATAGGGCATTTTCTTGATGGCAAGATGGAATTACCTTTACTTAAGGCTACAGCCCGGACTGTGTGGAAGGGTGATCTTTTATCAGTTAAGGAAATTGGCTCGAGATTCTTATTTGAGTTCAAGGATGAGGCTGCTAAGTTGAAAGCATTAGAGGATGGCCCCCATTTCTTTTCTAGGAGATTTCTTGTGCTGCAGAATTGGAAACGTATGTTGCTCCCTACCAAGGACCAACCTTCTAAAATCCCAGCTTGGATCAAGATCTTGAAGCTTCCATTAGAGTTTTGGACGGCAGAGTGCTTTAGCAAGATTGCTAGTACAATTGGCAAACCTCTTCATGTGGATCAAGCAACAGCAAAAAAACTTCGCCTGGATTATGCTCGTATATGTGTGGAAATTGATGCTGGATCTGATTTGCCAGATGATGTTCAAATTACCATCAATGGGGAGGCAGTTATAGTAGCTCTACAATATCAATGGCTCCCTCCAATATGTACAGATTGTAAGGTATTTGGGCATCCTACAGGTACGTGTACTAAGCAATTGGGTACTAAAGTCTCAAGCCAAAAGGATACATGGCAAGTGGTTAATAAAGGTAAGGGTCAAAGGGATGCCAACTCTACTGCTATGGTTATAGGCGAATCCTCTTCCTCACATTCTGCAATTGAAGACTCTAATGGCATTCCAAGTGTACTAGCTGATCTTCCTAATTCGGATCAGTTGCAGCCAATTACAGTCTCTGAATCTTTGCCTATTGTCCCATCTGAAATTGTTGTTAAGGATTCTGTGGCTAAGGGAACTTCAGTTAAGGGTCCAGTAGTTCCAGAACAATCTGTTCTAGGTCGGGGAAACGCTGCTATAGGACCTCGTTCATCATGCAATTCAGTTGATAAATCTTTCATTCAACCTCCTTGTGAAGAGCTGAGTGATTCTGAAGATGAATTGTTGGAGGTTTTGGAAAGTGTGGTCAGTACCAATCAGGTGTCAGAGATTTCGGTCCATCTAAAGCCTCCAGCCTCTCTGAAAGTGGGTTCCGGAGACTATCATACTCCCCATGGAAGGGTTGGTCTTCAACCATTGGAAGCAAAAGGAGCCCAAACCCATGCTGGGATCAAGCCACCTGAACCTCCTGATCTCTTTGGTCCAGGGGACAAAGGGAGAGCCGCTGAGCATGCTTCCTGTGGTGGCTTGGTTATAGACAAATCTCTCTCCAAGTCTGCCCAGAAAAGGTTGAGGAAGCTAGCTAAGGAACAATCTCTTTGTTCCTTGAGCAGTGGAGGAACTTAATGCATCTGTATCCTTTTTTTTGGCAAGGCAGTTTGCTTATTCGTCCATTTTCTGCCATTACTTTGTTTTATGTCTATGCAACCTATTAAACTTGGTTTTTGGAACATTCGGGGTCTCAATGATCCTATTAAACAAAATGAGGCTAAAAGTTTTGTTAATAACAATAAGCTCTCTCTTTTGGGTTTGCTAGAGCATAAAATTAAGGAGAACCAGGCTGCTAGAGTTTTAAATTATATTTGCCCACAGTGGAGTTTTGTGAACAACTACTCTCATGCGCCCATTGGTAGAATTTTAGTTTGCTGGGATCCTACTCTGATGTATGTCCAAGTTTTGGATCATTCTGATCAATTTATTCATTGTGAGGTGCTGCCAAGGTGTGGAGGAGACCCTTTCTATGCAACCTTTGTGTATGGGGCTAATAGCTATTTATCTAGGCAAGCTCTTTGGTCTAGTCTCCACCAGTCTAGTAATTCATATCCTTGGGTTGTGCTTGGTGATTTTAATGCCATTAGGTTCCCCAATGAAAAAGCTGGGGGGTCTTCCTTCTGGCCCCCTTATATGAATGAGTTTAATGATTGCCTTTATGCTCTTGAGCTTGATGATCTCAGGTTTTCGGGCTGTTTTTTCACTTGGGCCAATAAACTGGACCACGCTCATCATGTCACCACCAAATTGGATAGGGTTCTAGTTAATGAACAGTGGATGAAAGACTATTCCTGTTCTTCAGCTCATTTTCCCACCCCGGGGATTTCTGATCACTCTCCAGGTATTGTGTATATCACTCCTAGTCCTAGGAAATCCTCTAAACCTTTCACGTTTTTTGATTTTCTAGCTGATCATCCTCAGTTTTTAACTGTGGTTCAAAAAGTCTGGAGGAAAGTGATCATTGGAAATCCAATGTTCTGTGTTTGTGAGAAACTCAAACTGTTACAAGGGGAGTTTAAGATTATCAACATTAGAGACTTTAAGTGATGTCTCTAAGAGAGTTGTGGACACTAGGCAGCTTCTTGAGTCTTTGCAGAAAGGATTTGGGTAGTCAATCTTCTAACCTCTCTGTTATTAGCCAGGAGAAGGAGGTCCACAAGCAGCTTCTCACTTTACTGAGGGCCGAGGAAAGTCTGGCTAAACAAAAGTCAAGAATTCAGTGGTTGAAACTAGGGGATCAGTGCACTTCTTATTTCTTTAAAGCTGTGAGCAGCTCCCGTAATAGGAGTAAGATTACCAGTTTGGTGTTGGATGACGGGTCCCTCATTAATGACATTAGGGATATCAAATCTAATTTTGTTAATTTCTATACCAATTTGCTTGGCACAGCCCACCCTACCTCTTATCATGGGCTATCCAGGATCCAACAGGTATTATGTAGTCGATTATCCGATAGCCAAAAGTTAGCCATGGTTGATGATGTTTCTGATCTTGAAATTAAGGAGACCTTCTGGTCTCTTCCCTCTGGTAAAGCCCCTGGTCCTGATGGCTATAATGCTGGTTTCTTTAAGAAGGCTTGGCCTATCATTGGCCATGAAGTCACTGCTGCTGTCAAAACCTTCTTTAGGTCTGGTCAGCTGCTCAAAAAAGCAAATTCAACTATTATTGCGCTTGTTCCTAAGGTCCCTAATCCATCTAGAGTGGGGGACTATAGACCCATCTCCTGTTGTAACACTATATATAAATGCATAGCTAGAATTCTTGCTAGAAGGTTGCAGGCGGTTCTTCCCACTTTAATTGATCCTGTACAATCAGGTTTCGTTAAAGGTAGGAGGATTGCTGACAATATTTTCCTTACCCAGGAGCTCATGAGAGGTTACCACAAATCTTCTTCCTCTCCCAGATGTGCCATGAAGGTAGACATCATGAAAGCATATGACAATGTTAGGTGGGACTTCCTGTGGGATGTCCTGACTTCTATGAATTTCCATCCCATCATGATCAATTGGATCCAAGCCTGTGTCACTACTGCTAACTACTCTCTTAGCATCAATGGTGAAGTCACTGGTTATATTTTTGGAAAAAAAGGGCTTAGACAAGGTGATCCTCTGTCTTCATACCTTTTTGTTATTGTGATGGAGATTCTCACTTGCCTTCTTAAGGAGAAATCCCGTCTTCCTGATTTCCATTTTCATTGGAGATGTGGAGCTACTAAGCTTGTCAATCTTTGTTTTGCTGATGATCTTATGATATTCTGTAAGGGCGAGCTAGCTTCAATTAATCATATTCAGGATGCACTCACCGAATTTCAATCCTTGTCTGGTCTTTCACCGAGCCCTGGGAAGAGTAGCATCTACTTTTCTGGGGTCAACACTAGTACTAGATTGGCTATCTTGGATTTATTAAGGTTTAAAGAGGGTACTTTGCCAGTTAGATATCTTGGTGTTCCCCTTCTCTCCTCTAACTCAAAGCTACTGACTGTCAGCGTCTAGTGGATAACATTATAGCAAAAACCAAGTCCTGGACCAACAGAGACCTCACCTATGCTGGAAGGGTCCAGTTGATTAGAAATGTCCTCTTCTCTATCCAAACCTATTGGTCCTCATTGTTTATCATTCCTAAAAAGGTTATTAGAGAAGTTGAATCCATCCTTCGGGCATTTCTTTGGACTGGTCCTGATCTTAGGAAAACAGGTGCCAAAGTCTCTTGGGAACATTTATGCTCTCCTAAGCAAGAGGGTGGTCTTGGCTTCAAATCCATGCAAGTATGGAATAAAGCAGCCATTGCCAAGCACATCTGGTTTTTAATTTCTGGGGGTGAGCAGTCAATGTGGTGTCAGTGGGTCAAATCTTACTTAATCAAAGGTAGGAATTTTTGGAATTTGAAAATTCCTGGTGATTGCACTTGGGTTTGGAGGAAACTCTTGACCCTCAGGCCGGTGGTACAACCATATATTCTAAGCATACTAGGTAATGGTCAATCCACCTCCTTGTGGTATGACAATTGGCATCCTCTTGGTCCCTTGATGAACAAATTTGGTACCCGAATAGCTTATGATTCTGGTATCTCGAAGGATGCTACTGTGTCCCACATCATTCTTAATTCAAATTGGGCATTCCCCATTACTCAAACTTGGGAACTTAATGAGGTAAGAAATTCTTTGCCTCATCTTATTCAGTCCAGATTGAATGGGGCTGACCATGTTAGATGGACTCTCACAGCCAATGGTCAGTTCTCAATTGCATCTTTATGGGACAAGTTGAGAACTCCCTTTCCTAAGGTCATGTGGCATAAGTTAGTATGGTTTTCTGGCCACATTCCGAAATGTAGCTTTGTCACTTGGATAGCTATTCTAAATAGGCTCTCCACTACTGATAGACTTTTGTTGTTTGGTCTTAATGTCTCTCCTCAATGTAGTCTTTGTCAAGAGAAGGAAAGCCATGATCACCTCTTCTTTAACTGCCCTTACTCTCAAAAAGTTTGGGGTGCCATCCAAACTAAGCTACATGTATCCTGGTCTCCTAGATCATGGTTTGATTGGATCTCTTTTCTGTCAGGTGTCAAAGGTAAAACACTTAAGGCTGTGCTCACAAAACTGGTCTTTACAGTAGCTGTTTATCACATCTGGATTGAGAGGAATGTTAGGAAGTTTCAAAATCTCACTTGTACATGGGAGGCAGTTGTTCACAAAATCTGCTCTATGGTTAGAGCCAGACTTTTATCACTTCATAGAACGCCTCAATCTCAAGCAGCTTGGATTGAGAATGAGTGGAATTTGGCTTGAGTTGCAATTGTCTTATTGATGTATTGTGGTTGCTGTACCATTCAGCTGTTGTTGCTGTTTGTTAGCTTCTCAAAATGGAACAAGGTTGCTGTCCAAGAAGGGATAAGCAAGATCATCTCATGCAAAGGTTGTTCACTGTGTTGACTTCCTTGAAGGTGGCTAGCAAGTTGCAAAGGAGGAGTATCCAAAGGTTTCAAAGGGGGATACTTATCTGCTATTACTCCTATTTATAAGGTTGTTATCTTAAACTCTTCTCTTAATTTGTTCTATTTATTCTGTGGTTCAACTCAGTTTGGATTGCTCCTCTTTGCCCCTTCCTTCTCTTTGCTTTGTGAGTGCCAGCATATGTGTGAGTTGTGTGTTTGAGCCCCAAAGTTCTTGAAGAGTGGAGGTAAAAGTTAGAGGGAGTCTTTTTGTAAGGGAGAGTTGAGGCTGTTAGGATCCTTCCTATTGCTTTTGTTTTTTTTTTTTTTTGGTGAATTAGATTTCGAGGGGGTATGTTGGGGAGCAGATATTGCAATAGGACTGCTACTGTTACTGTTTTAGTTTCTGTTCTGCTGCCTATTATTCTACCTTTCTGATCTGTTGTTTTGGATTTTGGAAAAGTGCAGCATACTGCATTGACACATCATGCAGCCATTCAAGGTCCCAAGATAGCATTTGTTTGTTCATGGGAATGCTGTTGTTTTGGGAATGCTAAAAATGCAGAGATTGTATTGTAGAGCAGGCTGAATGTGCATTGCTTGTAGTTGTTTTAGCTGGTAGCCCATCTTTATAATTGTCCTGATTGTTTGTGGGATTCACACATAGTATATGCCTAACTAACAGGGGCTGTCGTTGGGATCTCCCTTCGCGGAGGGGGACATCCTCTGCATCGTTTTGCTATCTTTGTGTATTGGTGGACAATTTATATCTTGCTGATGTTATATTGCTACGGCTGCTGCTACTGTTAGTGTTTTTTTTGCTGCTGCTGATCCTGCTTTCATGCTTCTATTCAACTGATGCTGTCCCGTTGCTGCCAGCAAGAGGGCACCAGGACTGCTGTTCTGTTGTTATGTTATGTGCAAACCAAATTTTGATATGTTCTGCTGCTGCTGTCCAGTTAACAATCTGATGCCATAGTCATTGACCAGTTAGCAATCTGCTGCCACCGAGCATTTGAGCAAAGACTTGATTGCCTACTACTGTTTTGATCCAATGAAGGATGATTACTTGTTGTGGCTGCTGCATTTTGTGGTTGCTGTTGTCTCCTAAGGTTGTTGTTGCTGCCATTCTGGGTTAAACCTTGTTCCGAGCAGTGCAGCTTCAGAAATTCTATGGGGGGCTGTATGCCCGAGAGCATTCCACCACTCTCGTGTGGAGTTGAAGTCCAAGCAGTTAACACTTAGGCTTTTGGAAGTTTGGTGTATTCGAAATGTTTTAGCTTTATATTTTCTCTCAGTAGTATGTAACATATCTCTCATATTGTCATGTTGGCTATTCTGCTATTAGTCAGGTTACACACTGTGTAATCCTTTTGCCATCTGTTTCGTATCCCTCTATTAGATGGGTAGGAAACAGACGTCCCATTTTCTTCTAGACCTATGTAGCCATTTGGCGTAGGCTTACTCTGTTTTTATGTTTTATTTTCTTTCTTTTTCCTCCTGGGGTATGCCCCTTGCAGGCTGTATATTCGGTTAGCCTCTTTTTAATTTCAAGCTGATTTACCCAAAAAAAAAAAAATAGTTCAAAAATAGGTAATTAATAAAAAGAATTGTGATCTTAACAAGATATGTTCTTTGAGGTGTGAGGAGTCTAGGAAAAGTAGTCCGGGTGCCAAAAATGATGTTTGGAAGGTCCCAAATTGGTTTTGAACCATTTTTAATGAAACCGAACAGAGTTCGCGGCGAGAGAGTTGGCCGCAAGGTTTGTCTTGGTCAACCTTGCGGTGGAGCCTCTGGCCGAAAACTCGGCTCTGGTTCTTGCGGCCGCAAGGTTGAACGCTGTATTCGTTTTTTTTTTTCTCCTCTGTTTCGATGCATGGGACCCTATGGGACTACGGGTTAGGCCTAAAAATACTTAAATATGCTTAGAAGGGAGTTTGATAGGATTATAATACATTGAATTGTCCAGATTGGGTTGAAAACGAAACTTTGAAACTTTTTGGAAGGTGACTTCGGTTTGGCCGAGGGGGAACCTTGGGATTGAATTGAGTGTTGTTTGGCAATGCAAGGAGTTGTGGGAAGTGTTTGGAGCGGTTAATTTAGGTTTCGGTTGGTTTTGGAACACAAACCCACTTTTCTCTCTCTTTCTAAAACTCCATTGATTGGAGCTCAAATTCTTACAATTTTCTCTTCTATTCTGACTCAGTGGTGTGTGGGAAGATGGTGGTGTGCTCGTGGGTCGAAGTGGTGGGGTAATTTATAGGAGAATTTTGAAGAGGGTGATAAGATTGCATTAATGAAAGTTTGATCTCTTGGGCTTTGAAATTGACGAGATAAGAACAAATTTATGTTCAAAGAGGAAGTATTAAGGGAATAAGGAGGTTTTGAATTCGGATTAGGCTTCGTGATGAACGAATTTTTTAGTTTTGGGCAATGGGGGATGTATTTGGTTTTTCTTGGAGGAAAAGGAATGGAGGGAGTAATGGCTGGAGAGAGAGGGAGCTGTGGGAGGGAGAAAGGGAGACATTGCAGGGGAGTGAGGTGTGGGAGATGGAGAGGGTGTGCATGCATGCATGTGTGTGTAGGAAAAAAAATAATGAATGCATCCATCCATGTATGTAATTGCATGCAAAATTTGAAAATATATATATATATATTTGTATATATATTAAGGAAAAGAATTTTATTATTACTAATAATACTTATTAATAATATTATTAATGATAAAAAATACGGTTGTTACACTAATACTCCCAATTTTGCGATACCCAACTTTTGAGCACAAGTATTCAAGTTGTCGTAAGTTTTCAGTCAAATCTAGACGCTTGTTTCCTCTATGAATGCTAAATCCCTTTCTCAAAGCATACTCATTGTAGAGGTTGTAAGCTTCATCTTCCAAAAAAACATTCATTTCCACTTTAAGTTCTCCATTGCAATCATTGAAAGTTTCCATTAAAGTAGCTTATTCACTCTCATTTTCATAATTTGGGGCATCCATTAAACCTGAGTAGCCAGGAAAATGCAGTGTGATTAATTAATGGAAACCCCAAAAAAATCACAAGGATCATTCAATAGAATAATGAGTATTGTATCGAGGAAAAAAAAAAAAAAACCCATTGAAATGTGTTGTTACCTGTGAGTAAAATAAGGAATCCCCTTTTGAAGTGAATCTGGAAATATAAAACAATTGGATGAGAACAAAGAAAAGGAGAAACTGCAGTGGGATAGCAGAGGAGTAATTTGGGGGAGGCGTTTTTAGCTTTTGGCATTTGTTTGGGAAAAAGACAAATGTTTAGCCTAATATGAATTGGGGGAGAAGGAATAATTACAGTGGAAATCCTTGTAAATTACAGTTTTTCACGTGCAAATTTGTTGTGAAGGGGCATACCAAGTTTGCTCTACACCGGGTGTACAAAAAAGTTCCTCCATAATGGCAAGTGGAGCCTTGGTATTTTCTCTCGGGGGTGTTAGTTGAATATTTATGAGTAGGGTGAATGTGGGGAGTGGTCTGCCGTGTGGTAAGGTGAATTGGCATGTGGACATTAATGAAGGAATTGATTGTGTGTAAGAGAGGAGTAGAAGTCTTTGTAACATATAAATGGGAGAATCCTTCGAAGGAGAGCACATAAGAGAGTCTAGTAGCAGAAGGCACTAATACGTTCATCTTGGAAATTATGGTTGCACGGTCACGATTATATTTTGAGGTATTTCGGGAAGTATACGATATGCTTCTCACTTTCGGAATCCTTTCAAAATTCTCATTTTGTACTCTTCTTGATTATCTCGTGATATTTCTTCAATCCTATGGAATATTGTTGAAAAGTAAAATAATTGTTATTGATTATAATATTGTTGACTGAGTGCTATAGAACTGTTCAATACAAGGGTTGAGTGACCTTATCAATAGCCTGTCCAATATCCTGAATGGGTCCGTCGGGGCTCAGTGAGGAAGGTATTGTGGAGGGTCACTGATCACGTAATGAAGAAGATGTGGTATGAGGGAGGTCCCTTGTGATTGTTTGTTTGATTGGGTATTATTATGTTGTATCGTATATTTCCCAGATAATTTATTTTTCAGGTGTAGAGCCGGATTAGTGGAGGTTAAATATCACGCTATCGATTTTAAACATAAATAATAATAGTTTCGAATAACCAAAATACTCAAAATCTCTTTTAACAATATCCACCAAGGATTTCTCATGTGATGTTACACAAGTAACGGTTCCAAAATCACAAGTTCAAATAGTTTACCATTTGGCAACATGGTCCAATGCAACGTAAATGCGAAATAAGAATTAGAGTTTAGTGTTATACAATTCTCCAATGTCAAAAGAAATCGAGATTGATTTATAACTACATCTTAAAAAAAAAAAAGTTTACAAAAATGATTAAACAAGTCCTTCAACCTAACTTTCAAAAGAATGTCTAAACACACACCAAGCACTCCTTCCTACAGCCTCTCATCTGCACCTAAAAATGAAGGGTTGAACTACACTAGTCCAGTAGGAAAATCTACACTAACTCTATATGCAAATGGGATGTCTAGTACCAACAGAAATATTTTAACAATAGCAATATTGTTTAGGCAAAAGTAATACACATAACATGTCTGTTACTTAGAACAACCTACCTACGCCAACACATTCACCCACTCATACTCACCGTTTATCTAAAATCTAAGCTTTGCATCACATAACTTAATTCTTGTTATTACTTTTCCTCTATAGTTGCTTAGTGACATTTTGCGTTCTCTAGTCAACCATTTTTCTATTCTATCCCACTTCACCGTCCGACCTCTTACTGAAACCTATACACATGCACAAGGAGATGAAACATAACATGAGCAACTTGTTAGTAATTTATTTTAATCAATGGGTATCTGTAATCTTAACGTGGGGAGATTAATAAGTATTTAATAACATGGAGCTTGAAGTATAATTGAGATAAGGACAGAAGTGCAATTACAATTCTGTAGTGGGGTGAATTGTAATTTTGTGATAAGAAATAAAATCCTAGTGGGATTAAGATTTCTTATTTACACAAGGAGCCCAGATTTATATCTCCTTAGGTCCCTGCCCTAGCCCTATAAATATACCGCTTCGTTCTCTAGGTCAATAGATGTTATTGAGAAATTAGAAAAGTGGGCTGAGAGAGAGAACAAACAATCACGTAGGATTTTCACATACAGGTGCGTGATTCGAGGTATAAGGGAATATGGCAGAAGATCGTAATGTACGGTCGAGTAGTATTCGTGGCATACAGCAAGATGTGCTGTAACAAGTTCAACCAGCGTTCATGATACCGGAGTTGTGGTAAAACCCTAATTCCGCCTTATAGGGTTTTAGCAATTTTTGTTGTTGTCTAATCTATACGCATCATTATTGGGTCTTGGGGATTCGGTTTCCTAACACAACTATCATGTCAAATAATACTTCGATACAACACCTAAAGGATATAAGTTTGTCTGTTTGTGGGGTACCTTAGAGGAACGAAATGTGGATTATTTTATAGTCCTGAGAATCAAAAGGTCATTGTTAGCACCAATGCCCGATACTTAGTGAAGGACTATGTAATAGACCACAAGCCCAGTAGCAAGATTATTCTAGAGAAATTGAGAGGAGATGGACCGACAAAACTTCTTCAAAACCAGTAGAGCAGGAGTTTACACTGCAAGAAACAGTTTTTGACACACCGGTCCTCATTATAGTGGGAGGGTTGTTGTCCCACCCAATCGGTATATGTTCTTGGGAGAATCTTATGATATGATCCCTGATGAACAACATGCTGAGCCCTGCAACTACAATGAGGAACTAGAAGATAAAGATGCTGAATTTTGGCAAAAGGCTGTGAAATCTGCATTCCTTAATGGAAATCTGGATGAACGCATCCACATAATGAAACCGGATGGATTCATAGCAAAGGGTCAAGAGCACATATTGTGCAAACTTAAGGAGTCTTTTCATGGACTCAAGCAAGCATCTAGATCTTAGAATATCCGTTTTGATCAAGCAATCAAATTTTTTTTTGGTTTTGATCAATGTCCGGATGAGTCACGTGTGTACAAGAAGTGCAACGAAAAAGTGGTGGTCTTGCTGGTACTATATGTAGATGATATTCTGCTAATCAAAAACGATGTGGGAATGTTGTCTTCAGTAAAGGTGTGACTATCTAACCAATTCAATATGAAGGATTTGAGAGAAGCCGGTCACATCCTTGGGATTAAGCTTATGTGAGATCGCAGGTATAGGATGTTGGGCGTATCATAAGCTACTTATATCGATGAGATCCTTGCTCGTTTTGGCATGCAGGATTTCGAGAAAGGGTTCCTCCCTACGGATATGCCTACCGTTGTGTACCGGACATTCGGAGAATAGTTGAAATTTGAGTTTTGGTGTTGAAATGACGTGTGAAAGTGTTGGTAGCAATCGGGGTTTGATTCGGTGAACATTGACAAAAAATTTCAAATCTGTCTTTGATGTACCAGTACCGTAGTTTCCCAGTACCGGTACACCCTGCAAAAATTCTGAAATTTCAGCACGCATTTCAGACACTATAAATGGCCTTATGTTATTTTTTCACTCCAAGACCACGAACTAAGCGCTAAAATCACCCCTCCACCATCTCTCTTCAATTCTTCACCCAAATCCTTGGATTTGCACCTCAAACACCACCAAATCTTCAAGATCTATGTGTTAATCGTTCAAATATCAACCGGGTTTCGAGTTTCTCATTATTGGAGGTAAGATTCATGATTTTTGGTTCTCTTTTTCTTTATTTTCTCAAATCCTAGCTTCGATTCATACATTGATCACATTTTTGGATAATCTAGGTTGTAGATCTTGTGGTATTGCTTTAGGAAAGCTTGTTCTTGACGGACCTTTGCTTGGGTCACTTAGGGTTTTGCTGAAAACCCATTGTGGTAGGGATTTCTTACTCTTGTTATGCGTTTATGCGGTGTTTGTGTAGCTAGATCGTGCCTTGCTTCTTTGTTTGAGGTTATTCCTTTTATTTTCGAAATTCTACAAAACTGGTCAATGTTTATGGGGCTTTTTCGTCATCTTAAACTCGGAAATAAATTTTGGTTCCTTCATATGAAATAGAGTAGACTTAGAACCCGTTCTAATGCCATTGGAATCACCCAAAACCATTGAGAATTGAATAAATGGTGGATTTTAGAAATCAGGTCACGAATCTGTCTCATTTTCTGGGTTCGCGCCAGACTTTGAACGGCTATAACTTCTTCATCTGATGTCTCTTTCATGCAAACTTTATATCGATTTGAATGTCTTGAAATCAGCTTTCATTTGCCACCAAAATCACCTTAAAACCCTTAATACAAAAAAAGTTATGATCATTTGAGTGGAGGTGCATCGGTCTGCCAATGTCTGCTGGCTATTCCTAAGTTGTTTTCATTCCGTGTTATGACTCCCTAAATAATTAGAACATATTTAAGTCACTCTTGAGTATACTTGCTTGTGTCCTAATGACTCGTATCCTCGCGCCTCATCTTGTTGAGCTTCATAGGTTCCCTTGGCAATCGTTCTATAAAATTCTGGTTTAGAACCTAGCCGATTATGTGTCGTGGAGTCGTTGTGGGTTCGATACATGATGTAAGGCGTCATGATAGACTTAGAGGAATAACGTGGTACTTAAGGTATTTATCATTGTGCAATGGGGTGCACTTATGAGTTTGTATGCATTGTTAATGATGTAAGAATGAATGTGAACTTGGAAAGTGATGCCTGCTTATATACGGATTGATAATGCATTTGTGATTACGTGAGTTATAAATATTGAATTGAGGGTCCTGCAATGCAAGGTGTGGTAATGCAGAGACTCTAGTGGGCCTGCAACGCAAGGTGTGATAAAGTGGAAACCCAAGTGGAGAGAATTCAATGTGATGCAGGGAGTGGTAACACGGTTGAATGTCTTGCATGATGAAGAGGATGTTGATTGACTTCAAAAGTCTATGTTGATGTCTGGATTGTTTGTTGCTTGGGATTGTGGTTGTCGAAAAAGAGAATGAAAGGTTGGTTTTATTAAAGAAAGAAATTTAGATTTTGAAAAGAGGATTTTTATTCCGGTATTCTTGAGCGAATCAACGGATCCGATATTTGGGCACAAATCAATGGACTCTGGTATTCAAGCTCGAATCAACGGAGTTTGACCTGTAATGGTCTTGAGTTTTCTCAAAATTGTTTTGGAAATCAAAAAAAGTAAAGTTTCATGAAATGAGGCTCTATGGTGAACGGTATGAGTTTAAATGTTACTTCTAGTTGACGTATGAATGGTTAGGGACATCTGTAGGATGTCCAGGATTCTCCAGTCTTAGTCCGTCTATTTGTAATGGTAGCTCTTGTATCTCACGTTTGTTTGTTGAAATTCATTTACTCTAGTTGCATGCTTCATCGCATTTCCATATAACTTGAGTATAGATTTCTCTACTGGATTAGTGTAGCTAAACCTATTATTTTCAGGGTTAGTGTAGCTAAACCTATTATTTTCAGGTACTAAACAAGGAAGTTGGCATGGTGTGCATCTCGTGCTTGTTGATCATGGGTTTCGAAGGTATAAAAGAGCAGACAAATTGGCATTTGTTTGAAATTAGTATTTGAGAGAATGATTAAAGTAAACTGTAATATTATTTTGGTATTTTGTATAACTTGGGGCTTTGAGCCAGGAATGTAATTTTTTTTTTTGAATTTAAACTTGTGATTGGGGAAAGAAATATCATTTGGGTATTGTCGGTACTCCTATAATCATTTTATTTATAGTAAATGATTATTATTTATGTTGAAAATCGAGGGCGTGACATTCCAGCAAATCATTATTCTCCCCATAGGAGAACTGGAATGGTTGCTAACAAAATTCCATTGAGGGAGCATAGTTTTGACAACTTTAGAAACCTTGGGCTCTTTTATTTTATGTTCAATGAATCCAACTAAGGATAATTTCTTATTGCAGACCCAATTTTTTGCCTCCCTCTACTTGAAACGGTCATTAAGACCCCTCAAATTCCAATATCCAAAATGTATTGATGAGCAATCCATAAAACAAAACTAAATATAACAACAAAGTTTCAAATCAACATGAATGAGAGTGAAATGCAAATAGCACTGATATAACTATATGTGGACAAAAAAACAAGGACAGAAAATTACTTCCTTGATCTGTGGGAAGAGCCCCAGCTCTTATGCTTCCCTCTCAACCCTGCTTTGGAAGAGCCTCCCATCAGCAGCTTGATGTTAGGAACACCAGGATTAGGAGGTTCTTGAACTCTTAGTTTTGCAGCAACTTTGGCAGCTTTCTTAGCTGCAGATATGGAAATAGGAGTTGCAATGCTAGGTGTAACCTCCTGAACTGTTGATTCCTTACTATTGCTAATCTGCTCTTCTGAACTGTTATGACTGGTGACAGCTTGCTGTGGGTCTTGTTGCTTAATAGGAATACCAAGGCTTGGATGGTTGGTGGAAGGACAAGGAGAGGGTGATCCATTTTGAGGCTGGATCAAGGTTACCTGAGAACTGCTCACAACACCTTCAAGCATCTTTTCCAATTCACCCTCTGAATTAGTGGCCACTTCAGCTTGAGGGCAATCTGTAGCATGCTTGGAATAGGTAGGTGAGGTAGAGTGATTCCTTGGTTTACCATTGTCCACTACGATCCAATCCTGATTGGTCTGACTAGTTATTGGGGGTGCTTTCTTAGAGCATTGGGCTATAGAGTGGCCAAAAACTTGGCAGATCTTGCACATGAGAGGTAACACTTGATATTCAACAGATACTACAACTGATTCTCCCTCTATAGTAATTCTCATATCATCAGGAAGTTCATGTTTAGCACTGATCTCAATGCATATTCTAGCACTGGTAGACTTTGTTTGGAGAAGACCCGGTTGTCTTGAGGTCTTAGCTGTGGCTTGATCCACATATAATGGCCTACCAATGGTACCCACCACCTTACTCAAACACTCTTGGTTCCATAACTCTAGAGGGAGGTCATGCAATTTAACCCATGTTGGAATATGAGAAGGTTGTTCTTTGATTGGTTTCATCATTCTATGCCAATCTTTAAGGACTAGGTATTTTTGTGAAAAAAAGTATGGACCCCCATCCAAAACTTCTTGCTTGGCTTGTTCATCCCTAAATTCAAAGAGGTAGCAATCTCCAACATCTAGCTTGACAGCCACAAACAGCTCCTACCACTGATATCGGGCTATGGAAACAATCAATGGATATGGCATTTTCTCATCAAGGAAGTGGCCCATCAAGTATTTGTTCCACCTACCAACATCGGTAAGTTCAATATCAATTTCCACCTGGGCTTCTTTCCCTCTAAATAGGTCAGGATAAAACTCCAATTTCATGTCTAGTGATGGACTTCGGGACTGTAGTAAGGAAGCCCAATTTTTAGGCTTGGGTTTAGGTACATTTGGAATAGATCTAGGTTTAATGGATGCTTGTTGAGGTAGGGTATGAGCATAATGTGTAGGAAAATCCTGATTAGACTGAGTTTTTGGAGAAAAAGGACGCCTAGATTTAGTATCAGCTTCAGGATATCCCAAATTAGGATCCCCCTCTAAATATGGTGTACCTCTGGCATTGATTAGAGTTCTTGGAGTAGGGATTGGGGGTTGTACCTGCCGTAAGTGCTAATGTTCATGTTGAGCTCGTTCCTTCTGCCTCCAGGATCAAGTTCTCCTCAAATAACGCTTGTTGTAGCTTCCTTGCAGTTCCCGATTTCGGACTGTGGCTTTCAATCCCAGTAAGAGAGGTTTTGGACGAGTCCCCTGATAGTAACAAGTCGATGGAGATTAGGGTTTATAGAGTCGGAACTCTGAAACAGTTGAAGTCAGCTGATGTGAAGGACTCTGGGCCTTGATCGATTTGAGATCGACAGCTTCGAATTCAAGTTGTAACAAACTCGATGGATAAGCTGGTAGAGTGGAAATGGATTGAGAATGACCTCCATCCCAGGTTGGCTCTTAGGGTTTTCTGAGAGTGATTGTTGATTCGGTGGAATCTTTGTAAGATCAGTGCTAACCTATTGCTTTTTCCTTAGTTCATTCGAATCCAGGGCTTTGAGACCCAGCCCTTCTGCCATTGAAATCGATCTGTCTGCCATGGATTTACAGATTCTCCATGGCCATTGTTAGAGTTGCCACTATCGCCTTGGTTGGTTTCACTTATCTCCAAATCGCCCTACATGTCAGAGTGTTTCAACAGATTCTTGGTATGAGTATGTTTGGTACCGGCCTTGACACTTCTACATCTCCTTCCTCTGATAAGGTGATAGTTTGGATAAAAGAATATCAATTCTCCTTTTTCACTGAATATATTCACTTTCTTTGCCAATATTTTATTTCAGAACTTGGAAAGCTAAGCAGGCCAGGAAATTGATCAAGCTATCTCCAATATTCCTCCAACTTCCAATATTGATCAGGCAAAGAAACTTACTTGTCTTTTATTTGGGATTCTTTAATCAAAAGTGTCATTACCTAATATCTTGCTTTTTGTGTAGGTGATGTTGACTAGAAATGATTCTGAAACAATTCTCTCAATAGAGTCTTGCTCCTAGAAACCTTCTTCTAATCTTTCTCCTTCTCACTTGACCTATCTCCTTTGGTGTCATTTGACCTCCCATTTTTTAAGGACCAAGTGACAAAGTTTTGTGATTGAATTTCTGACCCAATTCCTCTCATTCCTTCTAATCTCTTAGAGGATGTTGAATAGCTTTTGAGTCCTTCTAAATCTTCTATCTCTCCATCTTTCAAAATCAATCCTGCTTTATCTAAAGGTGAAGTTTCTATGTCATTGAGTTATCTCAAAACTTTTAACAACTTAGGGCTCCCTACTCTACCATAGCATGGATTGGCTCAGCCCTTCGAAGTATGTTGCCAAGCTTTGATTTAAACCAACAGACTTCTCTCCTCCACTGTTTTAGAGCTTCAATAGTCTCTTGCTCAATTTGGTGAATTACTCTCTCAGAACCAACTCTTATCAAGAAACATTGAGCATACCGTTTCAAGAGGGGAGTAGTTAAGAGGTTCAAGTTTCTAAGGCTGCTTCTCATCTTTCATCTTATCAATCCCAACTAGTCAAGTTTGAAAAACTCAAAGAGAAGAAAAGATGGTTAGAAGAGGAACTAAGAAAAGTAAAAAATGAGCTTGATGAAACCTCAAATGGTCTCCCTGTGCGCCAAAATGAAGCTTCGAAGAGCCAATCGATACTCACAGAGTTCATTCCTACCCTTCGAACAACACAAAAAGATAAAGCAGCTTATGTTCCTTTGTTAGAAAATAACCATAATTCTCTGCAAACTGTGTTTTTAGGAATTCGTAATGTCATTAATTCCCACTCGTAAAAGTTGCTTGTAACAGATTGCTTATGCTCATGTTAATAGTCTCATGATCGGATATAGACTATTTTTAAAAGGTTCTAAGTTTCATCTTTTGATACTCACAATAGTGGGTACAGCTGTATTATCTATACCAAACTTGGTATTTAAAGTAGGCACGAATCTTCTGAATTCAAAATCTGACGCCCCAACTCCCCCTTTTTAGGGTTATTAATGATGGTTATTAGAATTTCTCATATAAATATGGGTCTTGTGGAAAAACACCCATCTTAAACATTCTTATCTCCTATTCTTCTCTCCTTCAAAACCCTACCATGTCTTCTTCAGTGACCACAGTTCCCAAGCTTCCTACAGAACAACTAGAAATCGTGCTCGAGCACGTCCGCACTTTCATCCTTCTCCTCAAAACAGACATCGAGAGAGATCTTGCCTCTCTCAAAGGCAATATCAAATTGCAGGAGGAAAGGATTTCTCATTTGGAAGAGGCCATGAAGAACCCTTGAGCCTATGGCTTAAGAGTCTAGTTTAGTAGTACGAATGACTCCTTGAGTCACTTTTTTGTTTTGGTTCCTTCTTGTGATTAACTCTTGGGGTTGATTTTGTATATATAGGGACCGGTAGTAGTTTTTTTTTTTTTTTTGTAATAGTGGATGGCATTCCCCCTTTTTGTGAATGCCATTAAACGTTTTTAAGGTATGAAAAATCCTCTCATTCTATAATTCTGTTTACATGGCTTCGAATTCCAATTGCATGGCTTCGAAATGACCATATTTGGATGTCTCAAATTATACCGTTGAATGTTTGCGTGTATCCCCAAATTTGAACCAGACCATTCGATTAGAACAAAAAGAATAAACTAACATTCTCTTTCTGCCTTTTTCCAACTCAAGTTTCACTTAAAGTAGTAATAAATGGACAAGTCATCTCCTACTCACCCATCATTTACTACGCTGGGCCTTCTAACTCCCAATTTTTATAGTAATGATACTACATTTAGTACTTATCCCAAGTTTTATCAATAAATACCAGGTCTTTTGGAATCTTAATACAAATCGTTTTCTCTTCTTTTTTCTCTCTTCCTTCTATCGCTTCTTACTTTTGATATCTCTATGGCTGGTGAGCAACCAGTGCCAGAGATGGAGGAAAGACCTGAAGAAAAACTTACTCCAAAACTTGTCATGTATGCCATGAGTCTCATAAGTCAGGCCTTGTACAAAATGGATAATGAACCAAGGTATGAGGTTCATCCCTGGTCCTGTCTCACAGGAGCGTTTGACCCTCTTAAATTGACATATTCTGACATAGCTGAGTTCTTCGAAGAGCCCGAAAGCTCAGGAAACAAAACTGAAGAGGCCAAGATTCCTAATGCTCCATAGGATACTCTTGGAAAGACTTCAGAATAGATTTTCTTAGCTGTTTAGATCCACTTTTGTAAAGGGATGCACCTCCCCTTCTTGTGAGGTGCAATACACACACACACACACACACACACTTCGGTTCCCCTAAGGGATCCCAGAAATTTTGATTGGTGCGGGACTCAATCGTACGCCGTTGGATCTCAGCCAACGGCTGAGATTTTAAAATGGAACTCGCGGGTAACATGGGGATTGGGTTGAGTAAAATTATCTTGCGGGTCACGGGTTAAGTCACAAACTGGTTACAGCAGCCCCCTTTCCCATTCGTTCTGCAGAGAGAGAGAGGAAAGAACGACGAACACACGAAGAAGAAGAAGATCGAACGACGACGAAGAAGAAGATCGAATCGATGAAAGGTATCTCTCTCTCTCTGGCTCTTTCTTTATCCGTTACTCAATTCTTGATTAGGGTTTTTTTTCATCGTACTCGATTAAGATCGAACTGGTACAAGGTATCTCTCTCTCTTTCCTTCTAGAGATCTCTCTCTGTACGTGAGTTATGTGCAACTTGTGCTCTAGATTCTACATTTCAACCACCCACAAGTTAGGGTTTCAAAATTTGAGTAAGAGTTAGGGTTTATTTAAAAATGCATAAATATGTAGTCCATTCTATTTTTAGTTCAGTTTATTTATTTATTTATTAAAATGGGTTTAATTTGATTAGTCTTTATCTTGGAGTATTTGTATTTTTTTTGTGTTTTGGGGATTTTTTCTTTTTTCTGATTATTCATGTTATGTCCAAGGATCTCAATGTGCTTTCTTTGGAAGGAGAACTGGTTCCAGAACTCGGGAAACTAACTCATCATAAATCTTTGTCAAGAATAAGTCATAGCTCGTTGATAGAAGTTAAAATTCACTCATTGATCCTTACATTTGTACCATTAAGTTTGTTTTTGTGTTGTCGTCAACCTCTTCTCTTGCTCACCATGTGTTCTATTTGTTATAATTTCTGCTATAGGTGGTCAAGTTTTTCCAAAGCCATGGATTCTTCATCTTAAACAAGCACAAATGCAACGATGCCTAGGTACAAGATTAGGATATGTGGTTGCAACCTCCAACGCCTCATGTGGGATCTCAAGAATCAATGGCAGGTTCACCAACATTTGCTCTGTTACCAATAGCAATCCATAGAATTCTGAGAGGATGTTTTGGAGAGGACAAATGGTTAGGCTTAGTAGTTCACTTAGCAATCCAAAGATGCATTTGAAGCAGGCCGAACATGTCTGCCCATGTCTTGTGAGCGTGGCCGTGCCCAAGCTAAGGCTCGGCTCTAGATCGGGACCCCTTAGTTATTGACGATGCGCCTGCCTTACTTCTAGCAGCAGAAGAGTGTCACTCATGCTCGGCCACCTTTTGGAAGACAGCTTTGTCTGAGGACTCCCCATCTGAGTTGCTCATTAGGCTCGGCAAAATATTGAGCCTGGCCGCCCGCTTAGTCACGTGCTCTCTCACGTGCTAAAACGGTTACGCCCAAGGATAACGATGAGCGCACATGTGAGTGCCAGCTCATGCCTAAAACGGTTACCAGATTTGCTCGATGATGTCACAACGATGTCACTTAACTCGTGCATGGCACATGCTTGTGCTTGGAGTTCAAGTCAAAGAGACTCTATAAAATGCCACCATAACCAATATTAGAGGCATCAGTTTCAACGATTTTCTTCCAATCTGGATTAGCAATAGCTAAACATGGAAGTTGCTTAGCTTTCAATTTAATCTTTTGGATAGCTTTGGTATGATTTTCTGTCCAAGGAGGAGGATTATTCTTAAGCCTTTCATATAAGGGAGCCGAATCCTGGGCTAACTCCTTATAATAGTCTCCTATATAATTGAGACTTCCTAGAAATCTTTGCAATTGAGTCTTATCCCTTATTTCATCGGAAAATTTAGAAGCGAACTCTATGCTTCTATCAATTGGGATAATTTTCCCCTGATAAATATTATGACCCAAAAATCGGACATTAGTTTGAAATAATTTCATTTTTGGTGCAGAGACCACTAAACCATTTCTCTTAATAACATCTTTGAAAATTCTAAGATGCTTGATATGTTGATCGATGTTTTTGTGAAAAAATTAAAACATCATCAATACAACAAATTGCAAATTCTGCATAAGGATAGAAAATGTCATTCATAATATTCTGAAATTCTGAAGGTGCATTCTTTAGACCAAACGGCATTACATTCCATTCAAAATGTCCAAATGGAACTGTAAATATTGTTTTATATCGATCAGATTCATTGATTTGAATATGCCAATATCCCGACTTTAAATCAATTTAGAAAAGATGACTGCTCTATTCAGTCTATCTAATAAATCTTTTTTATTGGGAATGGGATATCTTATCCACATAAGAACCTCATTGAGGGGTTTGTAATTGATAACCAATCTAGAAATACCTCTCTCCTTTTCAGCATTTTTGTTAACATAAAAAGCCGTACAACTCCAAGGAGAGTAGCTCTTCCTGATTAATTGTTTATTTAGCAAATTGCCAATTTCATTTTGACACTCTTCAAATATTCTCGTTTCATTTGAGAAGGCGTTGCCTTAGTAGGAATTTTTCTTTCATCAAAACCCTTCTCATAAGGAAGTGAAACAATGTATTTTTTCCTATCCCAGAAAGCATTAGGGATATCGCTACAAATTTCTTTGTGAAAATCTTTTTCTATTTGAGAAATTTTCTCTTTCATCATGGGTTTTTGTAAAGTTTCTTCAATAGCCATTAATCTGATTTCTTTTTGAAGAAAATTGATTTGTTTATCCTTATTGGAAATTTTCCTTATGATATCATTTATTTCCCTCTTTACAGGACGAGAAACAAATTCAATGAAGATTTCATGCCCATCAATTTGAGCAGTAATACCAGCAGTACTGGTGTGCATAGGCATTAACATAGCCAGGAAAGGAGTTCCCAGTATTAACTCCTGTTGGAGATTCCTTATACAAAGAAATGATGTCTCCAAGCAAATTCTTTTATTGCAAATACAAACATTATTGAGTTTATATTTGATAATCATTTTGGACCCACTGGCATTAGTGAGACTCTTGAGAAGTTTTCTCAAAATATTGAGTTGGAACAATACCCTCTTGGATACAATTTATATCCGCACCACTATCAATCAGGGCAATAATATTGTTAATAGTGTATTCTTTATGAATTACAAGATTTACCCTAACGTGCCATTTTTGGTAAACCACATTATTAATAATATTTAGATAAGTAGCATCATCAGTGTGACTCTTTTCTCCTTTATCTAGAGAAATCAATTTTTTGTTAATATCACAAAGCTCCTGAGTGGCCTTGGTTTGAAATGATTTTAACAGCTTGATTTCTGTTTTTAAAGTATTTATCTATCCCTGAAGATCAGGAATAGTAACAGGTTTGCTACTATCCATCTGCTCCAATCTGTCTAAGACATTTTTAAGACTGTAAGTCTTATTGGGCATATGGGGTTGTTCCCTCTCTTCTTCAATATTAGAAGAGATACAAGTTTCTATAATTTTCATCTTTAGCTGGGGATCATCAATTTGATCAATAATATCCAATAAACCTTTTTGCTTATTGGTGAGAACATTAATGCTGAGACCATTCATCTCAACAATAGCCTTCCAATAACTATTAGAAGTTGAGCATTCAATGCCATTACATCTACAATTATTAGAAACCTCTTCTTCATCAGAAGTAGAAGAAGTATCTTCTTCCTGGTCATGATCAGATACCTCATTTATCTGATCGTCTGATTCTTCTTGTGATTCAGAATCACTAGAATTCAACATTAACTTGAAGAGTTGTTGTTTTAACCCTTCATCAATCTGAAGCTCATTAAGCTTCTTCTTGGTTTTGCACTTATTAGCATAGTGCCCTATTTTCCCACACTTAAAGCATTTTGCTATGGTTTTCTTTTTGGATTTATTTTTCTTTTTAGGTTCTGGGGTAGACTGTTTTGAACCGATTGTTCAAATTTCTTTTTATTCTTTCGGGATTTTCTTTTGGAATATTGCTTAGTAGTTTTATTACTACTCTTCTTTTTAGAAGGTTTTGGGTATTAAGTCATGTCATACCCAAATTGGTCGCAAAATTGTCCTAGTTCTTGTTTACCAGTCAAGTTTTGCTTTTTCAACTGGTTGTGTAATTTTATGTCATTACACAAGGTTAATCATTCCTGTATAATAATAGAAATTATTTGACCATAAGTATAACTATCGTAATTGATAGTTAGACCATTATTCTGATCTCTCATTTTCTTCCTTATTTTCTCCGCAAAGAAATAAGGTAATCCATCAACAAATTTTGATTTCCAATGCTCACTATTAGCATCAGTTCTCTGCATGACTTTTGCAAGAAACACATCTTTATACCAACGAAAATGAGTTAACGTTGGGCATTTCAAATTCTGAAGCAATTCCCTACTTCTTTCTCGTTGGTTATCCCAGTGACCAACAAAGTGTAAAATTATTGATTGAACAAGTGTATAAACAACATCTTGTACTTGTTCACCTTTCTCATTAATTTTTACAGCATTCAGAATTTCTGATCGTTGGTTTGCTGATAGGACATTAGCCCACCAACCTTCGATCATACCAGTAAACCTGACTGTTATCCAGCCAGCAACCTTCTGGTCATCATTATCATTATTAACACAAATAGTACTATACATCAACATTTGATGTACAACTGCAAAAATTTGATATTCGGTCATGCCATCTATGTTCCATTCATAGATGGTTCTGCCACTATAAGACATCTATTTTTGAAAACCAGATTCCTCATACAACATATCTTGAGGAGTCGGTCTCGGATAATAATACCTATCTGCTCCTGAATAAGGAAACTTAGTAGGATATTGAATTTTATTGATAGTATCAGGCTGAGATTGGGTAAAAGAATTTTCTAATTCCAAAATTTCTTGTTCACCCATATCATCAGGATCCATATCCTCGAATATGGATCGAAAGGATATGGTATTGAAGTTAAAGGAGAAAATCATTTCAAACCAAGGCCACTCAGGAGCTTTGTGATATTAACAAAAAATTGATTTCTCTAGATAAAGGAGAAAAGAGTCACACTAATGATGCTACTTATCTAAATATTATTAATAATGTGGTTTACCAAAAATGGCACATTAGGGTAAATCTTGTAATTCATAAAGAATACACTATTAACAATATTATTGCCCTGATTGATAGTGGTGCGGATATGAATTGTATCCAAGAGGGTATTGTTCCAACTCAATATTTTGAGAAAACTTCTCAAGAGTCTCACTAATGCCAGTGGGTCCAAAATGATTATAAAATATAAACTCAATAATGTTTATATTTGCAATAAAGGAATTTGTTTGGAGACATCATTTCTTTGTATAAGGAATCTCCAACAGGAGTTAATACTGGGAACTCCTTTCCTGGCTATGTTAATGCCTATGCACACCAGTACTGCTGGTATTACTGCTCAAATTGATGGGCATGAAATCTTCTTTGAATTTGTTTATCATCCTGTAAAGAGGGAAATAAATGATATCATAAGGAAAATTTCCAATAAGGATAAACAAATCAATTTTCTTCAAAAGGAAATCAGATTAATGGGTATTGAAGAAACTTTACAAAAACCCATGATGAAAAAGAAAATTTCTCAAATAGAAAAAGATTTTCACAAAGAAATTTGTAGCGATATCCCTAATGCTTTCTGGGATAGAAAAAAATACATTGTTTCACTTCCTTATGAGAAGGGTTTTGATGAAAGAAAAATTCCTACTAAGGCAAGGCCTTCTCAAATGAAACAAGAATATTTGAAGATGTGTCAAAATGAAATTGACAATTTGCTAAATAAACAATTAATCAGGAAGAGCTACTCTCCTTGGAGTTGTACGGCTTTTTATGTGAACAAAAATGCTGAAAAGGAGAGAGGTGTTCCTAGATTGGTTATCAATTACAAACCCCTCAATGAGGTTCTTATGTGGATAAGATATCCCATTCCCAATAAAAAAGATTTATTAGATAGACTGAATAGAGTAGTCATCTTTTCTAAATTTGATTTAAAGTCTGGATATTGGCAGATTCAAATCAATGAATCTGATCGATATAAAACAGCATTTACAGTTCCATTTGGACATTTTGAATGGAATGTAATGCCGTTTGGTCTAAAGAATGCACCTTCAGAATTTCAGAATATTATGAATGATATTTTCTATCCTTATGCAGAATTTGCAATTTGTTATATTGATGATGTTTTAATTTTTTCACAAAACATCGATCAACATATCAAGCATCTTAGAATTTTCAAAGATGTTATTAAGAGAAATGGTTTAGTGGTCTCTGCACCAAAAATGAAATTATTTCAAACTAATGTCCGATTTTTGGGTCATAATATTTATCAGGGAAAAATTATCCCAATTGATAGAAGCATAGAGTTCGCTTCTAAATTTTCCGATGAAATAAGGGATAAGACTCAATTGCAAAGATTTCTAGGAAGTCTCAATTATATAGGAGACTATTATAAGGAGTTAGCCCAGGATTTGGCTCCCTTATATGAAAAGCTTAAGAAGAATCCTCCTCCTTGGACAGAAAATCATACCAAAGCTGTCCAAAAGATTAAATTGAAAGCTAAGCAACTTCCATGTTTAGCTATTGCTAATCCAGATTGGAAGAAAATCATTGAAACTGATGCCTCTAATATTGGTTATGGTGGCATTTTAAAGCAATATAATCCAAATACCGGAAAAGAAGAATTGGTTAGGTTCACTTCTGGACTTTTCAAGAATGCTCAGGCTAATTATAGCACTATAAAGAAAGAAATACTTTTTATTATCAAATGCATAAAGAAATTCCAAGATGATTTATTAAATCAACAATTTTTACTAAGAGTTGATTGTAGTGCTACAAAGCAAGTTTTAAAACAGGATATTAAAAATCTTGCTTCAAAGCAAACTTTTGCTCGATGGCAGTCTGAATTATCTGCCTTTGATTTTGATATTGAATATATTAAGGGAGAAAATAATTCTCTACTTGATTTTCTTACCCGTGAGTTTTTGCAGGGTTGATGGCCAATCCATTTTACCCCAATAATATGGATCCAGAGACTTTTCTGAAGAAGGCATGTCCTTCTATAGCCCAATCAAGGCTAAAATATATAATTGAAAAAGACAAGAAATTTAGAAAGGCCATGAACAAGATGGCTATGGCCAATAGGGAACAATTTTTCCACCAATATCTTCCAACAAGATTTTACTTGAACAGATGGGCCAATGCTATTCAAGCCCTTGATCAATTCTATGACGAATAAGGGTATTCTGACTCCGAGGAGGAAGATATGGTAGCCAATGGCTATCGTAATAAGAGATTAAAGCAGATTCAACACAGATTAAATGTTTTGTCTCGTGCTTGATTTTGCAGATGAATAGACCTCCAGATCGAGGATGAGGTCGTGGCAATAATTCTCAAGGGCGTGGCAAATCAAGGGTCACGCAAGCAGATGTTGAAGCCAACTTAAAGGCACACAAACTTCAATATCCATCACTACGGGATGCTGCTTCAGCATCATCATCACTTTCAATGGCAAAGGTGGTGCAAACAGAGGAGGTTTTCAAATCTTTGGAGACCAAAGAAATAATATTAATCCTAGAATCTCAGGATGAATAATATTGCAATAATCTGTGGGAAATTAAGTCCCGCTATTTGGATATAATGAGTTATCTAGTCCCTGAAGGGAAATACAGATATCAATATGAGGCAATGCTCTCAGAAACAAGATATGTGGAATTTAGCCACACTTATGAGACTAAATTGGATCAAAAAAGTCCAATTAGTTATAGTAAGGCCATAATTAAGATGGTCATTCCAATTCACAAGTGGGGAATTCACCCAGCGCAATCCAAAACTTTGTCAATAAAAGGTGAAAATGCAATTCCAATTCGTTTTAATTATTGGGATTACATTGAAGCCTGGACAAAGACTTTTTACTATCAAAACTAGAGAAAGAAACATTCTTGGTTTATGAAACTATGTCCCAAATTTGTGGGTAAAAATGAGATTACAAATTGGTTTCTTAATTGGTGGTCTAAATTTGGGCCAAAAGCAAATTTTTTGCCTCTTGAGGTACAGAAGGAAATTGAGTTCTTCAATCAGAATCATCCTCAATTAAGGGGAACAGATACTTCAGAAGGAAAATCATTCCTTTTCACTATGATCACTTTTGGTATCCCTTGGATATGGAAGTGGGATGTCCAATTTGGAAGAAATAGTTCAGGCCTTCCAGTTCTTCACAGGACCTTTCAATCTAGATGGTGGAAATGTATCAATTTGGAGAAACCTTTGAAGAAATATAGTCTGCAACACAAGAATTGAAACTGCAAATCAAGAAAAAGGAAAAATTGTCAATCAAAAATCCTTTTCTAGAGATCTCTGCTCAAATCCGAGCAAATAATCCAAATTTAACAGACGATGAAGTTGTCATGAAAACCATGGATTTCATGAAGGAACAATTCCTACAGGATGTTCAGACTACAACAACAGCTGATGACGAATCCATGACATCAGCAAAGAGCAATGAAGATGATAATGATCCGTTCACTTGCCTGGCAGGGGAATCCCAAGACCCCTATAAAGATGATGGGTCCACCCCAGCTCCAACTTTGGCAGATTATTGGGACAGTATGACCAAAATTATGGCGGAACAGCTGTCTCGTAAAGGAAAAGAAAAGAAGAAATAATGTTGCTTTTTAAATAAGACAAATTTTCTTTCGGTGCAAATATCTCACCAAATCTTTGGTGAAACAGTAAAGTTCAATTATGGGACTTTTATGTCCGGTGAAATGAAAGTCATGACGATGGGGCCCATTTGTGTACCCGATGTATTTTCATTTCACTTTAATTTGGGTGTAATTTTCTTTTCATTTACTATTTGGACCTCTATACAAAGGTCACTCTTGTAATCAGAAAATCAGGTTTTGGATTGCCCTCTCTCTCTCTCTCAAATCCAAGCACTCTGATTTTCTCCTCTCCTCTCTTGTACATTGGCTTCGGCCTTAATAATAATAAGGTTAGTTTCCTTTCGATCCTTTGTACTGTTATTGTTTTCAGTACTATATTTGGTATCAGAGCCAGAAATGGCTTAAAATAATCTGTTAGTGCACGTATTTATTATTCTAGCATGAAGATGCCTTTCAAATAAAAATACATTTAACAAAAATTTAAATGAAAGAAAGCATTTTAGGTAGTGGGACGTCACCCAAGTCGCAGTTGGATTTGTCCGGCCATGAGGACCCGGGAATGGTAATTTGCCCAGTAAATCGTTGACAGACGTGCTAACTAGAATGTTATCTTCCATTTAAAAAAAAATGCAAATTCATGAAAGAATAATATATATGAGCACTAACCCAATTTCTCAAAATGAGAAGAATATTTAGATATGATAATGATCGAATAAAAAATTCAGAATTAATTGAATATGCTGATGTGCAAGAACAATCGAATCACTGGACAATACCTTCAGTGCGCCCTTCTATTATTTATGGGCATGGTTTGTTTGAATTTAAAAGTAGCATGGCAATAAAAACCATGGAAAGAACAGAAAGCCTAGAGCTTAATGATAAGATAATAAATCTTATGGATCGTAGTGATCTAGTTGCACACATGCAAAAATACAAATATGTTCATATTGGTTTAGTACAAATTGCACTAAAACCATTAACTTTGCTTGGTATGGGTACTTGCCTTCAAGTAACACTTAGAGATGGCAGGTGTAATAATTGGAGAGCCTCAATCATGGGGGCTGTTGAGACCAGTTTGTGTCATGGTCCTATTTATTTTAATGCTTATCCAAATTTGACTCTATCACTTACGGATAGAAATTTGAGTGAAGTTTTGAATTGTAGAATCCAGATTAGAGGATATGATTTTTTGCCTGCATCTGAAGTTATAGCTGTTGTTTATAAAATTTGCTATAAAGTTTTGAATACTGTTAATCCCAGAGTTCGTCAATTGAGACCTTTGGATCAGACTATTTTGGTTGAAACTAATATGTTGACCTCTAATATAGCAACCAATAGGTTGATTAACTGGGAAGAAATTACGTTCCCAGAGAATTGGGTGATTAATAATGCGGTCCCACGTAGACCCATTGTTAATCAAATTGAACAAATAGTTCAAGACAGTGATGGCACTGTATCTTTGAATTTCAGGAATTCCCAACCTGAAAGACTTCTAAGAAGTCGAAGTTCTAGTTTCTCAGCGACTAGACAACCATATAGGGTTAGCATTCCTACTACTAGCAGACGCTCAGTCTCGGAAATTCCTGAGTCACAACATCCTGTTGAAGACATTAATTTGGCAGGAATAAGAATATCTCAAAATCAAATTCCACATGGAGTTTACAATAACCCAGTAGAATCACCTACTGCCAGTGAAATGAACTTTTACCATTAATGACCATAATAATAGAACCTGAAATTAGGAAAGAAATCAATAAAGAATTTCAATAACCAAAATACAAAGAATTTAGAGAATGATATTTCTCTAAGTATAACAAGGATCAGTTACAAAAATTCAAAGAAGAATTTTATGACTGGATAGGTTATACACAGAATATTATTCCATTCACCCAATGGTTTTATGGGAAATACTTTACAGAATTGGATAGATCAATAAATGTCATCCAAGATTATAAGAGAAATTGGGGATCGATGACGGGGACATTGATCTCTTCTATGCATCCTTCAACTATCCCTCTATCAGTGGAAGGAAGTTCAGAATCTGAACCTTCTTTGGAAACGGTAGCGTTTGTGAAACCTACAAACACAGATGTTAATGGTAGGATTCACAAACAGAATAATTATACCAATTTATTTCTTAATATTGTTGGTGACCAATTAGTTCGAATTGAAGAATAGGTTAGTCAAATAAGTGGTCAAGTTATGGAACTTAGACCCAAGAATAAGGAGAAAGATGAGGTTTCCCCTTCCAATATTAGATCACCTGTGCCTGTCACTGGATTTAATCTAAAGAGTCCAAATGAAAATATTGAATTAGTCAAAGAATTGCAGAAACGACTTCAAGGTTTTTCTTTGAATACCATATTCGAGGATGTGGATCCTGATGATATGGGTGAACAAGAAATTTTGGAATTAGAAAATTCTTTTACCCAATCTCAACCTGATACTATCAATAAAATTCAATATCCTACTAAGTTTCCTTATTCAGGAGCAGATAGGTATTATTATCCGAGACCGACTCCTCAAGATATGTTGTATGAGGAATCTGGTTTTCAAAAACAGATGTCTTATAGTGGCAGAACCATCTATGAATGGAACATAGATGGCATGACCGAATATCAAATTTTTGTTGTACATCAAATGTTGATGTATAGTACTATTTGTGTTAATAATGATAATGATGACCAGAAGGTTGCTGGCTGGATAACAGTCGGGTTTACTGGTATGATCAAAGGTTGGTGGGATAATGTCCTATCAACAAACCAACGATCAGAAATTCTGAATGCTGTTTATACACTTGTTCAATCAATAATTTTACACTTTGTTGGTCACTGGGATAACCAACGAGAAAGAAGTAGGGAATTGCTTCAGAAAAGTTTCTGGATCCATTGTAATTGCATGAATTGAATAACACTAATAATATGCCATGTAAGAGAAATGAGCCTTCTAAATTGAACCAAATGTATCTTTGGCACTTATGCTTTGGTCATATTAATCTGAATAAGATTTCTAGACTGGTCAGGGATGGACTTTTAGGTTCATTGGAAATTGAGGAACTTCTAGTCTGTGAATCCTGTTTAGAAGGTAAGATGACCAAAAAGCTTTTTTATCAACAAAAGGTTAAAGAGCCAAAAAGCCGTTAAAATTGGTTCATTCTGATTTTGTGTGGACCCATGAATGTCCAAGCAAGATGTGGTTTTGAGTATTTCATCATTTTGATTGATAATTACTCAATGTTTGGATACATTTATTTGATGCACCGTAAGTCCGAATGCTTTGAGAAATTCAGGGAGTATAGGGCGGAAACGGAGAAGCGCCTGAGTAAATGTCTTAAGACACTGCGATCTGATCATGGTGGCGAATACCTCTTGGGAGAATTTAGGGAGTACTTGTTAGCTGAAGGGATTACATCCCAGTTATCAGGACCAGGTATCCACGTCAAAATGGTTTAGCAGAAAGAAGGAATATGACTCTTATAGATATGGTGAGATCAATGATGAGTTATTCAGAATTTACCAATTTTCGTTTTGGGGACATGCACTAGAAACAGCAACGTATATTCTTAACTTGGTACCATCTAAGTTAGTACCATCTACACCCACAGAACTATGGACTGGGCGCAAACCTAGTCTGCAGCATGTTTAGTTTTGGGGTTGTCCAGCACATGTGCTGAATGGGAACGCAAATAAATTTGAATCGAGGACAGAAGTTTGCTTGTTTGCGGGGTACCCTAGAGGAACGAAAGGTGGACTGTTTTATAGTCCTACAACTAAGAAGGTCATTGTTAGCACTAATGTCCGGTTCTTAGAAGAGGACTATGTAATAGACCACAAGCCTAGAAGCAAGATTATTCTAGATTAATTGAGAGGAGAGGCATTGACAAAGACTTCTTCAATACTAATAGTACAGGAGGTTACATTGCAAGAAAGAGTTGTTGACACAGCGGTACCTCATCGTAGTGGGAGGGTTGTTGTCCCACCCAATCGGTATATGTTATTGGGAGAATCTTACAAAATGATCCCTAATGATCAATATGCCGAACCCTGTAACTACAATGAGGCACTTCTAATCCTTTGGATGGTCTATCATTGTTCATGCTCTACCATCAACTTGAACAAGACCAACCCGGGGAAGAAGTCAATGAGTATGTGTGGGACTCACAACCCGATGTGGAGCAAATAGAGTTGGGTCTTAAAAGCTGATTTAGACCAGAGCGATGTCAATGAAGAGTATTGGAGTTATTATCAGGCAGGGAAGGTTATTCCCGATGTACATTGTCCACTCGGTGCCATGCTACCTATAGTAAACTCAATCTCAAACACTATCGATCGTCGTATCCATGAATTCGACCCTACCCTCGACATTATCTTTGTGGAGCAACCTTGCCCTATCATTTCTACTCCCAGAGATGATTGCAGTATCATGGTCCTACAAGGAGTACCGCCTGATGATCTTTTGGAGGTGGATGAAATTGTCGATGTAGGTAAAGCCTTACCACCAGCTAATCTCTAGGATGTCGATATGGTGGTGGATGTAACTGTTGGTGATGAAGTCTGGACTGTCAACTCGACTTTGATGGATGGAGGTCTCTGGGATGTGCCATTTGTTACCAACCCGGGAATATCTTTCGAGGATGCAGCTGCTCAAGACCCTGCTTTTTGGGACGGATTGGTTAGGGAGGATTTGGCTACCGATTTAGCTCTAGGGCAAGATGCGTCATCAACGGTAGCTTCAGTCGACAAGGGAAAGCGCAAGTTGGAAGAAGATCCTGCTGATCTATGGGATTTCGATAGTATGTCTTCTCTGTGGGACGTTGCCAATGTCATAAGGAGCGGCCGAGTTTTCCAACCTCCAAATCTTCAGGCCGAAAGCTCGTCTAACCCATCTGCTCAAAGGTCCAATGTTCCTGCTGCTCAAAGGAACGTTCCCCTTGCCGTTCCTGTAGTTCCAAGTGGTGCTCCGGAGGACAATATCATTAAAAAGCAACTCAAGCGGATCCCCGTTCAAATTTCTGTCTAGGGACTGATATGTTCTTCTAAAGTGCATCGTGAGAAGTTGTCTTTAGCTCCTGCTCATCACACAGTGCCTACCGACATTACTCCGGAGGCTATGATCGCCCTCATATTGCCACTCATTTCAAAGCACTCTGTCACTTTCACTGAGAAGGATCTCCCTATTGATGGAGCTGCTCATAATCGCCTGTTGCACATAACGTCAAGTGTTGAGGAAATTGGGTGCCAACCGTCCTCATTGATAATGGCTCTACAATCAATGTTTGCCCTTTGAGGGTCGCTTACCGCCTGGGTCTCACCAAAAAGGATCGTACACCGTCTAACTTGGCAGTCAAAGCCTACGATAGCACTCGCCGTGTGGTGGAGGGGGCGCTTATGCTCAAACTTGACACTGAGGGTTTTGAGATGGATGTCGAATTTAACGTTGTTGACATTCCTGCTACTTTTAACCTGCTACTGGGCAGGCCATGGCTTCATAGGGCAGACATCATGGCCGTACCCTCTACTCTTCAGCAGAAAGTCATGGTAGGACCCACTTTTGGGACTTTGACAATATACGGGGACTCTGGAATCTGTTCGCACACTAAAGATGGAGCACCGATTTCACAGATTCAACACGGGGAGGAGGATGCTAATTTTGGAGGTTTCTCTTTTGACATGTCTGGTTCAGTCCTTACCACCACCATGGACAATGATTTCATCATAAGTTCAGCTGCCCTCGAGATAATGAGGATGATGTCTTATATGCCTTGCTTAGGACTTGGGATCAACCAGCATGGGATCGCTGAATTTCCTGTCTTTCCTTTCACCGAAGGTCGCTTTGGTTTGGGATATGTCCCCTTGCCAAAGATGCCAAGAAGATGAAAGGTACGGGAAAGCCTCGAACCCTTCAAGGTAACTCGGACAGTTACTTTGTACGTGAAGGAGGAGACACTGCTTACATGGGGCAAGTCAAGCCATTTTGGGATCCGAAAACTCGTACTTGGCTGCCGAGTTTTGAGGTCTTCGCTGTTGACACCTGGTCTGATAGTGAGGATGAGGAGCAAGCTAAAGAGGAGTTCAAGAAGCAGTTGACTTAGATCAAAGTAAAGACTGACTAGCTGAAGACTTTCCATTAGGGAAGCTTGGAGCAGCTGTTCTCACAAGTAGGTTTGGTTGGCTTGGCGATGTTGAGGAGGCTGAAGTGCTGATGCTTGGGCTCGACACTCTTGAAGATCCTACCTCTCTCATCATGGAGGCCAAGGATAGTATTAAAAATTGCATCTTCACACCGCATCTAACTTGCATTGATGACACGTCTGAGTATGACACAGAGTCGGAATTTGTGCTAAGGCCCTCCACGTCGTAGCTCTTACTTTGAGTTTGAGTCAACTGTACGGTTTTATAAAATGCATGATCCTACTTCCGACTACTTTGCTAATTTCTATATAAATTATGTCGACCCCGACGACGAAGGAATAGATTTTGATGGGACCATCCCTACTGAATTGCGTTCCCTTATCGAAAGGGAAGACGAAAGGCATGCTCAGCCTCTAAAAGAAGAAGTAATTTCTATAAATTTGAAAGACGAGGATGACCCCCGTGTGATGCAAATTGGTTCAACCCTATCCCCAGAGGATCGCACCGCGTTGATCGAACTGCTCAAAGAATTCTTCGAAGTCTTTGCATGGTCTCACAAGGATATGCCTGGCATTGATCCCGAAATAGTGCTACATCGAATTTCATTTATGTCTGGAGCTACACCCCTCAAGTAAAAGCTCCGCAAAATGAGGTCAGACTGGGTCCAGAAGATCAAGGAAGAAGTCACCAAGCAGATTGATGTAAGTTTCTTGAGAGTTGCAGAGTATCCTAAATGGGTCGCCAACATTGTGCCTGTGCCTAAGAAGGATGGAAGAATCCGAGTCTCCGTCGATTTCATGGACTTAAACAAAGCAAGCCCCAAAGACAATTTTCCCTTGCCACATCGATGTGCTTGTGGACAATACGGCGGAGCATGCTTTGCTTTCGTTCGTCAACGGATTCTCTGGATACAACCAGATCTTCTTGGCATTGGAGGATCAGGAAAAGACAATGTTCGTCACTAAATGGGGTACCTATTGCTACGTGATGATGTCGTTCGAACTAAAGAATGCTGGCTGCACCTTTCAAAGGGCCCAAATGAACTTGTTACATGACTTTATCCATAAGACAGTTGAGGTCTACGTCAACGACATGATTGTGAAGCCAAAGGAATGAGAGGATTTCATTCCGGCACTCAAGCAATTTCTCAAGAGACTCCGTAAGTACAAAATGCGTCTCAACCCACAGAAGTGCACATTTAGTGTCACGACAAGTAAGATGTTGTGGTTCCTAATCACTGCAATAGGGATCGAAGTAGATCCATCTAAAATCAAGGCGATTCTCGAGATGGAGCCACCACAGTCCGAAAAGGGAGTGCGAAGCTTTTTGGGCAAGGTTCAGTTCATAAGCCGGTTCATCGCCAAGTTGACTTTAACTTGCGAGCTAATGTTCCATTTGCTCAAGAAGGATGTCCCATTCGAATGGACAGACAAGTGCCAAGCTGCTTTCGAGTCAATCCATAAATACTTGCAAAACCCACCGGTGCTGATGTCTCCTACACCGGGTCGACCTTTGATCTTGTGCTTGTCTGTAACTCCGTCGGCTATGGATTGTTTGCTAGCACAAGAAGGGGATAATGGAGTCCAGAAAGCAATCTACTATCTGAGCAAGAAGATGGTGGGATGTGAGGAGCGCTATACTCCTTTGGAAAAGACGTGTTGGGCGCTTGTTTAGGCCTCCAAAAAGCTAAGGCACTACATGTTGGCTTATTCAGTGAGATTGATTTCTCGGATGGATCCTATCAAGTATTTGTTCGAGAAACCTACACTTACTCATAAGTTAGCGCGTTGGTTACTTTTGCTGGCAGAGTTCGATCTCAAATACATTACGAGGAAATCAGTGAAAGGACGTGCTATGGCAGAATTTCTGGCTGACCACATGATTGATGGACCAGAGGAGGTGGATTTCACCTTCCCTGATGAAGAGGTTTTAACAATGGTCGAGGAGGTTTGGACGCTTTATTTTGATGGGGCTGCTAATCAGAAAGGATTTGGGATTGGAGTGCTATTAATCATGCCTGCTGGTGCTCATATTCCTCTTGCTTTCAAGTTAAACTTCGATGTCATGAATAATCAAGTTAAGTATGAGGCCTGCATCGTCGGAATGCAGGCTGCAATTGCTCTTGGAATTGAAAAGCTCAAAGTAAACCTGGTAGTCTCTCAGGCCAATGGAGCTTGGATGGTTCGTGAGGAAAAACTAAAGTCTTATCACCAAGGTTTGGAAGAACTTATTCCTCGCTTCAATAAGGTGACTTTCACCCATATTCCACGCTTGAAGAATCAGTTCGTCAACACTTTGGCGACTTTGGCATCAATGATCGAACTTCCAATAGGAATCAAGCTGTGATCAATCGTGATTGAACAAAGGGGCTTGCCCGCATACGAGTACATCAACTCCATCGATGATGTCGATGATGGCCTACCTTGGTACCATGACATATGGAACTTTGTCGAGCGTGGGGAGTTTCCTACTGAGGCCACCAGAAAAGATCGAGTCGCTTTACAACCATTAGCTGCCCAGTACATCATTTGTGGAGGGAAATTGTACTGGAGGTCTCATTATGGGATGCACAAGCTGTGTGTCAACAACGCTGAAGCAACTAGGATAATGAAGAAGATTCACGAAGGAGTCTGCGGTCCTCGCATGAGTAGTGTCATGCTTGCAAGGAAGATCCTAAGGCAAGGCTATTACTGGTCTACAATGGAGTCTTAATGCATCGACCACGTGCGACGGTGTCCAAGTGCTAAATCCATGCTAACCTACAACATCTTCCTCCGTCAAGTTTGTATGGCATGACTTCGCCTTGGCCTTTCTCTGTCTGGGGCATCATGTCATCGTGGTTAGGCCTTCTGCTTCGAATGGTCATAAGTTTATACTAGTGGCGATAGACAACTTCATTAAATGGGTTGAGGCTGAATCTTACAAAACCTTGACAACGGTTCAAGTCGCTCAGTTCATTCGGAAGAACATCATCTATCGGTACGGTGTCCCACAGGCATTTGTATCTAATAATAGGTCTCATTTCAAAGGTAGGGTTTTGGAGCTCTTTGAGAAATTCAAGATCCAAATCCATCATTCGACAGTCTATCGTCCACAAACAAATGGAGCAGTCAAGGCTGCAAACAAGAACGTTGAGGTGGTCATTAAGAAGACCACTGAATCTGTAAGGGACTGGCACAAGCAACTGCCTTTAGCGCTTTGGGGTTATCGAACGTCGATTCGAACTTCAACTGGTGCAACTCCTTATTCTCTGGTTTATGGGATGGAGGCAGTACTCCCCATCGAGCTTGAAGTACCATCATTGAGAGTCATGGCAGAATGTGGTCTCACGGAATCTGAGTGGCTTAGCGCCAGGTTTGTAGAGTTAATGTTGTTTGACGAAAGAAGGCTCCGCGCCTTGTATCATGTTCAAGGGTATCAACTGTGAATCGCTCGTGCATTTAACAAGCAAGTGAAGTCCAGGGACTTAATAAAAGGGGATATGGTTACAAAGGAAATCTGTGCTCTGGTGTTTGATCCTCACGGGAAGTTCCGACCAAAGCGTTCTGGGCCTTATATTATCAAGACCATCCTATCTGGGGGTGCTGCTAAACTCATCGATCTCGACAGAAATGAATTCAATACTTTTGTTAGCCTAGATCGACTCAAGCGTTACTATCCCTGAGAGATGCTCGTTGGACTGAAAACCACAAGGGTGGGTGGTTCCAAGCAAAAGCTAGAGCCGTCTGCTAGACCAAAAACCTAAGGAGGCAGTTTAGGCAAAAAGTCAAAAGCTCGCTAGACCAGAAACCTGAAAAGGCACTTCAAGGCAAAAGTTAAAGCGTAAAAGGAGAGGTAAAACACACGAGTGAACCTTGGCCTGAACTACGTCTTGACCTGATTCCTTGAAAAGGGATACGTAGGCAATCTCTCCTCGAGATTCGGTCACAATCTTTCAAGTCGATCCATGGTGGACGCATTTTGGCACATATCAAAGGTCGAGAAGGTCGAGAACAAGTCAAGCTACATTGGAGAATCAGAAGGGGGAAACCCTTCATTTTTCAACTTTATTACAAACTACTATTTATAATATACAAGTTGAGCATAAAAACCTTAAAACATTTGAAGCATGAAAAATAGAATGAAATGCTAAAGAAGCCTAACGGCTCACAGCGTATTCTAAATATAGCAAAGTCAGCTCCGGAGTCAGTCAATGTTTTGTCTTTCGCTTATCTCAGCTCGCAACCATCTTTTATACCAACTCGTTTACGTTGGGCTAAAATCTGGATTTGCTACTTAAATGTCTCTAAGACCCCAACGCCTTTGGTACTCATTGAGTGTTTGAGCATTGAAGTTGGGTAGACGGAAATTCTCGGTGCTAATGCGATTGTTTTCCTAGGAAATGCCTAGCTGGCGAAGGATGCGGCCGGGGATATAGACATGAACCTTGTCAATCCAGCAATTACCATCCTGTCGAACCCGTCCGAATGAGTGGCCATGTCGGGCAAATCCAACCAAGTGCATCTCTGAGCAACTTCATCGCGCTGCACATGCCTCAGGAATTCATACCACTCTTCCAAGTCCATTTCGGGGAACCTCGTCTGCCTTTGATGACTCCGTCGTGGAAAGAGATTCCAGCCTTCCTCCAGAGGGTGAAGCAACTCGATCTTGTCTGATAGCCACAACTACATGAGTGAAAAGACAAGTAAGGAGTCAGATAAGGCCTGAGTGAGAAAACAAGCGAGAAGCTAGGAGCAACCCAAGCCGAGTGTCAAGGTAAAATGAGAAAGTGTGAAAACTGGAAAAAGGTGAGCTGAGTGAGTTTACCTGAAGAAGAAGTGGACTGCCGCTGAAAATGTTAGTTTGACCGGTGCTTATCAAATCTAAACCCAGAAGCGTCTCTGCAAGGACTAGAGGCACCATGTTCTTTCGAACCCCCATTTCAGTGGCCACGCTCACCAAGAGAGTACTGACTCGCCCAGCAGCAGGAACCAGTAGGTAGGCAGCCAATAGACAGATCACCAAGGCAAAGCGATGCCGGGCTTGCATAGCATCGTCTCCCAAATCACCACTTGGACTATACCTTTCGATTAGGCAAAGAATGTTGATTTGACCACCTTCTTTTGGCCAAACCTCGAGAAATGTTGAGTGAAGTCGCTAGCAGCCCTGGCATGCTCACTTGATAGGGTGGGACAACAAGTGTATGAGATGCGAAGCTTCGAAGATAGGCTTGAAACTCCTCGATAGTCAGACACATCTCATTATCGCCAAAGCAGAAGACATGGACATCGGGGCCCCAAAACAAAAGAGCAACTCTCAGAAGCTCAGGACGGAGTGGCACATGACGAAGGTATAGGAATGAGGCAAGGCCATGAGTGTCACGCCCTCGATTTTTAACATAAATAAATAAGTCATTTCAAATAAAAGACCCTCGCATATCATATATAATACCCAAAAGAGTTTTCCACCTGTTTAATTTTACAAAACAAGTCCCCAAGTCAAAAGATATACAACTTTGGCACTCCGGCCCCAAATATACAGAAATACAAGTATGAACCTGTTTAGAATATTACAAACGTTTAGTCAAAAGAATTGAAATGATAAGTTACAAATACATCTCAATCAAAATAATATTAATACAAAGATGCTTAAGTAACTACATGAGATTAGTTTCCAACAAAAAGTCTTTTGTTCCCAAGCACACATTGCATGCGAGTTATTGTCCAACATTTTGTCCTGAAAAAAAGATTAGGTTGAGCTACACTAGCCCAGTAGAAAAATCTTTACCAATTCTATGTATAAATATGAAGCCAAGTGCAAAATGAGATGACAAGGAGATGTAGTTCAATTAGGAGATAACAACGAACTCTTAGGTGTATCAACATTCATTACGATCGCTAAAGGACATGCCATTATCACAAAAGTCACACGATTCACAAGACTCATGCACTCTACCAACTCAACACGACTCGCTATCCCAAATTCCCACCAATGGTATTTCCACCCCTAATGTTACCTTATAGCACTACGAGGATTACCATGTTACCACCCCTTGCGTCACAGTGATCCCTAACGACTTGAGTCACCGTATTACCACCCTTGCGTTACGAGACCCGTCTAAGTCTCTGTATTACCACTCCTTGCGTTACGAGACTCCCTAAACCAACTTCCGACTCAAACAACTACTTTCTCACACAATATGCAAGTCAAGACTCCCCCATGTTCACATTCATAGATAAGACTTCATACAATATGCCAACGTTATCACAAATATGCATAAACATTCACAAGTGCCAACAATCAATAGGAATTATTTAAACGAAATTTCAACTAAGAAATTCCTTATTCGTTCCTCACTAACGGAAGGCCAATAGGTCAAGAATATCATCCACTAATCATAGGAAGTCATAATTACAAAACAAGAATCATAGGAGTAGCCAATGGATGTTGGGAGACTGACACACCCCCACTCTAACAGTCATAACTTTCTGTGTACTTAGATTCTTTAGGTGATTTTAGTGGCAATGAAAAGCTAACTTCAAGACCTTCGATTCAATATAAAAGTTGCACGAAACGGACATCGGACGAAAAAGTTATGGCCGTTTGAAGTTGGGCTGAAATCCAGAAAACGAGCAGAAATTCCAGAGAGGGGAGGGATCGATCCCCCCATCACCAGGGATCAATCCTTAGGCTTGCTGTAACAGACATGAAAAGGGGGATCGGATCGATCCCTACTCGATTTCGGGTGATTTTTTGCAGATTTCGACAGCTTTCGAAATGAACGGAGAGAGGCGATCAAAGCCCGATTCTTACACCAAACCAACATATAAACACATAAAAGAGGTAAAGAAGTCCTTACCTCGCGACGAACACCAAGATCTATGAGATTTGAGCAAGCCCTAGCCTCTTTGAACTTCAAATCTTTGATTCAAGCTTGACCAAGGATTTTCGAGCTCAAGAACACGATTGGAAGGCCAAAGGGAGGTTGATTTTTGGGTTTCTTGAGAGATAGAGCAAGGTTTTGTGAGAGAGCAAGAGAGAGAGAGATCCGGCCGAAGAGAAAGAGAGAACGGATGAGAGAGAGTGAGAAGGGACAAAATAATCTCCTACACACCATACACCCACTACATATACCCCTGTATCTTTATATCACCCCCATACTCCCTCAATCTTCTATTATTTCACTTCACTCCTCAATTCAATTAACCAACAAATAAATCATATTTTCTCAATTAAACATTTAATAAGCATTTCAATAATTAAAATTATTTGGGTCTCTACAGTCTATCCTCTTTAAAAAAAATTCGTCTCGAAATTTTCAACTCAAGCCAACTAAGATCATGAGTCAAGTAATCATGCTCATGTCACAACACATATCATCAATTAGCAAGTTAATAATCATAAGGTTTGACATTTTCGAGACTCACATTGATTAATTCAGAAAAAAATGCGGATACTTCTCTCTAACCTCGTCTTCCCTTTCCCATGTCGACTCTTCCTTTCCGAGATTACTCCATAGAACTTGCACTAACGGAATGGTTTTACCCCTCAAAACTTGCTCACGCTAATCTAGGATATGCATCAGTTTCCCCTCAAGAACTACCAACCTCTAATCATTATTATTAAATTTTCAATTTTCACAAACACTCAAGTTCTAACACTCGCACAAGAGTCCTTGTACCCTTATAATTACATGACATTCACTCTGAAATCCAACAAATGGGACCCCCACGTTTCTCTAAACTTACCTTATTTCACCAAGTGCCTCTCGAACTCTCTAAAAGGATGTATTGAACCATTTGATAAACTCCAACTCTCATTTTCACCAATCAACGTCAACTAATGAATCAATTTAGAGAACGCAAATAATCTCCACTGGAATAAAACTAAAAAGCCTAGAACCCAATTATTAGACTACATAATGGCTCATCACCCTCTGCTCAGCTATAAACACCCACTCACCGTAGTTAAACTCCTCACATTCCAAAGTTATTGATATTTCTTTCAACTCCAAAAATAAACACGTCTCACAGCCTATTCAATTCTATTGATTCTGCTAATAATTGACAACACCACTCCCTTGACAATCCCAAATGACCCCATGCATCTTGGTACTCACTTCCGTGTCATAAAAACACTATTAACCTTCCTTGGTACAACGAAACACATAACACAAACCCGCTAGCCAACTCACACATCTATTTACCCATAAAACTACTCTGTCAATTCTGCACAAACCTCATATGTCCTTTTCGTCCATCTAACATTCGAACAAAACCAAAATTCCAACACCACTCCACATTCCCCTCAGCCCACTCAAAATCACTACCGGTTTCTTTTTTGAATGCCCAAACCTTTTTTTTTTTTTTTTTTATAGAAATGCATCCGTCCGACATAACACACTCTTGACACCATTTGGGTGAACTCTCCATTTCACTATTCTCCTTATCACACGCCTTTAAATACTTCAAACTGGAGGGGTTGACATACTGTGGAAACCTCTCATATCTAATTTTCTAATTAGGTCATACAAAAGAGTAGTAAGTACATAATTTTTTTGAAGTCAAATTCTACCCTCTTCAGACTGTATACCTCATTATTGTTAGTAAAAAAAAATAGGACATACACCAAATTCCAACTAAAGATTAACTCCTCGTCACAAGCACACACGCATACATTAGTGTCCATCCCACACTACATTCTAAGAGCAAATTCCATACACTAAGACTACACAACAGGTCAAACATGTAAATTTAAACGAAATAGCAACACATTTCAAATATATATATTTTTTTAAAAAAAATCAACCATACAAATTTATAGCTTACACAATACCCATCTCTTCATAACTCATGGCTCTTGAAAGCCCAATAGCAATCAAGTTCACCTCGCTCTCGTAAGACCTCACGATGTCTATCACTTTATCGATCTCTGGTACTCTCATTCAGTTAGTCTAGTCAATTTAAACATTTCTCATATTCACCATCTTAAATCACACTTCTAGTATAACCATCAATACTAATCATTCCTCTTATCGGACAACATCACAACCTAATAACATCTCATCACCCAAGCATCCACAAAATATATGCAACGGTTGCACCAACAAGCATCTAATACTTTATCCGATCTTAGAAGAAGAGTTAATCACATTCCTAATTATATTTTAAGACTTCTACTATCTCATTACTCAAGGGTCAAACTTGCTCAAATAACTTCCAACGGTCTCACTCACCACAAATTTCATAGCTCACAAATCTCTTTTTCTACTAAGTAGTCATATCGATATCAATGTTTCTCAATGACAATTACTACTATTTCACCACCAACTCACAACAGTAACAACACCACCATTACAATAAATATTTCAATAGGGACCTATCGCGTTCCCCATCGTATCCCTCTATTTTACATTATTCATTTTAATACCAACATGCCAACGAGTGCTCACACTCGTACACATACATGCACCCGCCCCCGCCCCCTCCCTTTTTTATTTTTTTTTACATCAGATTTTTTTTTATCCACACGTGAAACACTAACATAACCCTCTTACAATATTTGTCGCACCCCAAGTATCAACATGTCTTCATACCAAACAAATTATCTCATTGATAATAGAATAATGACCCACGATACAGGAAGGCTATAAGAAAGAAAGAAGACAAGTACAGGCATTCCAAACAATTCAGTACACCAACTCAGCCACAAAGTCTGGAAAGTCCATAAGGAAGAAAAGAAGCTAGTATCGACATTTTGAACACTCTAAGATGCCAACTCAAGTACTACGTTAACAATTTTTTCATCTGAATGCTCATATATATATATATATATATATATATATATAGTTCGGATCAAGTTCACACCCTTATGGTCCGCACCTCCCATTTTTCGATTGAATTTCGATGATCCGAGCCGCTCAATGTGTTCAGAATGTGATTTTAAGGGTACTTGCGAGAAATCAACAAAAAAAATGATCGGGAATGGCTTGATCTGAGTAGTTTTTTTCTGAACCATTCAAAAAAAAACTGCTCAGATCAAGCCCTTCCCGGTCTTTTTTTTTGCTAATTTCACGCGGGTACCCTTAAAATCACGTTCTGATTACATTGAGCGGCTCGGATCATCAAAATTCAATCGAAAATGTGAGAAATGGGGAGGTGCGGATCGGAGCTCCGGTCCACACCTCCTGACTTGATCCTGACTGTATGTGTATATATATATTACCACAAACACCCATATTCAACGATAATAGCATACAACCAAGGTATGAATAACCACCTCGTTTCACAATTTGAATCAAAAGACACATACTCACAAACCATCTGCATTTCCACCCCTTGCATTGTAGTAAACACCCACATTCCAATTCTTAACCACAGCCACTCAAATCATATTAGTCTAGCAACTTCACTATCAACTATTTCCTCTAATTTCAATACATAACAAAAACACGTCAACTAACCGAATTCATGGAGCGAACACACGCAAATAATCTCACCTTCCCTATTCACCAAGAAAGACACAAAATTCCACATTTTTAACATAGCAAATCAAACATTTGTTTCACATCTCATTTTACCATCTTTTTTTTTTGTGGATAAATTAGCTTGAAATTAAAAAAAAAAAGTTAACCGAATGTACAGCCTATAAGGGGCATACCCCAAGAGGAAAAGAAAAGGAAAAAAGAAGATTGAAAAAAGTGCGATAACCCATGCACAACCCACATGGAGAGTAGGGTATGGTAAATAAAATAACAAAAGTGCCATTTGTGTTGAGGTCATACCCCCGTTGCACTATCCATCTAAGCGGAAGGATAGTACAATGGGGTATGATATGAGATGATACAAGAATTAATAACTTGAAACCGAACTACTACCTAGCACATCCCACCAGGCTAGGAAATAAAATAAATAGTCACGGTCAGAAATGACCAACTAATAACCATCATAGAGGACTAGTAACAACAAATCAAATCAGCATCAAGAAAAGCTAATGAGCTACTACAAAGGAGCAAGGCACTAAGAAGAGTCTCGAACCAGAGATGACGGCATCCGACAGAGGGCCCCACCTTGCACACCATGCCTATTCCATCTGGCCAAATACTCCCCATCCAAGTCCTAAGGCTCGCCACGAAACAACCCGCTCTCAACCTACTACCTATCACCACAGCCTCCAAAGATGGGATAAGCAAACCAAGATACAAATACTCCAACCAAACCCAGAACAACAAACATAATATCTGCATCTAAAAGAACAGCTACTATAGAGGAGGTAGGCACCGAGAAGAGGCTCGAACTGGAGATGTCAGCATCCGATAAGGTTACCCTCCCAAGTACCCTGCACACCACGCCCATTCTATCCAGACTACTACACCCTCAACCTAATTCCCAAGGCTCGCTAAAATCTAAAAGCAGGACAGACAAAAGCCTCAAATCTTTCCGCCATTAACAGTGCAAGACCACCGAATCATATGGCTCAACCATTTGTAGCATAACCACCGAATCATCTAGCATAAAAAGAGGACACAAGATGCCGCAGGAGAACCAAGGCCGCTCCTTTCAATCAGCACACAACCACCAATTTAATCAAAGACAGCCATGAAGGCTACCCTTTTCAATCAGCGAACATCCACCAATCTAATCAATGACAGGCCCGAGAGCTACCTCTTTCGATCAGAGCCTAACCACCAATCTAATCAAAGGCAGCCACAGAAGCTACCCTTTTCAATCAGAGTAGGATCCCAATCTAATCAATGATAGCCACAATCACAGCCATACTACGTAAAAGAACCAAGCTAATGAAGCAAAGATACTAGGAATGTAAAGAAGCTCAACAAAGAGCATGAGCGATGGAACTAATTCTGTTCAGATGAAACCGTCATCATCCAATTAATGATCATAATGTATCCCAACTTGGTCTACTGTAAAATACCAACTATGGATTAACCCAATCTCAGTCCAATCAGATGACTGCCCATCGAGTTTCACAATATGAATCTACATGATAGAATAATATTGCAGCCAATTTAGGCTGTCAAAAACACAGATTTCTTCCAATTGGTGAAGGACCTGTGAATGATGAATTGTCACTGTGAATGACGAACTGACCCTGTGTAGCTCCAACCTGGGAACTAGGGCGGCCCGAATAGATCACTACCATATCTGAGAAGCAACCCGAGGTCGCCGTCGTCGGAGAGAACTCTAACCCTGTACAGCCATATATTCCTACCAAATACTCACTATTCCGACGAGCAACTATCTTTCGCTTTGCGGTGGACTAAGCTACGTCGGAGCTGATAAGTCGCTGATGTTTTCTTTTGCCGTGAAAAGGACCCATGAGCGTGGAGCCCTGGGTCTTCTTCGTGAAGATGAGATGGATCCCAGCGGCTCCGGGGTAATCTCTGTGACACCGGCTGGATGTCCAGAGGTTGGTTTGGCCGCCCCCCAATGGACTCTCTAGCTCTTTAATCTATTGTGGACCTCGATCCATGGGGTGGACTGAGGAATAGGTGTGAATCCATAAGAATCACCAGCCAAATCAGTGGGATTGGGTTGTTTGTTGATGGGTAACGAACCCAGATGGTGAAGGATGCAAAGCTAGAAGACGAATCTCCATTGCTGGTGAGAGAATAACCTCGAAATCCAAACAGAGGTCGAACGAATAGAAGAAGATTTTCGATGAGAGGTTAATATTACCTCTCGATCAGATTTTATGGATGATTTTGGTAAAAAATCGGATGAAGAACCCGTGGGGAGTGCATTCTCTCTCTAGGAATAGAGAGAAGCTCTCAACCCATGGGTTTTTGTATATATTTTTTATTTTACCACCTATTGCTAGCACTATTATCTCTTAATCACTCTCAAACCAACATATCATCCCAATAGTGTACCCCGACACGTCCTCTACCATTGTCAATCTAAGTCTACCTCACCGAATACACATCGTACACCATCTCTACACTCAAACCCTTCAACTCATAACGTCCCTCTTTCTCACACGCATGTCGTTCCAGATTTCCCACCACTATGATTCATGACATTAACTACACTCTACTTCGTTAACAACCACAATAGTTCCCATTCATATTACTCTCGCTTCAAGCAAGTTTCTCACCACGCAGCTTACTTCAACCACTCGACTTAAGTCACATCAGTATAATTCTCCTTGAGTCTTATTTTCCCTCTCGCCAAACGATACCACCACTGTTTTCCTATCAACCCATCGTAACAATACCACTACGTCAATCACCACAATGACTACAACAATATCTCAACACTTTCTTTTACTATGAAATCCCTATATACGGTCATCTACTTCCAACCTAGAGGTCTTACCCATAAGTATAACCCTATAGTCTAATTGACTTTCCAAGACTTCCATCTAGAAGGTGCGGTGATCAAGTGCCTCTTCCAATTGGATCTCATCGGTAGTCACCTGGGTGTCTATAGGACACATATAGTATCCCGACACCTTACCTATAACCATCACAACAACGACCAACCACAATTATTACCACATCAAGTCATTACCTTTTCTGACATATTTAGGACATACACTAACTCAATCTTCTAGTTATGGTACATCCTACCCACTTTCTGGACAACCTATGGTTCTTGTCACACACCTCAACATGTAATCCCCCTTCTTCTTTTTCTTCTTCTTCAATCCTAACAAACATACAACCCTTCGTATACTTACACTCGATGCAGCTCACATCACATAAGATTTACCTATCGCATTTTGAACTTAACACGTAATTCGAGCAGCTAGAATAGAAACACATCTAACACTTAACTCGTAAGTCATATTAATACTCTAACACTTCCATTTTATGCCAACAAATATCATCTTTCACACTTCGGCATTGCCACTACGCGCAACCACTACAACCATCATGATTTCAAATCTACCCTGTCCTACATCACGTATAGAAGACATCTTACCACATAAGGTAGTAGTCCATAATGGAATTTATTCACTTCCCCAGCAACCTGCTAAACAAGAATGGGTTCAAGTGAGGAATGGAAATCAAAACCTTGCCCAGCATCTCTCTAATAAAGGGGAGACTGATCCAATCCTGTCCATTCCAGGTGTTTCAGGAGCTCAACCTAGTGTGTCAGAGGACACCTCTATTTTGGTGGAGCAGGTGCAAAGTGATTCCGAAGAAGAGTTGTTGGTAGTTCGGGAGAAGGTAGTGAGTTTTGTCAAGGAGGCTTAGATAGTGCAGGTGGCAACTCCTTTGGAGGATGACAAACTCCAGCAGATCACGTGCACTGATCCAGCCGTTAATGCTAGAGTAGGGGAGGTGGCAAGCATCTCTTCTCTTCCTAAGGCCAAGCAACCCAATCCCAAACCACCTGATCTACTAGGTGTAAAATCCAAGGAGAAAGCATCTCTCTCCAAGTCTGCCCAAAAGAAATTGAGGAAGCAAGTTAAGGAGCAAGCTCTTCGTTCCTTTTCCAGTGGAGGGAAGTAAATCACTTGTATCCTTTTTGTCAGGGCAGTTTTCTACTACTTCCATTTCCTGCCATTTACGTACTAAGTATTGTTTGATCTTATTTTATGTCTATGCAACCTCTTAAATTTAGATTTTGGAATACTAGGGGCCTTAATGACCCTATCAAGCAAAAAGAGGCAAACTATTTTGCGAATCATAATGAACTCTCTCTCATAGGTTTGCTAGAGCATAAAATAAAAGAGGACTTGGCTTCTAGAATAATGAAATTTGTTTGTCCTCATTGGAATTTTGTGAGCAACTACCCTCAAGCTCCCATTGGCAGGATTTTGGTGTGTTGGGATGCTTCCGTTGTTCAAGTTCAGGTTTTGGATCAGTCTGATCAACACATTCACCTTGAGGTAGAACAGAAGTACGGAGGGGCCCCTTTTTGTGCAACTTTTGTGTATGGGGCTAGCAGTTATTTGGGTAGACAGGCACTTTGGTCTAGTCTACATCATATTAAGCCTTTCTCCCCCTGGATTGTTCTTGGGGATTTTAATGCCCTTAGATACCCTAATGAGAAGGTTGGGGGTAATATTATCCGGCCCCCCATATGAATGAGTTCGATTAGTGCTTGTATACCTTGGAACTGGATGATCTTAGGTATACAAGGTGTTTCTTCACGTGGGCAAACAAGCAGGACCCCTCTCATTTTGTCACTACCAAGTTAGATAGAGTGTTAGTCAATGAGCAGTGGATGACAACTTATAGCTGTTCCTCTGCCCATTTTCTAACTCCTGGGGTATCTAACCATTCCCCTGTCGTTGTAAGCATCAAACTAACTCATCAGGCTTCTCATAAACCCTTTAAGTTCTTCGATTTCCTAGCTGACCATCCCCAATTCATGAATGTGGTTCAGAGAGTATGGAGGAGGGTGGTTATTGGAAATCCCATGTTTTGTGTTTGTGAGAAGCTAAAGTTGTTGCAACCTGAGTTTAAGCAACTCAATCATAGAGAATTTAGTGACATCTCTAAGAGGGTGCTTAATACTAGGCAAATCCTGGAGTCCTTACAGAATGTTCTAGGTACCCACCCTACTGATCCATCTGTTATAAATCAAGAGAGGTAGGTTCATAAGAAGCTCCTCACTTTGCTGAGAGCAGAGGAAAACCTGGCTAAGCAGAAGTCGAGAATTCAGTGGCTCAGATTGGGCAATCAGTGCACTTCTTATTTCTTTAAATCTGTGAATAATGTTCGTAATAGAAGTAAGATATCCAGTCCGGTCATGGAAGATGGGACTCTCACTCATGACAGTAAGGATATTAAATCCAGTTTCGTCAAGTATTGCTGCTAGGTTCAATTAGGTATGTCTTGTAAAGGTATTATTTGCTTCTCTGTTTTGGTTATGTTCAGTTGTCTAGTACTGCACTAAGTGTAATCTTTTGCCATCTGTTTCGTATCCCTTTGTTAGATGGATGGGAAACAGATGTTCTATCTACTTCTAGTCCTATGTAGCCGGTTGGTGTAGGCTTTCTATCCTTTTGTTTATTTTATTTTGTTTTCCTCCTCGGGTATGCCCCTGTAGGCTGTATATTCGGTTAGCCTCTTTTTAATTTCAAGCTGATTTACCCCAAAATAAAAAAAAAAAAAACAAACAACAAGACTACTAATAGCATAAAAAACAACAGCAATCGTCGCACCCACAACCACTACAATATGGCCAAACTTCCATTTTTCCCAAACATGGGTCATCAACATTCCATCGATCCATATAAACATAAATGCAATTGTCACATAAGCCATATAATGTCAATTCACACAAACACACCAATGGCATACAAGAAGACGTGACATTTTGAACCACGAGACTAGAAGTCTCCCCACGGTCTCAAAGTATCCAAACCTAGATGCTCTGATACCAATTTGTCACGCCCTCGATTTTTAACATAAATAAATAAGTCACTTCAAATAAAAGACCCTCGCATGTCATATATAATACCCAAAAGAGTTTTTCACCTGTTTAATTTTACAAAACAATTCCCCAAGTCAAAAGATTTACAACTTTCGCACTCCGGCCCCAAATATACAGAAACACAAATACGAACCTGTTTAGAATATTACAAATGTTTAGTCAAAAGAATTGAAATGATAAGTTGTAAATACATCTCAGTCAAAATAATATTAATACAAAGATGCTTAAGTAACTACATGAGATTAGCTTCCAAAAAAAAGTCTTTCATTCCCAAGCACACGTTGCATGCGAGGTATTGTCCTGAAAAGAAAGATTAGGTTGAGCTACACTAGCCCAGTAGGAAAATCTTTACAAATTCTATGTATAAATATGAAGCCATGTGCAAAATGAGATGACAAGGAGATGTAGTTCAATCAGGAGATAACAACGAACTCTTAGGTGTATCGACATTCATTACAATCGTTAAAGGACATGCCATTATCACAAAAGTCACAAAATTCACAAGACTCATGCACTCTACCAACTCAACACGACTCGCTATCCCAAATTCCCACCATCAGTATTTCCACCCCTAGCGTTACCTTATAGCACTACGAGGATTACAGTGTTGCCACCCTTTGCGTCACAGTGATCCCTAATGACTTGAGTCACCGTATTACCATCCCTTACATTCCGAGACCTGATTAAGTCTCCGTATTACCACCCCTTGCGTTACGAGACCTGTTTAAGTCTCCGTATTACCACCCCTTGCGTTACGAGACTCCCTAAATCAACTTTCCACTCAGACAACTACTTTCTCACACAATATGCAAGTCAAGACTCCCCCATGTTCACATTCATAGATGAGACTTCATACAATATGCCAACGTTATCACAAATATGCATAAACATTCACAACTGCCAACAATCAATAGGAAGTATTTAAACAAAATTTCAACTAAGCAATTCCTTATTCGTTCCTCACTAACGGAAGGCCAATGGGTCAAGAATATCATCCACTAATCATAGGAAGTCATAATGATAAAACAAGAATCATAGGAGTAGCCAATGGATGTTGGGAGACTAACATGCTCCCACTCTAACAGTCATAACTTTCAGTGTACTTAGATTCTATAGGTGATTTTAGTGGCAATGAAAAGCTAACGTCAAGACCTTCGATTTGATATAAAAGTTGCATGAATCGAACATCGGACGAAGAATTTATGGCTGTTTGAAGTTGGTCTGAAACCTAGAGGACGAGCAGAATTTCCAGAGAGGGGAGGGATCGATCCCCCCATCACCAGGGATCGATCCCTAGGCTTGCTGGACTAGAAATGAAAAGGGGGATCAATCCCCCAAGTTTAGGGATCGATCCCTACGCGATTTTGGGTGATTTTCTACAGATTTCGACGGGTTTCAAAATGAACGAAGGGAGACGACCAAATCCCGATTTTTACACCAAACCAACATATATAACACATAAAAGAGGTAAAGAAGTCCCTACCTCGCGACGAACACCAAGATCTATGAGATTTAAGCAAGCCTTAGACTCTTTGAACTTCAAATCTTCGATTCAAGCTTGGCCCAAGGATTTCCGAGCTCAAGAACATGATTGGAAGGCCGAAGGGAGGTTGATTCTTGGGTTTCTTGTGAGATAGAGCAAGGTTTTGTGAGAGAGCAAGAAAGAGAGAGATCCGGCCAGAGAGAGAGAGAGAGAGAGAGAGAGAATGAGAAGGGAGAAAATGATCTCCTACACACCATACACCCACTATATATACCCCTATATCTTTATATCACCCCCATACTCCCTCAATCTTCTATTCTTTCACTTCACTCCTCAATTCAATTAGCCAACAAATAAATCATATTTTCTCAATTAAGCATTTAATAAGCATTTCAATAATTAAAATTATCTGGGTCTCTACAATGAGATTGGAAGTTCAGCCAATCAGTGGACAGAAATTCTACTAACCAAGGTTTGATCAAAGTGGGGAGTGGATTGGGAAGTAAGAGTGTGAGTTCAACATTGCTTGCACCTTCCATTTACAAGCAAAAAACGTCAAAATGTCAACCTCAATTCGCGTGCCGGACTTAAACCCATGCCTTTGTGTCCAACTACCCTTGCATGCAAGGACACTGCCCTCTGGTGGTCAGAAACCGTGTGCAAACTGTGTGGAGTGGTGACAAGGCATTATTTCCCCAAAAGGAGACTTGGTCAAACAAATGGATGTGCAGCAGGCCTTACCTGCGTACGCCATCATGTTACCCACGTACGCGTATCCTGCAAACACATCACGCAGGTTTCATTCCTGCGTATGCCAGTTCAGTGCACCAGAAAACAGTTTCAGACAACTACTGCCTCTGCATGGCCGTTTTGCATTCCAAGGTCTTTCTTACACTTTTGATGGTTCCTAAAAGTCATAAATGGTATATGGGTCAGTGTCGAAGCATCGAATTCCAAACGTCGCACTCGACGAAGATTTTGGACCCCCGACGGCCTGTTTCAAGTTCGAATCAAGGTTTTGGAGGTTCGAAATTCGTTTCAGGGACTTTTGCCAAGTTTTATCATCCCATACACGTTAAATGGACGTAATGTGACGATACAGGGGTATCTGTTTTAGTCCGGGACTAAATTTGTCTTCTTTGGCGTCTTATGTCAATTTTTGAGGCGAAATGATATAGGTACCGACCATGGAGGAGAGAAAACGTACCGACGGCCACCGGCGGGCCGTCTCCAGCCACCGGAAGGCCTATCTGAGCCGTCCAAAATTTCTAAAAAAAAAATTGATGGGGCTTGCGTGAGAATCAATGGCATCCGAGGTGTGTAGGGTGCTTGATCCAAGCACCCTTTTTTCTTGTATATATGTATATACGTGTATATACACAAAAAAAGGGTGCTCGGATCAAGTATCCTACACACCTCGAATGCCTTTGATTCTCGCTTAGGCCCCATCGGTTTTTTTTTTAGAAATTTTGGACGGCTCGGATCGGCCGTCCGGTGGCCGGAGACGGCCCGGCGGCGGCCGTCGGTACATTTTCTCTCCCCCATGGTCGGTACATATAGCACAACTCATTTTTGAGACATTTTTCTCGTTTTTCGGTTCAATTCTTGTTTTGGGAAGTCTTTCTTGATTTTGTTGGTTCGTGCAGGTCATTATACACCTATGTGACCTTGCGGAAAGGTCAACTTCTCTTGTTTAGGAGAATTTTGAATTTTGGCATATTAATGCCCAAAATTTCATTATTTTCCATGTATCCTAAGTTTCGTATCGTATCTTGGGACTTTTCTTTCCATTTCTTTCCAGCTAGTCAAGTATTGTACAAACGCGCGTGTTTGTTTGTCGATTCAGATCACACAATCAATGCAAGTTGGATATTAGTGGTTCGTTTATACATTCTTTTATCAATTTCTTTACAAAGAGAGTTAATAAGCAGAAGATGCAACTTTTATATACTGCTATATCAATATTCAAAAGACAAAAGGTGGAACAACGTATGTAGCGGTACAATGGCCCGAGCAAAAGTAATATCAACAAGGCACAAAGTCCAAAAAGTCAAAAGGGGCATGCAGGCCCAGTCATCCTCCAAAATATCAAGTCTAGGGCACGCCAGCTCGCCATTAAGTCTATCTTCGCAGGCTTGCAGGCCCAAATCAAAACCAAAATGACAGTAAAATAAATGAGGCTCAATGGTAGCCCTTAGTCATTGAAATCCTTAGCGTCGTCATCGTCTCTCTCTCTTGGATCCATCTTATACTTAGGGTCGTCAGCGGAGTCGTCGGAGCCGCTATTGAAAGGCAAGCACTCCTCTTCCTCTTCTTCCTCCTCCTTCTCGCTCTTGTTCTCTGGGGTCCGAGACGTCGAAGCTCCTTTCCTCCTCTTCTCAGCTAGCCCAGACTGTGTCGGCCTCTCCCTCAACTTTATCTTAAACCTTGCTGCCTTGCGGTCTGCGCTCTCTGCCCCTCTCTGCACGCTCGCCGTTGGTCATGAAGCACTCGTCTGTCTCTGGGCTGCGGTAGGAGTGGTAGAAGCACTAGCCATTTTATTTTGGGGAGGAGGCCACACACTCTTTCACTTAAGAGCCACCCTAGCCTGTCCCTGCATTATCAATTCGTTCATATCATTTCAATATATATTGTGCATATAGTGTATATTAAATGCTGAAAACATGGATCAAGAGCAGGTCTATAACAAGTTTCTGGGATTATACGTGAGGCCTCGTCTGTACAGATGCCGGGCTGGAGTCACTGACGGATACTTCAATCACAGAGGAGTGCCACTTGCTATCTTGTGAAATTTCTTCTCCATTGCAAGCATCAAATGGACAGCCTCCTCTGCCCATTCCGCTGGTACCTGAAAGACATTTTGGGAACAAAAGTTCAGCATACAGTTCAAATGTGGTATAAAGGAAATGATACAAGTAGAAAGTACATCATATTGGTCTTGTGACCCGAGCAGGCTCTGTCCTGGCTGGCTCAAACTTAACTATCACAACCTCTCCCTGCGCTTCACGCTCCACTATAGTCCAAGAAAGCTGGGGAAGGCCGGTAGCCGCCGCATAGCTAAACCTCTCCCTTGAGCTGGCTGTCTTTTCTCTTTGACCTCGCCTTTCCTGGCCCGCTTCCATAGCCTCGCCAACCATGGTCTGGTGTGTCATCACCCCAAGTGGCCCCGTTAAGTACTGCCTCCGGTAGATGGCATAGTCACGCTCTGGCCTCAGAAAAGTAGAAAGGTCCGCCAGAACAGTAAATCGCTACAACTAAGCTAGCGTGTACCTGTTTGTGTGAGAAGCACGAGGCAGAAGTGGCCCAGGGACTTGGAACACGAACTAACCAAGTGACTGTCTCGTCACCTGGTCGCCCAAGTACCACTGCCACCCAAAGGCCGACTCCAATAGCACTCGGCTGGCTGTTACCACTTTGCTCCTAGCCACGAACTCTAGCTCGGACACCACGCCACCCCACGGGTTCCATTCCACCTACAATACAATTCAAAAGCCAAAACCAAAACGGCATCAGTGACAACATTAAAGCAATTCAAGGCAAAAGTAACTGATGAAAGTTTTGTTTACCTAAGTACTCGACAGCTCGTTGAGGTAGGCTCCAAAGGCTAGGAGGCTCTCCCTCGATTTCTTTTTGCCCTTGTGCAGCGGCCCCCGATCATGGCACGCGGGAGAGTCCTCATGTCCGGGCCCTTGTTCTCCGGAGGGTACATCTTCAACACCTCGTAGGCCCAAAGCTACAAGTTTTCAAACAAGCAAAGCATCAGAATACGGCATATACAATTCAAAGTACAAGTACGGGCTGAAATGAAATTACAAGTCTGAATTCATACCTCCCATATCCTCCAGTAGCCAGCAACTGCCTTCTTGTACCGCGTGAACTCTCCCATGAAGCCATAGCATGCCCCTAAAGCTGCTCCTCCCCAATTGTACCGAGAGGCTGTGCGTAGGTCACGAAGCGCCGGCAAGTAAGACAAGTGCACCATGGCACGCTTGTTCGGGTACAGTGTAGCCCCAAACAAGTATAGTAGATAGGCCCTCGCCATTTGCTCCTCTTCCAGCCTTGTGGTCGGGATCCTCCTCAAATATCCCCTGAACTGCTCGTACCAGACCATCTCTTCTCCTCTCTTAGGTGCTCGGCCTAGGAACCACCTCAATGCCGCCTCATCCCTATGGATCCCCGAATCGAATGGGATCGGCTCGCCACCAACCCTCAGGCCCGTGATGGCCGCAAAGTCCAATGGGGTCACAGTCATCTCCCCGATCGAAAAGTGGAAGGTGTTGGACGTATCTTGCCACCTCTCACCTAGTGCAGTAAGTACAACATGGTCATTTTTCACCGGTGTCAATGTAAGGATGAATGGCCCAAACCCTGCAGCGTCCACAAACTCCTGCACTCACTCAAGCAGTCCTCTGTTAAGCTTAAGCGAGCTCGATGCTCCTCCATGCCCTCTTGAGCTGGCCACCCTCCTCTGTTCAAAACAGCAAACAAGCAAAGGAATTGTGTCAGAACATATGCAAATCAAGTTTAATAAGCAGTCGATTTAAAGTTTCAAAGGCATAATAAGCACTTGATTTCAAGTTTCAAAGGTATTCTATATTCGATCAAATCTTAAGGGCATACTATTCAGTCGAATCAAGATTTAGGGCATTTTATCTGTCAATTCAAGTTACTTCAGGCATCATGTGGTCGAAGTCTAAAGTCAAGACATCCTACAGTCAACTCAGGCTATTCCCAGCTTTATTAACGATCGAATTGTCAAAAGCATTCTACAGTCGAGTTATCAAAGGCATTCCATAGTTGAATTCAATTATTCAAGTCAATTCAAGTTCTAAATTTAAGGTCGAGGCATTTCAAGTTGTTTTAGGATATATTGTCCAAAGGTTCTACATATTAAGATGAGTTCAATGGTTCAAGTTTCATGCAATATCAAATATAAGTCTATGTAGATAAAACAGTACAAAATTGAAGGCTGGAGCAAGTTTTAAGGGTATACCTGCTCCCATGACCATGCCAAGTGCTCTTTAGGGTCCCTTAGCACAAGCTCAGCATTGTAGCTCTCCCAACAAGGCACGTAACTCTCAAACCCTGACAGAACAAAGACATGCGGCTCCGGTGGCGTGTATGTCTCTGTAACACACTCAGCGCGAGGCTCTTTCACCCTAAACTCAGCTAATGCCACCGCTGACTCCTGCGCCCACGTCGCCTCCTCCTGGGCCCGCTTGGCCATCTCGATCTCTCTCACAAAGGCCTCCTCCTCAGCCCTAGCCCTCTCAGCCTCGACTCTCAAGCGCCCCTCCTCTTGAGCTCTCTCAACTTGCCTCTGTCTTTCCTCTCGGGCTGCCAGAACTGTCGCAACCACTATCGGATTCTCCAAGAGCAATCGACTAAGCTCCTCCTCAGTTACAGACTCTGCGAAGTCTCCGCGTGTAATGGGTATGTGCCCTGAGGACTCTGCGGCTGGCCTAAACTCAGTCGACTCTACCGGTACCTCTCCGAATACCTCCTCCACAATCACCAGATCTTTTCCCCTTGCTGGATCCCTTCTCGGTGACCCCGGTTCAACATCACCACCATTGCCGCTACCACTGGCCCCGCCGACACCCTCTCTAGTAACCACATGGCCTTCCACGTCACTTCGCGAGTCCAAACGACGAACCTATGGGCCCCCTACTTCAGCACCAACCGGCATACGCCCCTCTGGGACTAGCATATGCCAATCTCTGTTAACCTCGACCCTCCACTACATGGCTATTGCCGTCGCCGTCGATACCCCATACCACTGCATCAGTGTTCGCTGGAGCTTCGTCCATCGCCTGATCGTTGATTTGAGGCCCCTTGGCCTCGGCTTCGCTAACCCTTGGCCGATCATCGCCATTGCCGCCATTATCCGCCTCTGCAATGGTTGTAGGTGTGTTTGGTATTTCAGTTTTGGATACAAGATTGTGGGAGGTGAAGGGGGTGAGAGTCGTGAGAGAGAGAGTTTGGAAGAGGAGAGGAGTTTTGAAACTGTCGAATGGCTGTTTTGTCTTGTTCCAAGAAATAAAAGGGGAAGAAAGGGACCTGGGTTGGGTTTGGACCTTTTCTAGAATATAGGCCTATTATCTGTACCCGCGTACGCCTGTTCCTGACCTACGTACGCTAGTGAAATTTGGGCCTGAGGCCTAATCAGTGTTTTGCACCTAAATCTCCCTAGTAGCAGTCCATATTGCACCAATCCATCCGCCCGTCCCTCAAATCAATTCAATCAATGACGGTCCTACTAGTCCATATTGCACCAATCCATGTTCTTACTATTCAATCAACGACGGTCCGCCCGTTCTTCAAATCAATTCAATCAATGACGGTCCACCCGTCCCTCCAATCAATTCAATCAACGACGGTCCGCCCATCCCTCAAATAAATTCAATCAACGACGGTCCGCCCATCCCTCTAATCAATTCAATCAATTACGATTTATCCATCCCTCAAATCAATTCAATCAACAACAATTTATCCATCCAATTTCTATCAATGACGAGTCAACCGGCGACTGGTCTTGTCCATCGTTTGTATCCCCCCAATAGCAGCGATTCATCCCCAAGAGATTCCACTTTTGCGATAGCCTTTCTGTCCAATTCAACCAATCAGGTTCTTTAAAGTATTTGTGTCTATTCTGTTAGTATGTTCTGTTCTGGATAGTCTTGAGGGATGTCTAGAAACCTTTGACGTTACTTGTACTAAGTCAATGGTGCTCCAATTGCCATCAAAGGGGGACTACTGTAGACACCCTATTATGGACTGTCTACATTAGTTTACTTGCGGTCTTTGATTCCCCGATGATGAGTAAGATCAAGAACAAACTGAGAATGTTAGTGTGTTTGAGCTTTGAGCATTCCGGAACTCTTTCAAACCCTTTCAAAAAAACCTTCAAGCCAAAACCTTCAAGCCTCAGCAAAACCCTACCTAAGTACGCCAGTCCCACACCAGCGTGCGCTAGTCTTTTGCCACGTGTCAGTCATCGGTCAACTTTGACCATTGACCAGGCTTGGACCGCGCACGAAGGTCAGAATGGGTGTACACCAGTCAAAGGTAGTCCCATCACCTTTATTCAACCACATGCATGAGACTTTTGGGCCACCCCAGGATACTGTGTAGCCATCTAATGAGTGGCTTCGGACAGGGGGATGTTCCCCTCTCTCACACAACCACCCCATCACCTTGTCCCATGCATTTAATGCATGGGAGACTTCCACTCCATCTCAACCAGCCCACCTTCAGTTGGTTATCTCTCCCCCTCTCCTCTATAATTACCCCCCTTGCATTCATGTGCAAAGGGTTACCAACTTCAAGAGCCTTGGTTACTAGTTCAACCCTTTAACCTTTTGTTCATCATTTTTCTTTGTTAAAGGAAGTGATAAACAAGTCTCATACACCTGCTACCTGCATACATTCTTCATCCATCCATCAAAACCACAAGTTCAAAGCTCAATCACTCCAATAAACTCAAAACCAAAGGTATACCACCTTTAACAGTACTCTGTTCCGATCCCTGAGGGGGGCTGGCAGGGTCAAGGCTGGTAATCAATACCAGTCCTGGCCCTAAAGCTAGCAAAGTTTCAAAACCGTTCATGGCTAGAACTGGCGCACGCCAGTCACAAGTATGCGTACGCCAATCATGGTTGTATGTGCAGTACTGGCGTGGGGATCAATGTTTAGTTGTTTTATCTCTTTCTTTTCATTTCTATCACCTTTGAGCATGTTAAAACCAGTTTACTGCTTTCTATAACTAGAATTGCTAGTTTTACTTTTCAATATTTATATCTGCTGCTTTGGAATGCCTCTGGGGTCCTTTTGGTCAAGTTCCAGAGCCCAAAAAATGCAAAGCCAAGCACTGGATAGGAGACTACAACTAGCGTACAGCTATACCTACCAGCGTGCGCCAGTTTCTCCCAATATAGTGGCTGGCCCTTGCATGGCAACTAAGCCTTGGCCTCTGCTTTTATCCCCTCACTATTTAAGGGGTGTTCTGCTCATTTTGTGGCTCTAAAGCCCTTTTAAACTGCTTATAACTGTGTAATAACTGCTACATAAACTGCTTGGTTTGTCTTGGGTGTACACTGGTTATTTCTAGAGCCCAAAGGGTTGAAAATAAAAGCTATGGGCTTAGGCTTACTGGCGCACGCAAGTGATGGAATAGCGTGCGCAGGTGTAGTCAGCATGCAGTGACTTAATCAGTGCATGTTGGTTTCTTCTTGCGCACGACATTTCAGAACCGCTCTCTCAAGTTTATTTAAAATTCCCACAGGAGTCTATTTTCAATCTATACTAATTGTTTCAATAAATTAAGCATGTCATTTTGTCACATCGTGCCAATATGTTACAGTTTTAAGTCCCCTTTTAACTGTTCCCTGCCTTAATTGGCAAAAAATCGATTAATGAGAGAATCAAACGTTTTACAAAATGCCCGAGTAGAGTCCGATCTCCGGATTGGGCGAGAGGGGTGCCTTAAAACCCTTCCCCTCTTGTAACCTGGCTCTCGAACCTCAAATATTGAGGTAACGATGGACCAGTCTATGCCTTTTCAAAATTAAACAACGTAGCAAACGTTTCAAGTTCGATTCCTTGGGTGATTTCCCGCAAAACCCGAGTGGCGACTCTGAATCAAAGCGTTTCGTGGTGCTTTTCCAAAAAAGGGCGCACCCGAATTTTCAGGAGCGTGTGCCCACACCGTGCTCACTATGTTCAGCAGCTCTAAGCTCACCATCACTTAGTAGTGGCTCTACACCTGTAACTATTCACAGCTCTGCACTCACTTCATGCTCACTTCAAGTCGTCTCAGTAACACTACCGTCAAGATACTCAGCGGCTCGCCCATCATCAACACCCATACTCAACAGCTTCGTACTCACTACCACTCAGCCGCTCTGAGCTCGCCATCATACTCAATAGCTCTATGCTCACTATCCTAGCGGCTCTACGCCTATCATCTTAACCATACTCAACAGCTTCTTGCTCACTATCACTCCGTGGCTCTATGCCCATAAACTCACTATCAGCAAATCCAAGTCACTTAGCTGCTCTACGCCTACTATTCAACATACTCTGCGCTTACTGCCTCCATGCTACTCAGCAGCACTATTCCCATTACTCACCGACTCCGTGTAACAGCTCCATACTCAACGGCTCTACCATCTTAGCGGCTCTGCAACTCTTGACAGGTCAGTAGCTTCGTAGCAACTCCATCACGCTTAGCAGCTCTACACTCATTATCAACCAAGCCCCGAGCTCATTATCTCAACAGCTTTGCACTTACCATCAGCAATTCTGTGCTCACTACTTTCAAATAACTCAGCGGATTTATGCCCACCATTCAACGGCTCCGTGCTCACTATCTCACTATCTCAGCAACTCTTTGCTCACTATCATGCTCACATTCAGCAGCCCTTTGCTCAAGTCGCCCAACAGCTCTGTATTCATTACCATCAAGCTATCCAACGGCTCTACGCCCATGCTTCCCATCTCAATAGCTCCAAGCTAACCATCTCAGCAGCTTTACACTCTCTATCTCATACTTCAAGTCATTTAGCAGCTCTATGCCTATAACCATCTCATAAGCAAACTCAGCGGCTCCACACCCACTATCTCAGCGGCTCTACGCATACTATCTCAAACTGGCTCCATGCCGTAACAACCACCAACATATCATCTGTTCTCAAGCTCTATGCTTGAAAGCTCAAAGTCTAAACACTTTGAATACTCGAAGGTCTTCGAATGCCCAACCACTATGTATTGGATGCTCAAGTTCTACACTTGAATGCTCAAGCTCTACGTTTGAATGCCCAACCACTGCGTACTGGATGCTCAAAGCCTGTACTTTGAATGCTCAGATTCTACCCTTCAAATGCTCGAGCTTTACGCTTTGAATGCTCAAGTCCAAAACTTCAAAGAAGCTCTATGCTTAAACAAATACACATGCACGGGCACGTGCACATATTGCATTGTCATCATCGAGTCTGCATCAATTATCTCACATTATCATCACATACTACGTTTTGTATCTATCTCACTCATGAAACAGGTCAATCCTGCAATCAACTGGCTCTATGCCTCGATTTTATTGATCAGTCTGGTGCCTCAATCCTCTGGCTCTACGCCAAAATTTATGATGGAAAAGCTCCGTGCATAGACCTTCAGACTTACAACCTGCTCTACGTCTCAGTTCTATCACCTCAAGCTTACAGCTCTAACCCTTAGGCTCTTGCCTTATGACTGCAACCGGCTCCGTGCCTGGGTTCTTTCGTCTCATGCTCCATACTCTAGTTACCGGCCTCGTGCCCCCCATATCTCAAAACCGGCATCCGATCATCTCTAGATGATGGTTTGGATTCCACCCCAATTACATCAATTCCATCAAGCTCATTCGTAAGGATAGGCTACTCTACCGAGCTCCTCTCAGTCAAAGTAAGGATGATCAAGAAAAGCAAACGACTCACCCGTTGTGTATTGATCTACCCGAAAATTCTGAAGATGCTCTCTACAAAAATTTCCCTGGCAGCTCCGCGCTCCTTCAACTACTCTCCGCCAAAATCCTAGCACTGCCCAGGTATGTTGCACTATGACTTTTAAAGCCCGAAGGTACGGCTTTTGTTCTCAATCCTCTGCTATTTTATTTTTCTTTATTGCCCCTGAACTGCGGTTAGTTTGAATTTCCCTTGTGGAATACGTAGGCAGCCTCCCGGCCCGACCATAACTAAAACCTTGGAATAGTTGTTTGACCAAATTGAAGTTGTTTTACGGCTTTGGCTCCTACTTAAACATGTCTCGCGATCCATCTAAGTTTAGTCAAAGAGGAGCATCTGTAGACACCCCAATTTTACTTAAACATGTCTCAACCACTCACTTACAAAAATACACTCAATATGGTGGGAGATATTTGAGTAACTCCAGCAGTGCCAACGAAACACCTGATTCTACACCTGCAAGGAATATATCAACAATAGATGTCCAGGAAAATTGTGGCCATTGTAACCATTGTACAACACATCAACAAGCCCAATAACATATACAATCACAAACACGCATTCACATTATTCCAAAGTTATGCCCCATTCTCTAATAAACCTATTATGATGTGAGCCTACGGGCAATTTGGGCAATGACAATAGTCTTCCCTTAACCATGTGAAAGATTTTGTGAACGACTACTTCCCAGGTGCTAGTTTTAGCTTGAAACTTTCTCAAATTTCTCTCAATCCAAAGATGATACACTGTAACAGTGAATATCATTTTAGTAACAACATTCCTAAGGGATTTTCCCCTAAAAGTGGAAAAGTGGGTAATCCATGCTGCCCAAGACTTGGGGGGACCACCTTGTATCAATTTTTTCCAACATAGCATTCCAAACCTGTGTGGAAAACACACAGTTAAAGAACAAATGGTCATGGCTTTCACTACCAGGGCAGAAATTTACTAAGAGTTTGATTTAATTCCAAAAAGAACTAATCTATCCTCTGTGGAGAGCCTACCATGGATGGCAATCCATGTAATGAAGCTACACTTTGGGATATGACCAAAAAACCAAACCGTCTTATGCCAAGTTTTGTGGCCTTAGGGCCTTTCTATGGACAGGCCTTGACCTTAGGAAAACTGAGGCTAAGGTATCTTGGGAGAACCTGTGTTCCCCTAAACAAGAGGGAGGCCTAGGTTTCAAATCCAAGCAAGTTTGGAATAAGGCGGCCATAGCCAAGCACATCTGGTTCCTTATTTCTGGGGGGAACAATCCATGTGGTGTCAGTGGTTCAAATTGTATTTAATAGAAGGTAGGAACTTTTGGAATCTGAAAGTACTTGGGGATTGCACTTGGGTCTGGAGGAAACTCTTGAATCTCAGACCTTTGGTGTAGCCGTATATTCTTAGTGTATTAGACAATGGCCAACCCACTTCCTTGTGGTATGACAATTGGCATCCACTTGGTCCTTTGATAGTCAAATTTGGTCCCAGAGTTGCTTATGATTTTGGTATACCAAAGGAGGCTGCTGTGTCTCACATTATCCAAAATTCATGCTGAGTGTTTCCCATTACCCAAACTTTGGAGATTAATGAGTTAAGAAGTACCTTAACACCTCTTATCTCTTCCAGGTTGAGTGGGGATGATCATATTAGGTGGACTCTTAACCCTAATGGCCAGTTCACAGTTGCTTCCCTTTGAAACAAACTGAGGACCCCCTTTCCAAAAGTCTTGTGGCATAAGTTGGCGTGGTTCTCTGGACACATTCCAAAATGTAGTTTTATCACATGGATTGCTATTTAGAATAGAATATCCACTGCAGATAGGTTGGTGTCTTTTGGCCTTTCTCTTTTTGCCCAATGTAGTTTTTGCCATGAGTGGGAAAGCCTTGATCACCTGTTCTGTAATTGCTCATTTTCTAAGCAAGTATGCGATTCTCAATCCAAGCTCCATGTCTCATGGACCTCTAGAACTTGGTCTGAATGGGTCTCTTTTCTCACTAATACTAAAGGCAAATCTCTATGGGCTATTATCATTAAATTGGCCTTTGATGCCATTGTTTACCATGTGTGGATTGAAAGGAATTCAAGGAAATTCAAGGGTATTTCCAGTTCTTGGGAAGTAGTTGTTCATAAAATAATTTCAATGGTGAGAACAAGGATTCTATCCTTACCTAAACTTCAAGCAGAATGGATTGTGAATGTGTGGAATGTTGGTTGAGATGATCCCCACCTTGGAGGGGTTGGGGATTTTAGGCACCAAAGCTACAGAAGTAGAGCATTAGCCTTCTTTAGAAGTTGACCAGATCTGAAGAAGAGTTTAATAGCTGAGGTCACTTCATGGCCAATCACAGGCGATGCCTTTCGGAAAAAGGCTGCATTGTATCCATCTGGACCAGGTGCTTTTTGAGGATTAAGATACCAAAAAGTATATCCTTGATCTCTTTATCTGTCACCTCAATCACCATATCCAAACTTTGAGAAGGTGAGAGCCTCCTAGCAATAAGTTGGTCTACTCTGGCAGATCCAGAATAATCGGTCAGATGTTTGGTACCTAACAAATTAGTGTACTAGTTGATGAAGGTTTGCTTTACCAACTCAATGTCCTGTGTGACAGAGCCATCCTCCAGAACCAAGCTAGAAATTCTATTCCTATTCCTGGAGTTACTAATAGTCTTGAAGAAAAAAGCACATTGATCCCCCAACTTTAACCACTGAATTCTTGACTTTTGCTTAGCAAAACTTTCTTCCGCTCTAGGAAAAATTAGGTACTGTTTACATAGATCTCTTTCAGTGGCCTACTTAGAGGGATCATTGGGGTGACAAACAAGCTCTCGTTGGATGGCTTCCAATTGTTGTTTAAGAGAGGTCACCCTTGCTGACAAATCACTAAACTCATTAGTGTTCAATTGTTTTAAGCTCTCCTATAATTGTTTCAGTTTCTCACAAACACAGTACATTGGATTACCCAATATTACCTTCCTCCAAACCTACTGGACAGATTCTATGAATTGAGGATGTTCAGCCAGAAAATTAAGCAACCGAAAAGTCCTTTTCCTAGGAGGAGTAGTAGCCATCATATACACAATAGCAGGTGACTGATCAAATACTCCAGGGTTGAGAAAATGAGCACTGGACCAACAGAAATTTGTGATCCAACTTTCATTGACTGAAATCCTATCAATCTTAGTGCTAATGTGGGCATCTCCCAGTTGTTTATTAGACTAAGTGTAGTGACAACCCGAGTACCTTAGGTCAACTAATTCTATTTAATGGAGACAAGAATTGAACTCCTCCATCCATGGCCCCCAAGTCCTATCCCCACCAATTTTGTCAGTAGGGGATTTTATTGCATTGAAATCATCTAATACCACCCAAGAGGTAACAACACAAAGTTGTTGTAAGTCTGCCCAAAGCTGTTGTCTCTATAGATAACAATTAGCCCCATAAATAAATGTGGCATCAAAAGAGTATTGGCCATCACAAGTGACCACCTTACAATGGATATACTGACTGGACTGGCACAGAACCTGAACTTGGAAAACCAAAGGGTTCCAACAAATCAAAAGTCTCCCCATTGTAAAGCAGGGGAGATTGCTAACAAAATTCCAATGAGGGAGCATAGCGTTGACAATTCTAAAAACTTTGGGTTCTTTGATTTTATGCTCAATGAGTCCAACTAGAGATAATATATTCTTAGAAACCCAAGTTTTTGCCTCCCTTTGTTTGAGAGGATCATTAAGACCCCTCAAATTCCGAAAACCAAAAGTTATAGGTGAGCAATCCATAAAGTAAAACTAAGTACAACTACAATTTACAAGTCACTAGAAATGAAAGTAGATAGTAACAACTGAAATAACTAAATATGGACAAAACAAATAAAGCGAGTTACTTCCCTGATTTATGGAAAGAGCTTTTGGTAGAGCCCTTTTGCCTCCCTATATGTCCAGTTTTGGAGGAGCCCCCCATCAGTAATTTCCTTTCTGACATTGCACCAGGATCCAGAGGTTCTTGATTCCTAAGTTTTGTAGCTAATTTTGCAGCTTTCTTAGCTGCCGATCTGGATATTGGAGTAGCCTGCTGACTGTAGGGATTTAAGTTCTCACCACTATCATTCACCTCATCTAATTGAAGCTTAGGTGGGGGAAATTGCTGAGACAATGTGTGTGCTACCTGTTCACTGCTAACATTTAGGATAAGGCATTCTTGTTGCTCAGAGCTGGTCAGTGCAGGCAATTGCTGATTGGGAACCTCATTCTGAAACTAGTTCAATAACTCATGAGAACTACTTACAACTCCTACAAGTACCTTCTCTAACTCTACCTTAGAGTCAGCAAGCACTTCTGCTTGGGGACTAACTAGAGCAGGCTTGGAAGTATTTAAGGTACCATTGGTATCTGATTGAGGAAGGAAAGTTGGATGTTTCCCATTACCCACTAAAGTCCATTCTTGAATGGGTTGACTGGAGTTTCGGGGAACTTTCTTGGAGCACTGGGTAGTAGCATGGCCAAAGACTTGACAATGTTTTCATAAAAGGGGTAGCACCTGACATTCAATAGGCACCACCACTGAGTTTCCCCCTACAGTTATTCTGACATCTCAAGAAGCTCGTGTTCAGTACTAATCTCAATGCAGATTCAGGCACTGGTTGACTTTGTTTGAAGTAGGTCTAATTGCTTTGAGGTTTTAGTTGTGGCATGGTCCACATGTAACGGTTTACCAATTGTACTTGCTACCCTGCTTGGACACTCTTGGTTCCATAACTTAAGGGGCGTGTTTGATAGGAGGTTTGGAGGGGAGGATTGGATTAATAATCCCATGGGGTTGTTAATACCTTGTTTGGTTAGGTTTTTGTAGGGGGGATTAGTTATCCCATGGGATTGTTAATCCCCCAAAACAATCCCCCATTTTGGGGGATTAACAATCCCATAGGGGGGGGGGGGGGGGGTATTACTAGTAATCCCATTCCCATGGGATTGAGCAATACTTGTTTAAAAAACCCACTTCAATCCCAATCCCAATCCCAATCCTAATCCTAGCCAAAACAAACATGTTATTTACAATCCCTTCCCATTCTCAATCGAATCCCAATCCTAATCCCGTGCAAAACAAACATGAATAAATAATTCATCTCCTCATTAATAATCCCACTCATTCTCAATCCCAATCCTAATCCCATATCATTACGAATCCCCTCAAAATGAATCTGCAATCAAACACGCCCAAGAGGTAAATTATGCAATTTAACCCAGGCTGGAATGTGGGAGGGTTGTTCATTAATTGGTTGCATCATGCGATGCCAATCCTTTAGGACTAAGTATTTTTGTGAAAGAAATAAGGACCACCATGTAATATTTGCTGCTTAGCCTGTTCATCTCGAAATTCAAACAGATAACAACCAGCAACATCTGGCGTTACAGCCACAAACAAGTCTTTCCACTGGTATCGGGCAGTGGAAACAACCAAAGGATAGGGCATTTTCCCATCAAGGAAGTGGCCCACTAAGTACCTGTTCCATCTCCCAACATCTGTTAGCTCAACATCTATTTCTACCTAGGCTTCTTTCCCTTTAAATAGATCAGGATAAATATCGAGTTTCATGTTGATAAGCTCCCGAGAATGTAATGGAGGGTGCGCTGGAGTCTATTTTTAGCTTAATTTAATTGGTAATTAGTTGTTTTTAACTAAGTTGGCTCGTAGAGTGTGCTAGTTTTGTTTTGCAGAAAAGCCACCAAATAAGGAGCTTTAAAGGCCTAAGGCATGTCAAGGCGGAAAAACAACCCGATGGCCAAGGAATTGCCAGAGCAGAAGTTGTCATTGCTCGAGCAGAAGCTGTCATTGTCCGAGCAAGAGGCAGGCAGCCAAGGCAGAGGATGACGGCCAAGCATCCTTTATTGATCTCGGCATCGATGTCAAGAGTGGAGATCCATCGATGCAGAAGCACTTAAGAGAATCTGAGCTATGGGCCTTGGCATCGATGTAAGGTTCCAAGGTCCATCGATGCCGAGCATGTTAGCAAAGCACTCTAAGGCCGTTGCCATCGATGCCGAGGAGCTTAGAGGTGAATTTTCAGAGCATCTTGGGAATATTCCAGGCGCGGATCTTCCGGAGTATAAAAGCTTATGACATTTTTTTGTACAAAAGAGTAGATAGATTCAATAGTACAATTTTGCTAGATCTAGATTAGATTTCATTGCTATTCAAATTGTTCTTGTTGTTCTTTATTTTTTCAGCACTCATCTTTTAATTTCCTGCCTTAATTAATTTAGTTTTGTTATTATTGCCTTTATTAAAGTTGCTGCTACTCTTCCGATCTATCATAATCTCCAATTTTCTCCTAGTCTTGGTATTTCATTATGTTAGCTAGATTTTTGCTTGCTCTTATCTCTCTAGATATGGGTGAGTAGTTTCCAAGGTTAGGTCATGGGATGATTAACATCTCATGGCTCGGGCGAAAATTGCATTTTGCACCCAATAAATCTTTAAACTTTGATTTGAAAATTAATGTGGGGTTCGGGTTTGTTTGACAAATCACCAAGGTGATAATCTCTTTGATCATGTGTAGGTGGGAGCATCGCCTACCCACCACACATGATGCTTAGAGCTCTGTCGCTCGAGGTATTTGTCAAATGAATTCTAGAGCTAGCTTGGTTCTCAAATCATTTTATCTTTCGATTTGAGAACTATAACCAAGTATTTTGAATTGTGAAATTGGGTGAAGAGTGTGATTTAGCTCAGGTTTTGAGTGTTAATAATTCCTAGACCTAGCCTATCTTTTCTCTAGTTAATTCGTTTTTAATTTAGCCCTTTTATTTCCACCGTTTAAAGTAAAACAAAGTTAGCTGTCTAAAAGCCGAAAACCCTTACTTGCATCTACAAATCTAGCAAAGCCGTATAATTATTCCCTTGGGTACGATCCCGGATTTCCAGTTTATTATGCTTCAACCGACGTGTTAAACCCTACACTTGGGGTGTTATTCCACATTATCTTGGAGAACGAAGCACATGTCCATTGATGGACTCTATGATTGCATAAGGAAGCCCAATTTTTTGGTTCGGCTTTAGGAGTATATGGATTCAGTCTGGGTTTAACATGAAATTGCTGAGGTAAATTTTTAGGTTGTCGAGGTTTAGTGTCGGCTTCGTTGTGGCCCATGTTAGGATCACCTTCTAGGTACAGAATGCCTCTAGCATTGAAAAAAGTTTGTGGATTAAGATTAAAGGAAGATATCTCGTGAGGCTAACCTTGGAGTTGGACTATAGCTCTCGCCTCTGCTTCCAGAATCAAGTCTTCTTGAATAACGCTTACTAAAGCTTCGGTGAGGGGGCTAGGGTTTGTTCTTGATTTAGGGCTGTGAGTCCCAAACCCAGATGAAGATGTGGTAGGATAGCTCAAACGTGGAAACTCCGGATCCAACGTATGTTCAAACCTAGGGTTTTCCAAAAGTTGCTATTGACCCTCAGCTTCCCTCAGTAATTCCTCTTCAAAAACTTGTTGCAATTTTCGAGAAAGACTAGTTCTCTTGAAGTCTTTAGGAAGAGACGTGTTAGGAGAGGAATCCTTTGGGGGACATAGATCAAAGGGTTTGTGGGTGGAGATTATAGGAGAAGACCGAGCATTCTTCTGTTGCCTTTGCATTTCATTAGAGTCTAGGGCTTTGGATCCTAGCCCTTCTGCAAACGAAATTGTACCATCGGCCATAGTGATCAGATCAGGAACGGCGCTCAAGCTTGAATCGCCCAAATCGCCCATCTTCTTCTCTGACAAATATTGCTCTAAATGATCCATTTTTTGACCCACTAAGGGTAAATTCATCATATCTTTTGATGTACTAAATATTTTTGATCCAAACCACTTGGGTTAGAAAGTAGACTTAATAAACTTTCCAACGTTCCAAAGAACACGCAAAACCGAGTTCGTAAGTATCCAGAGCGAGCCCGCGAAGTTTGGTCTTTTGGTGGAAAATCCCTTTTTCTCAGCCGAGACATCCATTTGGCGGCCAGTAGATCGTTGTTTTCTAGATTCTGGAATATTCAATAGCTTTTTGATCCTTTCACCCAAACCCTATTAGCCACAAACCATTACTTTGGGGCTATGAATACACTTACCATAGAGGTCTTAAAGCCCTAAACTTCCATATCAATAGGGTTAGTCTCATCCGTTTGATCGGCCATTCGAAACTTTATAAATAGGGGTCCTCTAAAGCTCCGAAATACACATCTCTCCACTCCATCATCCGCCCCCCAAATTCTACAGGAATCATCTCCTATCAATCCTCTATAAAAGCCCTAAACCCTTGTGAGTAGCAGCATCCAATAGTGAAAACCCCCAAAGAATCCACTTCGTTCTAGGGTTTTGTGAAGTTGACCACCATAATAGTTTTAATAAGCCAAGTGGCAACTCTAAAACCATTCAGAACCACACCCCTAGTCGCCGCTACTCGCCACCGCTCACCACCACATCAGATCCGATGTAGGCCGAACAAGGTACATTTGTTGCTGCTATCCTCTGGTGCGAGAACCCATGTATGCCAGCAACTACATAGGAGTTTTGGATCAGATCAAAAATCCAGTCGCGTTCAAATTGTAGGTATATGAAAACCCAATCGAGCTTCGGCCTGTACCAGAAAACCCAGTCGAGTTATGATCATTCCTGTTGTGGAAATCGGTCCACAGGGTGAACTCTAATGGATGAAGCCCATCCAATATCCGAAGAAGATTTTGAGTTTCAACCGCAAGGTTAGGAAAACCCACTTCAATCTTTTAGCCGGTGGAGAAGAAATTAGGAAAAATCTGTTAAGAAGTGAACAGATTAACTGAAATAATGAACCAAATAGAGCTTAATTACCTCTTATCGGTGATTTATGGGATAGATATGGAGGGGAGTGCATTCTCTTTCTAGGGTTAGAGAGAGGCTCTCAACCCTGTTTTTGTGGAGATGTTCCTAGCCATGAGAATATCCATGATTTCAACAAGTTGGAAAGGAAACAAGCATTAGAGGATATTTGTATGGCGATGCCCTGTTTGGGAGGTGTCTACACTGCGCTGGTTTGATTTGAAAAGGTGAAGGCACCTGTCCGTCATAACCATATCTGGGTTCGGGAGCTAGGTTATGAGAGGGGAAAGGTCTTAAGGTACCCCTCTCGCCCAATCCGGAGATCGGTCCTTACTTAGACATTTGCAAAAATATTTGCGATTCTATTTGATTAATAGATTCTTTAGCCATTTAAGGGAGGGGAACAATTTAAAGGGGATTAAAACTGTAACATGCTCACAGGACATGATTGATAGCGTGCTTGAATAGTTAGTATAGGTTGAAAACAGACTCCTGCGGGAGTTTTAAACAGTCTGGAAGGCCACTGTTTTGAAGTGACGTGTGTAGGAAGAAACTAGCATGCACTAATCAAGTCACTGCATGCTGACCGGACCTACGCGCGTTACTACAAGACCCCGTGCGCCAGTAAGTTTAAGCTCTTATTCTCAACCCTCAGGGCTCTGGAAGTGACCAGTGCACACCCAGGACAAACCAAGCAGTTCATAGGCAATTATAAAATACAGTTTAAAGGCTGAAAAGCCCTACAAATTAACAATGTTAAACACTCCATAAATAGAATGGGGACAAAACAGTGGCCTAAGGCCAAGTTACCCATGCAAAGGCCACTCACTAGTCAGAGGAGAACCTGCAAGGGCGGGTAGTCCATAGACTTTTCTAGGTTCTAGAACATATCCAGAATGACTCAAGAGGTACTCCATTGCAGCAAATATGCACAATGAACTAAAACTAATAGTTTTAACTAAGGAAAATAGTAAAATGGTTATTAAGCATGCTCGCACAGTACCTTGTGTATGCTAGGGCTGAAGAAAGTTTTTCCAAGAAAAAGTAAAGGATTCAATGGCTCATGTTGGGGGACCAATGTACTTCATTTTTCTTCAAAACCATTAGTAATTCCAGAAATAGGAATAGAATTTCTAGTTTGGTTTTGGAGGATGGCTCAGTAACCTAGGACATTGAGGTAGTGAAGCATTCCTTCATCAACTACTACACAAAATTGTTAGGGACCAAACATTTGACTGATTACTCTGGATCAGCCAGAGTGAACCAACTTATTACTAAAAAAACTCTCCCATTCTCGAAGTTTGGAAATGGTGCTTGAAGTAACTGATAAAGACACCTTCTGGTCTCTCAACCCTCAAAAAGCACCTAGTCCAAATAGTTACAATGCGGTTCTTTCATAAAGCTTGGCCTGTGATAGGCCATGAGGTGACTTCAGCTATTAAACTTTTCTTCAGATCTGGCCAACTTTTGAAGAAGGCGAATGCTACCTTAGTTGCTCTGGTTCCTAAAGTCCCCAACCCCTCCAAGGTGGGGGATTTCAGACCCATCTCTTGTTGCAATGTGGTATATAAATGTATTGCTAAAATCCTTGCAAACAAAATCAAACCTGTCCTACCATCCCTTATTGACCCTGCCCAATCAGGATTTGTACAGGGTAGGAGAATAGCTGATAACATATTCCTTACTTAGGAATTAATGAGGGGTTACCACAAACACTCTTCATCAACTAGATGTGCCATGAAGGTGGATATCATGAAGGCTTATGACAATGTCAGATGGGATTTCCTCTGGGATGTCCTAACTTCCATGAACTTCCATCCTAAGATGATCCAATGGTTGAAAGCTTGTGTCTCCACTGCCAATTACTCCTTGTGTTTCAATGGTGAAGCAATAAGGTACATTCCTAGGCAGAAAGGTTTAAGACAAGGAGATCCTTTATCCTCTTACCTATTTGTAATAGTCATGGAGGTCTTGACTTGCATCCTCAAGGAGAAGTCTCTTCTCCCTGACTTTAAATTCCATTGGAAATGTGGCTCCACCAAACTTGTCAACCTCTGCTTTGCAGATGACCTTATGATTTTCTGCAAAGGTGAGGTGAGCTCCATCACTCACATTAAACAATCCTTGATTGAGCTTGAGACCTTGTCTAGTCTCTCCCCAAGTCCTACAAAGAGTAACATTTTCTTCTCTGGTGTTAACCATACCACTAAATCCTCCATTTTACATATCTTGGGTTTTCAGGAAGGGTCTTTACCTGATAGGTACTTGGCGGTACCTCTTCTATCCACAAAACTCAAACACACGGACTGCAAAGTCATGGTTGATAGGATTGTAGCTAAAACAAAGTCCTGGATCCACAGGTACTTGTCTTACGCTAGAAGGATACAATTGATAAAGTCAATTCTCTTCTCAATGCAAACTTATTGGTCATCTCTCTTCATTATCCCTAAAAAGGTAATTAAGGAGATTGAATCAATTCTTGGCCTTCTTCTTGTCATGACCTGATCTTAAGAAGTCTGGTGCAAAGGTCTCATGGGAACACCTATGTACCCTTGTTAAGGAAGGGGGTTTGGGCTTTAAATCTTTGGAGGTTTGGAACAAAGTAGCTGTAGCCAAACATATTTTGTTCCTTGTTTCTGGGGGGGAAAATCTATGTGGTGTCAATGGGTTAAGTCTTACTTACTTAAGGGCAAGAGTTTTTGGAGTGTTAAAACTCCAAGTGACCCATCTTGGGTTTGGAGGAAAATCCTCAACCCAAGACCTTATGTCTAGCCTCATATTAAGTACAAAATAGGGGATGGCCAATTAACCTCTTTGTGGTTTGACAACTGGCATCCCCTTGGGCCCCTCTTACCAAGATTTGGTCCAAGGATTGTCTATGATTCAGGGCTTCCAAAGGATGTCACTGTGAAGGCTATTGACGCAGTAGCCAAGGAGGAGGAGTATCATCTTAAACATGATTTCTACTAAGCGGCATTTTCGTAATATAACTAACAGTGGATTTAGGCAACGGGCCCCAACGGTCAGAACACATGCCTTTGGCCATGTGCCGTGAGGATTTTAGCCTTCTGAGGCCATTTAGGCCTCTCAATGGGCCTTCGTTCCGTTTTGGGCCTTTCTTTACTCTCTTATAACTTTTCGTAGGCATTTCCGTTTCACCCCATTCTTTTTTTCTGAAGTCTTGTTTTTCCTTCTATTTTATGGGTCATTAATAATTTCAATATTGTTTCGTATGTTTTCTAGGGTTAGGTTTGCTACCTTTATATTCGATTTTATGCCTTTTGGCTGAACAGTTGATTAATTTGATAAAGAAAAGAGTCAGAGAGAGAGTTTCTCTAAATATTGTGTTTGTGACGCTTCGATCATCATCCTTCTTAATCGCTTCCCTGCATCAGCTATTATTAGGGATAATCAGTGGGCCTTCCCTATGACTCAATCTCCTGACCTTAATGATGTGAGGTCTGACCTACAAACTGTCCAAATCAATGCTGCCATAGGTGACAGATGCATTTGGACTCTCACAACCTTTGGGAAATTTACTATCTCCTCTTTTTGGGAGCATCTGAGACCTCATTTCCCTATTATTACCTAGGTTAAAGTGGTATGGTTTTTAGGGCACATTCCAACGTGTAGTGTGATCTCATGGTTGGCCATTTAGAATAGATTATCTACTGAGGATAGACTATTTTTGTTTGGCATGAAATCTACTTCCACCTGTAGTTTCTGTATGGGTGTGGAATCCCACAATCACCTATTCTTTGAATGCCCCATACCTACACAGATTAGAGGAATTCTATCCTCTAAATGTCCTCTTTTGGCAGGATTGTCCTTTTGGCAGGAGTGGGTAAGTAATTTGTCCACTTTAAAGGGTAAATCCTTGGGAGTCACTGTTGCTAAGCTTGTGTTTACAGTATATGTGCACCAGTTATGGCTTGAGAGGAATTCTAGAAAGTTCCTGAATCTTAGCTGCCCCCCTGGAGTGGTTGTTAACAAAATTTCAAATGAGGTCAGAAACAGGTTGTTGTCCTAAGAATTCAAGGGACCTCCTCATTTACTTTCTATGTGGAACATTCACCATTAATCTAAATATACTTGGTAGATTGGATTTCTACTCAAATCATTTCACTTGCAGGTCACTACTCAAGGGTGGTTAGCCTCACAGCTATCCCCCTTGAAACTTCAGCTTTCATCACCAGAAGATTTGGACTCACAGTATCCAGTTCCAAATTGTTCAGAGCAGCCACATTTACAGCTCATCACCAGGAGATTTGGACTCACATCACCCAGTTACCAAATCGATCAGACCAGTCACATTCAGAGGTCACTATTCAAGGGGTTTATACTACTATTACTTCTATCCTAGCAGGTATATACTTTAATCTTTTTTGAGTTACAATTTTAAAGTGTGTACCTACTATATTGTGTGTTACCCTAGCGGGGGATTCATGTGAGATATTGCGGAGGGAGGATGGAGACCTTTATTCCCTATGCTTGTGACAAAAAAGATGAGTGGGAGGTCAGTTTTCAAGGGTGATAGTAGTTAGTGAGACCTCATATTTGGTTTGGGAAACCCTATTCTATTACTATAGTTTGTTCACCCTTTTGACTGTACTTACATAGCTGCAATTGTTCTAGAGGAAATGCTGGACTGTCCTTTTCCATGTTCTCCATCATGTTACTACTATTACTAAGGTTCCTTCCGAACTGCAATCAGTCACCAACTTTAACCGCCATTTCTCCAGTAAGTGCAATTCAGTAGTTGCTGCTGATGTTGTCTACTAGTATTGCTGCTGGACAGTTTTCTGTTGGACAGCATTTCTTTTGCTGGTTCTGCTATAGCTGCTTCAGTTCTGGTGGAATGTTTTGGTCCAATTTGTTCTATCCAGGTACAGATGTTGGTTTGTCCATGTTCTTGCTGTCCAGATTCTGTTGTTGTATCTGTTCGATTAGATACTTAATTGTCTCTGTATCTGCTGCTATGCTATATATGGATTTGATCACCAACTTGTGATGATTGGTAACCATATCAGCTTTAATACCTTGATTTTTGTACCTACACTAGGGGGGATGTTTTAAGTCTTTCTAGGGGGCATGTCCCTTGCCTCTTCTCTTTCTTTGGGTTCATATTGGTCCAGTTGTATCTCTTTGGTTAGAGACACACACCGTTTTGGCAACCTTGTCCCACAGGAGGAGCTACTTCGGAGCTGCTGCCATTTGGGAAGGAAATCACAGTACCTTAACTGTGTGCTACACTTGATCTTGACTGCTAGCTGCTCTCCGGGGATTGCTGCTGTCATGTTTTTGTATTCATGTTATGGGTGATGCAAGCCATGATGGTATAGCATACGGCAGCAATTTGTTGCTGCTGTTATGTTGGTCTGTTGTGCGCAGAATAGCTGAAGTGTTATGCTACTACTAACCAGTTAGGTTCCTTCCTGTTTTGCTTCTGTTTTGCTACTGTTCTCTGTACTTTAAGTACAACAGCTAAATAGATTGCTTACTGCTGATTATGTACTACTCAAGGAGGATATAAGCTGTGGGTCTGAACTTTGTTCCGTGAGGTTTGGAGTTTAGTTTAAGGCGTTCAGTAGGTTAAGCGTCATGTTGTTCTATTATCTTTTGTGGGTGTCTTCTAGGCGTTGTTTTCCTTCCCTCTTACTAGATGGATTGGAAACATCGCATATCATTTAGCCCATGTAACCATTTGGCGTAAGCAATTTTCTCTACACTTGTTTTATTTTATTTATTTTTCCTCCTAGGGTATGCCCCTTGTAGGCTGTATATTCGATTAGCCTCTTTTTCAATTTCAAGCTGCTTTACCCCCAAAAAAAAAAGCATGCTTGCAGTGGTCTATATTCAAAGGAGAACATAAAACAGAAAGACACCAGTCCCCACGCAGATCAGCGCGCGCAGCCACAAAATGGCACGCACGTACTGATGACCGACGTGCACTGGTTCTCACCACAATTTTTTTTGAAATGTTGCTAGCTTTAGGGTCGGGACTGGTATTGATTACCAGCCTTGACCTTGCCAGCCCCCCTCAGGGATCAGAACAGAAAGCAGTACTAATTGTTATACCTTCGGTTTTTTGGGTTTGAAAGGTGCTTGAGCTTTGAGGTTGTTTGAGTTGTTTGGGTGATAGAGGTGTGAACAAGGAAGCTTGTCGCTGGCATTAGGGCTTGCAAGTGATTTTTTTGTCACCCAATGTGTGTGAATTTTTGTAACCCCTTTGAAAGAGAAATAATGGGGTGTATATATAGGGGAGAGGGTGAGAGATAACTTAGCCAGTAAGTCATAAAACACCGGGACCCCTGATCAAGGTTTCTGCAAGTTGGCCAAAAAGGTGATGGAATGGGGGTTTGACCGGCGCACTTGGGTCTCTAATTGGTGCGCGCAAGCCAAACCAACACGCACGTGGGTCAACGGTCAAACTTTAGCTGTTAGCAACACCTGGCAGTTTGACCCAGCGAGTGCCAGTAGGGTTCTGGGAAGGTTTAAGGGTTTTGTTCAAACACTCAAAGCTCAAACATGCTATTATTCCCGGGGTGCTCTTGATCCGTTTCATCGTCGACGAATCAAAAATCAAAAGGAAACTAATCTAGAAAGTCCAGATTGGGGTGTCTAAAGTAGCCCCTCTTTGACGGCACTTGAAGCACCATCGACTTGGAACAAGTAACGTCAAAGAAAGCATACTAGCAAAGTAGGCATGTAAACATAAGGAACTTAATTGGTGGAATGGTCGGGCGGACCATTGTAGGGGATGAAAGTAGAATTGGACAACTGAATCATTGCTTACTTGTATCTCGATGGCTAACGGTACTCTCTCCATGGCTGAGGGTCTGGGTCTCAAGGCCAAAGACTCAAATGAACTTTGTCGAAAGCATCATCTCCTGGATCCATAGGAAAATTCCCAAATACAGTTTCCTCAATTGGAAAACCTAGAAGCCCTATCTTGTTCGAGATTAACAATCCGAACATGCTCATCTCAAATGAATCTGATCTTCGATTCATTAGTGGAGGTACAGATCCCACATCATTGCCAACTTCAACATCAACTGGGTTTGGGGCCCATAGCCCTAAATCGTCAAAAAACCCTAGCCATCTCAGAAGCTTCAGCAAGTGTTCATGGCGGAAAGCTTGAAACTGGAAGCAGAGGAGCGACCTCATCACCTGCACGGCAATTCGTACCAATTTGAGCGACAGATTGAAAAGGTATAAAATTTCGGCTCTAATCCTAAAATACTACTAGAGGACACTAAAGGACACTAAAACTAGGAATACCCCCTCCCATTTCGCTCAAAAACTGTTGCTGACTGCTTAGTCCCCGAACTGGGGCTGGATTCCAAGTCCCCCTCTCATAAGACTCCACCAAGTGCACGTCTTGCTCAGCCACAGTTTGCACCTACTCTACAACACCAATTCAATTCTAACATCCATACCAAGCCTTCTCTAGCTCACCAACCCAATCCCAAAACCAATACTGGACAAAACAAGCCTAAGCCTAAAAACTGGGCTTCTCTGCTGCAAACCCAAAGTCCAACATTGGATATGAAACTTGAGCATTTCCCTGACTACAGAAAGGTAAGGAAGCTCTAGTTGAAATAGATGTGGAATGGACTCAGGTAGGAAAATGGGATCGTTATCTGGTAGGTCATTTCTTGGATGGAAAGATGGCTTATCCCCTCTTTGTCTCCACAGCTAGAAATCAACGGAAAGATCTATTCGTGGCTGTCAAACCAAATGTTTCTAGATTTTACTTATTCGAATTCAAAGATGAGCAAGCTAAGCTACAGATCTTAGAAGGGGTCCCTATTTCTTTTCCCAAATATACTTGGTTCTTAAGGACTGGCATAGAATGATGAAACCACTCAAAGACCAACCTACCAAAATCCTTGCATGGGTGAAATTTCATGATCTGCCTCTTGAACTATGGAACACAGAATGTCTTAGCAGGGTTGCTAGCACAGTGGGAAGACCAATCCATGTTGATCAAGCAACTGCAAAGACATCCAAACAACCAGGGCTTCTACACACCAAGTCCACCAAAGTTAGGATTTGTATTGAGATAATTGCATATCAGGAACTACCTGATGAAGTAACTGTAAGTGTTCAGGGGGAGACAGTTGTGGTGCCCATCGAATACCAAGTTCTCCCTCCCATGTGTTCCTATTGCCATGTTTTTGGGCATTCTACATCCAAATGTGTCAAGCACACGGTTATTGTTCCTCCTCCTCCTCCCAAAGAGTAGGAATGGAGGATTGTGAATCATGGAAAACAGAAGGTGGTCGACCAGCCCTCTCCTCACAAGAATGCCCATACCCCTCAGAATATTCCTTCTCCTATCCTGTCATTAGCTCCACTTCCTGATCCTTCTATCCAGGAGGAAGATGCTGAGGATTCTGAAACAGAACCTTTGGAAGTGCTAGAAGGTGTGGTCAGTTCTGTGCTTCAAGGGCCCTCGAATTCCCATAAGATTAGCACTCCTCCTACCAGCACTGATAGCAAGCGGGCAGATATCACAGTTCCTAAACAGTCTAACAAGGCAGGAAACAAGGTTGTAAAGGCACCAAGGTCTGATACCAGAACCAGTTCAAACCATCAAAATATAGTTTGTGCTGATAAAAAGGAGGATCCACCTCCTCATGCCACCTCTGATGTTAAGTTGATGTTGGGAGGTTCCAATAAGGCTGCTCACAATGGCAAAAATAGGAGTCACTCCAAAGGCTTCTCACATAAACGAAGGAAGTAACTTTCTCACATAAACTCAAAGAACCTAAGGCCACTAGGATTGTTAATCTCATCCTACCTCATTGGAGTTATATTAGCAATTATGTTCATTCCCCTATGGGGAGAATTTTGGTTTGCTGGGTTCCCACTGTTTCTAATGTCCAGCTTCTCTCTCAATCGAACCAATTCATACACTGTGATGTGCATTCTAGTGATGGCAAGTACTCCTTTGTAGCTACTTTTGTATATGGAGCTAATTGCCACCTTGAGAGACAAACACACTGGTCTGATTTGCAAACTTTGGCTCTTGCTTCCTCCTGAGTAGTCCTTGGTGACCTTAATGCTATTAGGTCACCATCTGAGAAAGTAGGAGGAGATAAGCATTGGCTTCCATGGATGGATGATCTTAATGTCTGTCTTCAATCTGTCTATTAGTTGACCTCAGATACTCTGGTTGCCAATTTACTTGGTCCAATAAGCAAGTTGGGGTTTCCCATATTAGCTCAAAATTGGATAAAGTCCTGGTTAATGAGAGTTGGATCAAGACTCTCTGCTGGTCCAATGCACATTTCCTTAACCCTGGACCCTCTGATCACTCCCCAGCATTTTTATCACTGGCCCCCACCACCCCTCCTAAATGTAGGCCTTTCAGATTCTTTAACTTTCTGGCTGATCATCCAAATTTTATTAACATTGTGCAGCATGTTTGGAGGAGAGTAATAATTGGTAACCCCACGTTTTGCGTCTGTGAGAAACTGAAGATTCTACAAAAAGATCTTAAACAGTTGAACACTAATGAATTCAGCGACCGATCATCTAGGGTTGCTTCTACAAAGCAATAGTTAGATGATATCCAAAGTGCCCTGGGTTCAAACCCTAGTGATACAGCTAATCAAGCTTCTGAGAAGGTATTGTGTAAACAATACCTTACTCTTGCGAGAGCTGGGGAGAGCTTTGCAAGGCAAAAATCTAGAATTCAATGGCTGAAACTGGGGGACCAATGTACCTCATTTTTCTTCAAATCAATCAGTAATTCTAGGAATAGAAATAGGATTACTAGCTTGGTTTTGGAAGATGGTACTGTCACCCAGAATATTGAACAGGTCAAATCCTCTTTTATCAATTATTATTCCAAGCTACTAGGTTCCCCTCATCAAAGCAGTTATGATGGCACATCTAGAGTCCAGCAGCTCATCACTAGGAAATTGTCTGAGTCTCAGAAACTTGATATGGTTTTGGAAGTATCTGACAAAGAAGTTAAGGACATTGTTTGGTCTCTTAACCCTCAAAAGCCCCTGGTCCTGATGGATATAATGCTACCTTCTTCATAAGGCACGGCCTGTTATAGGCCATGAGGTCACCTCTGCTATCAAATCATTTTTCAGATCTGGCCAACTGTTAAAGAAAGCCAATGCCACATTGATTGCTCTTGTACCTAAAGTCCCTAATCCCTCAAAGGTTGGGGACTATAGACCAATATCATGTTGCAACCTCATTTATAAGTGTATTGCCAAGATCCTGGCTTATAGAATTAAGTCTACTCTTCCTCACTTGGTTGATCCAGCACAGTCTGGCTTTGTGCAGGGTAGGAGGATTAGAGATAACATATTCCTCACATAGGAATTGATGAGGGGGTACCACAAGCAAATCCCCCACCCCTAGGTGTGCTATGAAAGTGGACATAACGATGGCCTATGATAATGTTAGGGAAAAATTCCTTTGGGATATCCTTGCCTCTATGAACTTCCATCCCCAGATGATTGGGTGGATAAAGGCTTGTGTAACAACTACCAACTACTCCTTCAGCTTCAATGGGGAGGCCATTGGGTACATTCCTGGTCAAAGGGGTTTGAGGCAGGGAGACCCCCTTTCCTCATACTTATTTTTTATTGTCATGGAGGTACTTACTTGTATTCTCAAGGAGAAATCCCTACTGCCGACTTCAACTTCCATTGGAAATGCGAATCCACCAAACTGGTTAATCTGTGTTTTGCAGATGACCTCATGATTTTTTGTAAAGGTGATGTGAGCTCTGTATCAAATCTTTGAGAACTAGGTTTTTTTGAGAAAAAAAGTAAGGATCACCATCCAAAACTTGTTGCTTGGCCTGTTCATCCCTAAATTCAAAGATTTAGCATCCTCCAAAGTCTGGCTTAACAGCCACAAACAGTTCCTTACCAACATCAGTAAGTTCGATGTCAATATCTACCTGGGCTTCTTTTCCCCTAAATAGATCAGGATAAAACTCAAGCTTCATGTCCATTGAGGGACTTTGGGACTGTAATAAGGAAGCCCAGTTTTTAGGCTTGGATTTTGGTGCATTTGAGTTCGGTCTAGGGTTAATGGGAGCCTGATGTTGTAGGGTTTGTGTAGGATGAGCAGGTAGATTCTGGTTCGGCTTATTTTTAGGAGAGAAAGGACGCCTAGGTTTAGTGTCTGCTTCACAGTATCTCATACTGGGATCCCCTTCCAAGTACGGGGTACCCCTTGCATTGATTAGGGTTTTTGGAGTAGAGTTTAAGAGCTGTACCTGATGTTCATGGTGTGCTTATTCCTCTGCCTCCAGGATCAAGCCTTCCTCGAAAAGGGCTTATTGAAGTTTCCGAGATGGGCTCGGATTTTTGAATGATTTAGGACTTTAAGTCCTAGATTCCTTTGGAGATGATGCTCGATTGGACTTGCTTGTGCTGCTTGAGTGTGAATTACCCAACTCGGAAGGAGCTGGGCTTTTAGTGATTTCAATTTGTTCTGAAATATTCTTTTGCTTTCTTCTGATTTCATTGGAGACGATGGCTTTGCCGCCGAGACCTTCCAACATCGAGATGGTTCTGTCTGCCATGGAGAAAACCTATTCTCCATAATCTTGTCAGAGATCGCCCTAATCGCACTACATGTCAGATCGTTTCTTATCTTTTTGTCTATCTTGGCTCACTTTCTTCTCTCTGTCTCTACTTTTTCTAGAATAATCCAATAACTTTAATTGATGGAAAACCGTAGGAAAAAGGGGTGGGTATTCTACCATTTATAGAGGAGAGAAAAGGCCCCTAGAGATAATTATTAAAAGACATCTAGTCCATCAAGGTCTCTTTTATTATCAAGAGTTTTCCTTCATCTATAATTGTATTTAGTTATCGTAATGAACCATATCACTTCATTGGCTTATCTAATAGTAAAGTCCCACATGCACAAAATGTGGAAGCTAGTGGGCCACACTCATAGGAAAAAACTAACATTTTCCCACTTGGCCCATCAAGCCAATTGTGATGCAAATTGTATTTCTTCAAAATATGCATTTTGTTTTGTTTAAAATGACTCGAGTGGGCTCCACACTAAAAAATTTGACAAGCGATCCTTCTTGGGTTTGGAGAAAGTTACTTAATCTAAGAACTTTAGTTCATCCGTTCATGCTTCATATTATTGGCAATGGGGATCTCGTGTCCCTGTGGCATGATCATTGGCATCCTTTAGGCCCATTGTTGAATAAGTTTGGTTCAAGAATTGTATTGGATTCTGGTCTTCCCTTGAATGCCAAAGTGTCCCAAATCATTCTCAGATCTGCTTGGGCATTCCCAGTCACACAAACTTGGGAGTTGAATGAAGTCAGACATCAACTTCCCCCATTGAGAGGTACAAGGGGACCAAATTAGATGGTCTCTTAACTCAAATGGACAATTTAGCATTGCCTCTCTGTGGGAGAAATTGAGAAAACCATTTCCCAAAGTAACTTGGCATAAAACAGTTTGGCTTTCTGGCCATATCCCAAAGTGCAGCTTCATTACATGGCTTGCCATCCAGAGTAGACTTTCCATTGAGGATAGACTTGTGCTTATTAGGATTAAATCTAATTCTCAATGTAGCTTCTGCCACGGTATTGAAAGTCATGATCATTTGTTCTTTAATTGTGTATTCTCTATGCAAGTTTGGAATGCTATTTTGGAAAAAATTGATGAGAGATGGTCCCCCCGATCATGGGCAGCCTGGATTACACACTTCTCAACTTTTAGGGGAAAATCCCTTAAGAACATTGTTACCAGATTGATATTCACTGTTACAGTGTATCACCTTTGGATAGAGAGAAACTTGAGGAAGTTTTAAAATACTACTAGCACCTGGGCAGTAGTGGTTCATAAAATAAAATCTATAACATGGTTAAGGGTAGACTTCTGTCATTGCCCAAATTGCCCAACAGCTCTCATGATACTAGATTTATTAGAAAATGGGGTATAACTGTGGAATAGTCATATATGTTGACTAGATTCGAATGTGCATGTGTGATTGTGAGTTTAGTTGCACTTGTTTCTTGATATTGTGTTGCATCTGTTTTCCAAAATCCTATCTTGCATCTGTGTTTGCTAGACAGGTTGCCAATGGTAGCTTCATTGGCAGCTTCATCTCTACTACTAGTGGGAGCTAGAGCCAAAACTGAAAAGCCAATTGATCATTAGAGCAACCACATTCTCTAGAGAGCTGGAGTCATCCATGTTCTAGCAGACCAAGTCAGTCAATGCAGCTTCATTTACAGGTTCTCACATCTGAGCCTCCTATTACTTCTAAGTATTTAGGTACATAACTTATTCCTTGTTGACTGAAGTGGTAATTCATATATCAAGAGTGTCCTTACTAAATTGTGTGAAATCCATGTGAGCTGTGTGCTAGAGCCCCAACCTTCCTTGTGAGAGGAGATAATAATTAGCGGGAGAATCATGAGAGAAATAGTGGAGGGAGAAAGGGGACCCCTGCTCTTGGTATTGGAAAAGAGAGTGGAGTTGTGAGATTCCAAGGGAGTTGAAAGTGAGCCTTATACATACCAAGGGCATTGTCTATTTGTGTGATTGTTGGCTGATTTTGATACTTCTTTATGATATGTTACAATTGTGGTTTAAACATTATGCTACTGCCAGTTGCTGGATTGAACATTTGTATTTTGTTGCTGTCAGTTGCATGCCTTACATCTCTGATTTCGCTTCCATCTTAGGTTTTTCATTATCTGCTAGTTCAGCTTGTGCTTGGCTGACATCATTTGTAACTTATCAATTGTTTTGACCTATCCATGGGGGGTTGTCCCTAGGAATGTTAATGCTTTTCTAGGGCACCGTCCCTAGCTATATTACATTTCTTCATTTTGCTGCCAGTTGTTCCACGGCTGCTACTGCTGATCAGCTATTGCTGCTGCTGTATTTTACCTCTGATATGCTACTACTGCTGCTGCTTTTCTGAACCTTATGAGCTGTGTTGGATCCTTGCATATATGTTCAATTCAAGTTCTTCAGGTTCTGCACTCACAAGAGGCAGATTCCGTGTCGTTGCTGGTAGGCCTATTCTTCATGTTTACCCATGGCTTATGCTTGCTGCTATTGTTTCCTTACGACTGCTGTTGTTTTCCTGGTACTGCTGCTGTTCGTGTTTGTACGGAATTGTCGTTGCTAGTGTTACTTCTGGCTGTGTCTTCTTTGCTGCTTCTTTGATGCTACCTGCTGTAATGACAGCAGCAAATAGCTGTTGAAATGTCTTGTGTTGTTCCTGAACTGGACTATTTTGTTCCCAAGGTTGCTGAACTGTTTGGTTGCTACTATTCATAATGCTCCCAAGATCATTCCACCTCTTGTGCCATTCAGATGATTAGTTTGTCATTTGAAATGTTTACCTTTATTGGTTGTTTTTACTATTAAGCAAAATTGGTTACTCATATAGTTATGTTGGATCTTTTCTATTTAGTCAGGATGCACCAAGTGTAATCTCTTGTCGTCTATTTCTTATCCCTCTACTAGATGGTTAGGAATTAGGTGTTCTATCTTCTTCTAGTCCTATGTAGCTGTTTGGTATAGGCTTTCTCTTTTGTTTTTTGTTGTTTTATTTTGTTTTCCTCCTGGGGTATGCCCCTTGTAGGCTGTATATTCGATTAGCCTCATTTTAATTTCAAGCTAATTTACCCAAAAAAAAACTTTGACACGTGATCACGGATTTAAAAACAGCCAATAGGTTCAAACCAATTAGAAACTTTAATACTGTGATTAATTTAGACCACCAATGTGAGTCATGGCAATTGTATAGCACCATGTTATATTCCCTTCTATACACCACACTATTGATAACCCTCACTAGCCAAGTCCATAATAGGAAAAATATCATTATTTAGGCTGTAATGCCAAAACCCCTATAATTTGTCTTGTCAAGACATTTCCTGTTGTACAACATCCAAAATAATACTACCTCCGTCCCAATTTAATTGTCATTTTTGGAAGTTCGTGTCACTTTTCAATTGATTATATCTTATATCTTATAATTTATAATGTTTTAGGTGATTTTGAAAACATTGTATTATAGAACAAATCGAGATCTATCAAACAAGTCCATATTGGATATAAAATTCATTACCAATTTAAAGATATAACGAGTTTTTTTATCCAGTTAGAATGGAACTGGGACAAGTAAATTGGGACGAAGGGAGTATGTGCATGCATAATTGGAAACAGTAAAATCAGAAAACAAACTTTTATTTGTGCTAAACAGTGTCATGCACAATAACCACTTAGTCAAGGGTTGTTAAAAGACTCATCCTGACAACATGTTATAAGTCTTTGGTGAAAATCCTTCGTTAACAGATCAACAATCATAAGAGTGGTAGTTCCATGTGCTTGGAATCATTCTCTAACAACCAAGTATTTTACTTCCATGTGCTTGGAATCACTTAAATACTTGACATTCTTAGAGAGAATAAAAATACAGCAGAATTATCAAAATACATCTTCATTCGGTCTGGCAATTGAGTCGATAACACCAAGACCAAAGATGAAGTTCCGCAACTATAAACTCGATTTCCATTATGTATGAAGCCATAAGCTAGCTTATGCTTCACACATTTCATGAGATTGCTCCAGCATCTAACAGAAAAGAAAATAAACGATAACATTTACTTTCTGCTATCGAGACAACCAACAAAATCTAAATCCGAGTATCTAATCATGTCAATGATTTGATTTTCTATAAGTAAGCATATAGTACGTCATTGGTTCATTGGAGATACCTCATAACCTTCTTCACTGCTTTCCAATGCTCTATTCCTAAATTACTTTGATATCTACCCAGCATGCCTACTGCAAAACTAATATCCGGTCTAGTGCAAGTTTGGGCATACATCAAACTCCCTAATACTGATGCATATGGAATTTCATCCTTTTGCTTTATTTCTAAGTCATTTTTTTGAACACTTGCTTTCATTAAATTTGTCACCCTTTATGATAATGGGCGCATCACTTATTGAGCAAAACTGTATATTGAATCTCTCTAGAACTCGGTTAATATACCCCTTTTGAGACAGTCCTAGTAGTCCATGAGGTCGATCTCTAAAGATCTCTATGCCAATAACATAAGCTGCCTCACCCATATCAACTATTTTAAAGTTCTTTAAGAGATATCCCTTGGTTTCATGTAATAAACCAAGGTCATTACTGGCTAACAAAATATCATCCACATATAGCACCAAAATAAAAAACTAACTCCCACTGACCTTCAGATATCTATACTGATCAACATATTCTTTGAATTCGAAGGAGGTAATGGTATTATTAAATCTTAGGTACCATTGCCTAAAAGCTTGTTTAAGACCTTATATGGATCTCTTTAATTTGTCTGTCAAATGCTTTTTCCTTTTTATTGTGAATCCTTCAGGTTGCTCCATGTAAATATTTTCATCTAGACTATCATTTAGAAAAGTGGTTTTCACATCCATCTGATGTAGTCAATGCCTTCTTTCTGAGTGAAACTCTTGGCCACAAGTCTACCCTTAAATCTTTCGATATTGCCTCTTGCGTCGCACTTGGTCTTAAAGACCCACTTACAGTCGACTTTCTTACAACTAGCAGGCAATTCAACGAGATCCCAAACTTTACTATGGTCCATTGATTTCAACTTATCATTCATAGTGTCAAACCATTTATTAGAATCATCACTATTCATGACTTGTGAAAATGAAACCAGGTCTTTCTTAAACCCAATGTCCAAATTCGATTCTTGTAGATACACCACATAATCATTTGGAATGGTAGATTTTTTTCCTTCTGGGATCTTCTCAGAAATGTCGGTTATGGTGGTTCTACAGTATTTTCAATGGTGGTATCCTCATGAAGTGGAGAATTATTACCTAAATTTTCATTCTCCTCAGCTTGTTGAGGAATAACAACATCTTGATGAGGAAGAATTGTTGGGATATCAAATCATACTTCATCGAAATTGACCTTTCTAGATTTCTCACTCCCACTATTCTCACCATTCTCTAGGAATTTCGCATTTCCGGTTTCAACTATCCTCGTACTATGGTTAGGACAGTAAAATTTGTGTCCCTTGAACTTTTCTGGATAACCAATAAAATATCCAAAAATTGTTCAAGAATCTAACTTTTTCTCGTGTGGATTATATATATTCTAGCTTCCACTGGACAACCCCAAATATGTAAATGTCTTAAACTGGGCTTCTTATTAGTCCACAACTCAAAAGGAGTAATTGGAACCGCCTTACTAGGAATCCATGTTTAAAAGATATATCGCAGTCTTTAATGCTTCTCTCCACTAGGAAATGGGTACATTTGAAGAACACATCATACTTCTAAACCATATTCCATAAGTGTTCGATTACGCCTCTCAGCAACACTGTTCTAGCTGTGGCATACCAAGCATTGTGTATTGAGCACGAATGCCTCGCTTTTCTAATAGTTTGGCAAATGGGCCAGGATTTTGGCCTGACTCATCATATTTTTCATAAAACTCACCACCTCTTTCCGAACCTCACTATTTTGACCGTTCTATCTAATTGCCTCTCAATCTCAGTAATTTACACCTCACTGAATGTCAACGGCTTGAGACTTTTCTTGAATTAGATACACATAACCATAACGTGAGAAGTCATCTATAATGGTGATAAAATATTTTTGTCTAATAAAAGATGGAACATGGAATAGGACTTTCGCAAATATCAGTGTGAATTATCTCAAGAAGCAGCATTGCTTCTAGTGGCACCTTTCTTTGTGTGTTTGGTTTGCTTTCCCTTAATGCAATCCACAAAAATTCAAAATCAATGAAGTTTAGGTCTTCTAAAATCTCATTCTTCACCAATCTTTCAATTCTATCCTTAGAGATATACCCCTAATCATTTATGCCATAGGGTAAAAGATTTTTCATCATTTCGACCATGTTTTAAACCAACATCCAAATGCAAGGTCACTAATGATTGTGCAAACTCATGATTCAAGACAATTTTATATAAACCATCATATAAGTCACCAGAACCAAACATTACTGAATTAAACATCAATTTGAGTTTTCCACAACCAAATGAAACTGAACATTCAGCACAATCTAATCTATATATAAGATACCAAATTCCTAGAAATGGAGGGAACATAAAAGTGTCTTCAAGATCTATCTGATGACCCATCTTTAAAACCAAGTGATAGGTACCAACAGCTAACACCTTAGCTTTGAGACGGTTCCCCATATAAACAAATCTCTCACTTTCCTTTGATTTTCGGGTTGAAAGGTATCCTTGCAAGAAATTCGTGAGTCGTAGACCAAGTATTAGAAGGAACTTTAGCAAGATTTGATTCGTAACATACAAAAGAAAGATTATTACCTTTCTTTTCAAACCAAGCCTTATGCTTGTTGCAGTCCTCCTTCACATGTCCCTTACTGCCACAAAAGTGACACTTGACAATGAAACCATTATGAGCCTGACTACTTTTCTCAGGTTCACTAACTTTCATTGGTGAATATTTTCTCATTTTACCCTTTTCTTTCATAGCAACTTGAGCAGCTGCCAATGCAGTGTGATGCCTTTCCTTTCACCACAACAAAATTCAGTTCTGGCGACGCACAATAGTATGTCAGCAAAGGCTTATTTGCGTCGGCAAAGGGTTTTGGCGAAGCAAGTCCTTGCGTTGGCATGTCATCGGCGTTGCTTTATCAGCAATTGTATTTGCCTACGTGAACTCCTCCGTTGCCAAAAGGCAGTAGATTTGGCAACGTGCTTTGCATCAAGGAAAGTATAGTTGATGTGGGAAATGTATTACACCTTTGCCGATGTGTTTTGCGTTGCCAAAAGGTAGCTTATTGGCGACACCAGCTATTGCGTCTCCGAAAGGTTACTTGACGAAAAAATACAATTTTCTTGCGCCTCCTAGGTTTCAAACCCGGGTCATTCGAGTACACAAGCCTTTGCGCGCAAGGCTCTGACTATCTGCATTATACACACTTTTCATTATATATTTGGAATATGTAATATATATATATATATATATATATATATAATATATAGTATATAGTATATATTTAACATTAAAATTGAATTGAACGTGATTTTGAATCTTTGAACAATAAAATTAACAATTTTGATAAACATACCCAACGACAATGTATTTTTGCGTGTGTCGCCAATTCTTGTTGCCAAAAGTCAAATTTGTTGTAGTGTTTCTGAATCTCACTTCCACTTGAACACACACAAGTTTGTTAGCTCGTTCAAATTCCACTTTTCCTTGGTGGCATTATAGTTGTTTGGGCTAAATTAGCTCAACCTTTGGCAAAATGATTGCGTAAAAGAATAGAATTTATCCTTTTCAGATTAACTCAAAATAGCTAATTTAATTAGGCAATTGTGTTATCCATTCGATTATCTCAATTAAGAGGATTTTCCTAAAGGTATCAATCAATAATAGATTGACGCTCTTCAATCAGAAAGAGATAATTGAACATAAACAAGCTTGAATTTAATCAAAAGCAAGTTTATGTACAATTACTCTTAAGATTTTGACAAGAATAATTTAGAAATATAGGCACACTTGAATTAAATCGAAAGCAAGCCTATATTCGACTACTCTTTGGCAAGAAAAAGACAGAAAGATATAAGATATCTTGAATTTAATTAAAAGTAAGCTTACATTCAAATAAGTCTTCAAACTTGCAAAATACTAAACTATAACTAAATTACTCTAAGTCCTAAACTACTTTAGATCTCTGAGCAACCATTTTGTATGGATTGTCAGATGATGAATTTTTGTCGGGGGTCCTCTCTCTTCAATTGACAATGAGTCTGTCTTTACCTAGCATGCTTCACAGTTTTCTTTTGATGCTCACATCTTCGTTCAATTTTGATTCAAAATGTTCTTCATTCCCTCCAAAAAGATGGTTGTAAAGGCCTTCGAACGGTTTCTTGACTTGGTCTTCTCAGAAAACTCTTCTCTTTCCACATTCGTTGATGCTGATCGTGGTTAACTGGGTTCCTGCTTTTGTGCAACATGAATTAGTGCTTCGAAATAATCTATTTAGATGATTTGCTATAAACAGTATCCAATTTCCCTTGATGAAATGGTACTTTAATGACACCGTTCATGGTTTGAAGAATTAATCAGTGGTTGTGCTTAATTATCATCTTAATACCTATCCTTGATGACCAAAAGTGGTTGTTTCCAATCTAAACGATACCGTATAGTACTAAAATAACATCATCATTAAACCCTTTGATCTTCTGTATCTCAAGCTTAATTACGACGTGTTTTGACTGGGTGGTACACTATTTGGTGCCACATGTAATTTTCTTGTTGGGTGGCAGATTTTAGGATGTAAACACACCCCCCGCATTAACATCTTATTTAAAGTAATTAAATAAGTGTTAATGGCAACTACCCGCGTATCCTACGAATAAGGATGCATGGGGCATGGAAAAGATTTGTTTCCATGCACTTCTTTTGAGCTTCCCAAAGCTGAATGCATTCCGTCATTTAATTCAGTCTATAAATAGTGATCATTACTCGGGGTCTAATAGATCACATTGTCTTCCTTATCCCTTCGAAATTGAATTCCTTTTTAACAACAAGTCTTTTAGCCATGGACTCTCTTCCAGAAATCAACCTTGTTCTAGAAAACCTCAATGCCAAACCTAACACCCCTCAAATATCTCCTTCAAATTCCCTTTGTATGTTGGCTGGCAAAATTCTTTCTGACTAAATTTTTCATGCCTTTTCCCCCTTCTCCTTCAGGTTGGGAAGCCTCTTCCATTCTTTTGAACTCTATGAACGAGTCTGATTGGGAGACCTGGAAAGAAGACCCTATTGACATCAATGCTGGTGTTATTTTGGTCAAATTCGACCAACTTGACTCTACTCCGAATAGGTTTCACCACTTTTGAACCCTATTTGCAAGTTAGTTCTTGCCTCTCTCAAGTGGAGACACTACGCATATGGGAATGCTAGAGTCTATATATTCTTCTCTCAAATTCTCTCCTTACCTCAAGTAAGAAGAGAACTACCTTGGGCCAGCCCTTTACTGTGACTTTAAACGTCAGGCCCAAAATCAGAGAACTCTTGTGTCTCACAGAGGTGAAGACCTTGCATTATCCTGCTGACTGCGAAGAGTCAAATGACCCCACTCCTCTCTCAAAGGAGCCCAACTAGGTTTGGGGAAGCTGGCTAGCCTTGCCAACAATCTTCCTCATTTCCAGTGGCTACTATGGCTATTCCATATTTCCTTCTGACAAAAGCAAAGCCCTACAACTCTTTGCTGCTTTCTCTTTCCTTGGACTATTTCTATCTTGGAAGAAAGTTCCATTAACTAACTTCAAATGGGCTTGTGAAACACTTGTCCTCTGCACTATTCCTCATGTGGTTTCCTATCAAATCCATTGCTTTTTAGATTTTCTTCCAGTGATCAGGATGCAGCTCGAAGCCAATGCTGCTGCTTACACTTTCAATTAAGATCTCCAAGATTTTGATCTTACCAAGGAGAGGATTGAGAAGCTGCACAACCAGATTGAGAGCTTCAAGTTTGAGTCCTACGAAGTGGTGCCTTGTCATGCTAACAAGTGACTTTGAAGGTGCTTCAAGAGGATGTAGAGGAAGTATCCAAGGAAGGAAGCTCAACTCCAGAGGAAGGCTAAGGCTTTGGTGCTTAGCTTTAGGCCTCTTTTGGAGAAGAAGTTGAAGTTGGATGCTTGAGGACACAAGGAAAATGGAGATGCAATTTTCTCCAATTTACATGGACCAAGGTTCACAGCCTTGTTACTTAGTGTTTTCCTTCACTATTTCGAGAATAAGAAGGCTGTTTCCCAGCACCCAGACCCTTTGAAGGCCTAAACTATCTTTGTTTATTGTTTTTTATTAGTAAGAATTTAGTATTTCCCTTTGTTTCTATTTGTAAATACGCAATTTTCATTTCTTGTAAATATCGTGAGTTTGGTTAATGAAAATTCCCTTTGCATATAATTACTGTTAATATTTCATCTGACAATGAGGGCTCTGAAACACCTAATATTTATTCAGAAAGGATAAAATACCAAAAAAAAGGTATTTATTTCAATCTCCTCTTATCGATTTAAAGGCCACACTGATAAATCATAGCTATTGGACCATTTGGGCCCAATTTATTTTTATAATTCCTCATGGACCCAACCCAAATTTCAAAATCAGGATCAATATCCTTCCACGTGTTGCAGTTGAGAAATTCAAACTTGATTCGCTTCTAAAACCCTTGAACGTATTTAACTTGGGGAACTTCAAATTCTCCTCTACTCCCTCTAAATTCTTTTTGAAATTGTTGCACAAGTCTCAACTTCATCATCTCCATTCTTCCTGCAACTTCAATGGTGTCTCAAATTCATGTTGTCGAGAGCCTTGGCCAACCCTCTTATGCTCTTCGGCGCTTAATCACTAAAGAACTCTCAAGGGCTCAGGCTCCTCAAAGTAATCTTTCTGACACTATCTTTGTCCCTAATCCTCAGTTGTTGGAAACCCCTATCTTAGGGCCTGCGTTTGATGAACTTCCATTGGCTTTACCTTTCATTACCCAGTCTTAGAAGAATGAAAAATCCTTTGAGACAACGATGATTTGGATTGGGTGCACTAGCCAAAAAAGAATTTTGTTTGTTGGCCCGTGTTCGATACCAATTGGTTCCAGTGGACGAAACATATGTTCACTAATAAGAATGATCATTTGATGAAGGTTGGTCTCAAAGACCTTCTTCGTCTGCTTCAAAATGGTATCCCTCAAAACCCTAGCCTTATCCATGCAGCCCTGGCTTTTTGGGATCCTTCCTTTAGTTGTTTTTGTTTTAACTGTGGGATGATGGCTCCCACTGTGTTTGATGCTTCTCACCTCTTAGGGCTTTTTCCTTATGGCCCTTGTTGGATATTACCACCACTTCCTCTATATCTTTCTCCTTTCCAAACCTAACTCCTGGAAATTCTTCTTACACCAAGTTTCTCACTGCTGAAATGAGAACAACTGGTGATGTTTCTGATAGAGAATTCTTTTCATATCTCCTTTATACTCTATGTAAGTATGTTTTTTTCCCATGGGAGTAAAAAGGTGATGTCAGAGATGATCCCTTTGGCTCTTCGTTTCCTTAAAGGTGAGCCTTTTGATTTTGCTTCCTATTTCCTCGGGCCATGTGTACGAAGTTGGCTCAGACTTTCAAGAAAAAGGTTTAATGCACCCGTCTTATGGGGGACCAATTTGGTTTTTCCAATTGTGGCTTTTGGCATATTTCCAAGAGTTCAGCACTTCTCTCCCTCAACAAGTTCATATACATGGTGACAAATTTGCTATTCCTTTCTTCCTGAACCACTTTCTTTGGTAGAATATCTCTGTTTCTTCTCTACCATATCAAAAGAATGGTATGCCAGCAAATTTATCCCTTTTATGATATTAGCATTGGCCCTGACTAGTTAAGGAAAATCATGACCAACAAAGGTGATCTCTCTATTTCTGATGCTTGGGGAAGCTTCCTGGTAAGTAGGGAAATCCACTGTTAGGAGTCTATTACCAAACTTTGAACAAATATCATAGTGGAGACATACTGCCCTGCCCAATTTGTCAGGCAATTTGGTATGGTTCAAGTAGTCCCTCTTCCCTATGTGGGCACTTCCAACATTCCTATCCACAAACGTCTCAAACTTGGCCAAGACAACACCAAGAACTTTAATATTATAGTTGGGAATGACAAGAGAAGATTTGTACCTCAAGATTTCACTATCAATCCTTCGACCACTCTCAAATTTACTCAATGGTGGCACAATTCGATGGTTGTTTACACTGGTACTTATCTTGCCAAGAAATTTTGAAATATATAAATTCTCCCCCCTCTACCTCCAAGAAGCATAGCTCTTGAAGGTTCTCAAACCATTTCTGATGATGGTTTCGAGGAATTTGATCAAAGTGATGGGGAGAAAGAGGTTGAACAACCTGCACCAGTTGCTGCCATCCTTCTTAAGTAGTTCCTCCTCTCACCACATTCAAGAGGAAAAGACACACTAGGGGCTTTGGTGTCAATTTCAGAAGGTACAATTTCTGACTTTTCGACCTCTAAATAACATCTTTCTTGTCAATTGCTTATTCTATGTTACCACTTGAGGCTGTCAAAGTGTTTTGAGAAAGCAAAAGGTAGTGCAAGGAACACTTACTTAGCTTACCTCGAAGCCATGCTTTCTTCCTTTCTTTCTTACTTTGTATTGCTAACCTTAATGAAATAAGTTCTCATTTGAGATTTCTTATAGTATCTTCAGAACAAAGTAAGACTCTTTCATCCCCAAAAAGAAGGAAAGCCCTTATTAGTGATTTGGATGATGAAACTGTGGGTCTTTCTGAGGCGGGTAGAATGACTAGAAGTAAACAAGCAGCAAGAGAACAAGAGAAAGCAAAAGAGGAAGAAAAAGAAAGAAAAGAAGTAGAGCTTGATGACGATGCTACAATTAGCAGTTTTGTTAGAATAGAGCCTAGTCACAGGTCTTCATTAGCTCAGCCTTCCAATACTTCTCCTTCTCATCATGTACGAAATTTTTCATTTTGAACCCCAATTTAGGTTGTATCTCCTTATGTCTCTTACTATATATTTCTCCTTATTTCAAAGTCCATCCCATGAGGCCCCTATTGCTGAACCAATAAATGAGGATAATCCTGATGCCATGGTTGATCTAAACCAAGTTGGGCATCCTGAGGATTCTATTGAGCCTTCGAATCCTGGTTCTTCAAACATAGAGAATCCTGTTGATTCTCCTCTTACAGTACCTAAAATTCTAACTCCAGAATCTTTAGAGACTCCCATTTCCCAGGTAAAAATATTGTCAAACTCTCTCTTAGAGTTTTAAGCTTCAAATTATTAATTATTTTTACTTATTTACTAGGATTTTGATAAGAGTGTGCATGCCCCCACCGAGATTTTTCTTCCAACAGTTGATACTTCAACTCTTGAAATTAATGTACAACTTCCTTTGGAGGAATCTACTCCCTTAGAGACTCATTCTTCTAAGGTCACTGCACATATCATTCAAGAAAACACCATTCCAATAGAGGTATTTTCTTTTTCTTTTTTTTATTCCTGGAAAGCTCCTTAGAAAGCATTTGACTTATTTAGGCTTGTATGAAACAGGATACCACCTCGGGTTTAAACCTTAACAACCTTAACAGTTCTAGCTCTTCCCTCATGGCATCTCCTTTTATTGTCCCTTCCTTTAACACAAGTATCTTTAGTTCGAAGGTCAAAGCTTTTTGCAACAGGATTTTTTTGCCAGTTCAACCTCCAATAGTGTTGTCTCCTCTGGATGAATTGAAAGTACTATTAAACCCTCCCTTTTTGAATCTCAAATCTACTTTTTTCCAAGAGGAGGCTTAAGAACTGGCTGAGATTCACCTGGGGGTTTGCCACATTGGACTTCATCCTATTGAGCACCAGCTATGGAACCAGTTTGAAATATGCTACCAGGCTTTGGCTCATTTGAAGCCAAATAATTCAGAACTTACTCAACAACTTCAACATAAGGTTTCAAACATTCGAAGTGCATAAGGTTTCAGGCTTTTGCACTTCGAAACCTGCTTAAATAATTCCTAATGATAGACAAAGTATACTAAAAGAGCATACTCATTCGTACCCACTCATTTGTTACTTCCTAATACTGCTTTGAAGTGTTTTGAATCTCTCTACTACTATCTTTGGTCTTAAATGCTTTTAACCAATATATTAATTATTAGAGACTATTCGCCAGCCCTCTATTAGTAAACTTTCATTACTTATGACGTAAGGGGCTTCCACCTGCCTTTGTCTTTTCATCTTCAAGACTTGTACGTGTCCATTAATAAGCAAAACACGCTGATCAATATCTGAGCCTTCAAATCTTGGCCTATAAATGCCCAGCGAAAGCCATTCAGTGATCACTTCGTCTCTTCAACTTTATTTTCTTCTTCTCTCTCTGAGATATTCATCCAGAAATGGCTAACAATCAACAAGACCCTCTTCTTGCTGATTTAATGAATGAGTTTGCCAATAAAATGGCAAAACTCATTACTGAGCTCAAATAAGATAACCAGGCTGAGCTTCAGGCCTTTCGAAGTGAGATTAGAGAGCTTCGCGCACAACTGGTGGATGTGGAGACTACTTGCCGTCTCAACTTAGCTAGGACCTGGAATGAGCTGACGGCAACTCTGTTGGCTCATGAACCCAAAAATCTCCTGGAGGGTGGGTCTCAATAGAGCCTCACCTTTGGGACTGTGAGGATCAGTATATAATCTTCATTTTGGTTTCTGGGCCGAGGTCTGGCTCCCCTTTTTTTTTGTGCGTGTGTGTGGCCTTTTTAGGGCCAATTTTTATATAGGGATGCACCTCCCCTTCTTGTGAGGTGCTCAATATATATAAATCAAAACCTTCTATTCTTTCCCATCTCATGGTTCATTCGTTATGACTTTTCTTTCACCAAATCTTTGTTCTAATAAAAGATAAAAAATTGACCCTTCGAAAGGTTACCTTTTTTTAAATGATTCCCAAATAGAAGGAACATGAGACTTCAGATGCCTTCCATTTATCTTTCTTCGATGAACATATCCATTTAGATTTCTTAAATGATATGCTCCTCCTTTCAGAACTCTATGGATTTGATATGGTCCAGTCCATGTTGGAGCCCATTTTCCCAATCCATCCAATCTAACTCTTCTATCTTTGATAGGTAGGATGACGTTCCAAACAAGATCTTCCTCATCGAAGCTTCGAAAAACTACTCTTTTATTGTAACTTTTGGCTATTCTTGCTTTCTGTAACATAATCTAGTTCAAAGCCTTTACTCTGGCTTTATCAATATCTTCCAACTCCATATGCATGGCCTGATGATATAACTCTGTATTTAAATCATTTTGAGATGCTACTCTCTGAGATCTCACAGTGATTTCCATAGGCAATACAGCATCATGTCCATAAGTTAGGGCAAATGGAGTAGTACCTGTACTAGTTCTTTTTGTATTTCTGTATGCCCATAAAGTATCTAGTAATAAGTTATGCCATATTTTTGGATTCTTATCCACCATTTTTTGGATCCCTTTCTTGATAATCTTGTTAGTAGATTCTGCTTGGCCATTTGATTGAGCATAATAGGTGCTAGTATATATTAAAGAAATTCCATGGTTATTAGCAAAAGCTTTGACCAACTTTCCTTCGAATATAGACCTATAAATGATACCTTGTATAAATTCGATAACATGGGATTGTTTAACTTCCTCATAAGCTTGAGTTTCCACCCATTTAGTAAAATAATCAGTAGCTACAAAAATGAATTTATGCTTCTCTGAAGAAAGAGGGTAAATCATCCCAATTATGTCCATAGCCCATTATCTGAAAGGCCATGGTTTTATTACATATTGTAAATCTGTGATTGGTAAATGCTTAAGTGGCTCAATCTTTTGGCAAGCTTGACATCATTTTGCATAATCTATGCAATCTTTAAGGATAGTCTGCCAATAATAACCATATCTCCTTATTAGCCATGTCATTTTTATGCCAACTTGATGTGCTCCACAAATTCCTTCATGGACCTCAGCCATTACTTTGAATGCATTCACCTTGTTTAAACATTTTAAAAGAAGACCATCCATTCCTCTTTTGAATAACTCATTATTGTATATAATGTAGTTTACTGACTTTAACATGGTTGCTTTATCAGTGATAGCATCAAGCTTGGTTAAGTATTTGATTAATGCTTGTCTCCAATCTTCATTCTAGATCGGATGAACATCAATCTCTAATACTTTGAAGTCACTCAATCTGCTACTCAACATAGGTAAGGACTTTCTCAAAGTTAATTGACAAAATTCCTTCTCATTTTCTGATAAAACCTTATAACCAGATGCTCTCTGGGCTATCTCATCAGCTTCCTCATTGAAAAACCTAGGAATGAATGTTAAAGTAATCATTAAAAACTGATCTATTAATTTCTTGTCATGCTGGTAATATATTAATAGAGCTGGACTAGTGCATTGAAATTCTCCATTCAACTGGTAATTTACTAACTGAGAATCCCCAAAAAATTTCAGCAGCATTAACTTTCAGTTTAAGCAGAATTTCATGACCTATGATTAAGGCTTCATATTCTGCTTGATTATTGGAGCACTGTCCTTCATTAATTCGAAACCCATACTTGGTTTTCAAACCTTGAGGGGACTCTAATACTATTCCTACCCCATCCATTTGAGCTGTTTTAGATCCATCGAACCATAGTTTCCATGGTTTGAATTCAACTACAGTAGCCTCGAATGGTTCTATCACTTTGATCTAATTAGGATGATCAACCAAAAAATTGGCCAATGCTTGTCCTTTTATTGACTTTTGAAGGAATGTACTCAACACAAAACTCTATTAAAGAACCAATCTGTAGAGACCCGAAAAAAAAATTTAATTATTGAAATGTTTATTAATTGCTTAATTGGGAAAGTAGGATTTATTTGGTGGTAAATTGAATTGAGGATTGAAGTGAAAGGATAGAGACTTGAGGGAGTGTGTGTGTGATTTAAAGATACGAGGGTATAAATAGTGGGTGTGTGTGGTATAGGAGATAATTGCATCTCCTATTCTCTCTCTCATATCCGTCGCCCCTCCGCCCCCCCTCCCCCCCCCCCCCCCCCCCCCTCCTCCTCTCTCTCTCACTCTCTCTCTCAAAACTCCACTCAATCTCTCAAGAACATCAAGAATCACCAACCCTCCGGCCTTTCATTTGTGTTCTTGAACTCAAAAATCCTTGGGTCAAACTTGAATCGAAGATTTGAAGTTCAAAGAGGCTAGAACTTGCTCAAGTCTCTCGTAGATTTTGGTGTTCGTCGCGAGGTAGAGACTTCTTTACCTCTTTTATATGTTTATATGTTGGTTTGGTGTAAGAATCGGGCTTTGATCATCTCCCTTTGATCATTTCGAAAGCTGTCGAAATCTACAGAAAATCGCCCAAAATCGCGTAGGGATTGATCCCTAAACTTGGGGGATCGATCCCCCTTTTCATTTCCTTTCCAGCAAGCCCAGGGATCGATCCCCTGGTGATGGGGCGATCGATCCCTCCCCTCTCTGGAAATTTTGCTCTTCTTCTGGCTTTCAGCCCAACTTCAAATGGCCATAACTTCTTCGTCTGATGTCTGTTTCATGCAAATTTTACATCGATTCGAAGGTTTTGAAGTTAGATTTTCATTGCCACCAAAATCACCTAAAGACTCTAAGTACACAAAAAGTTATGACTGTTAGAGTGGGGGTGTGTCAGTCTCCCAACATCCATTGGCTACCCCAATGATTCTTGTGTTGTCATTATGACTTCTTATGATTAGTGGATGATATTCTTGACCCATTGGCCTTTCGTTAGTGAGGAACGAATAAGGAATTGCTGAGTTGAAATTTCGTTTAAATACTTCCTATTGATTGTTGGCACTTGTGAATGTTTATGCGTATTTGTGATAACGTAGGCATGTTGTATGAAGTCTCATCTATGAATGTGATCATGGGGGAGTTTTAACTTGTATATTGTGTGAGAAAACGGTTGTTTGAGTTGGAAGTTGGTTTAGGGAGTCTCGTAACGCAAGGGGTGGTAATACGGAGATTTAGACGAGTCTCATAACACTAGGGGTGGTAATACGGTGACTCAAGTCGTTAGGGATCACTGTGACGCAAGGGGTGGTAACATGGTAATCGTCGTAGTGCTATATGGTAACGCAAGGGGTGAAAATACTGATGGTGGGAATTTGGGATAGCGAGTCGTATTGAGTTGGTAGAGTGCATGAGTTTTGTGAATCGTGTGACTTTCGTGATAATGGCATGTCCTTTAGCGATCGTAATGAATGTTGATACACCGAGTTCGTTGTTATCTCCTGATTGAACTAAATCTCCTTGTCGTCTCATTTTGCACTTGACTTCATATTTATATATAGAATTGGTAAAGATTTTCCTACTGGGCTAGTATAGCTCAACCTAATCTTTCTTTTCAAGACAAAACGCTGGACAATAGCTCGCATGCTTTGTGTGCTTGGAAGTGAAAGACTTTTTGGAAGCTATCAATATTAGTTACTTAATCATCTTTGTAATTGACTTTCTTTTTATAAAGATCGGCTGTAACTATTCATTCAAGAATTCCCTTTTGACTAAACCGTTTGTAATTTAATAACTTGTTAGTACTCGTACTTGAGTTTATTTGGGCCGGAGTGCCAAAATTGTATAACTTTAATCTTGGGGACTTGTTTTGTAAATTACACAAGTGGGAACTCTTTTGGTTACTTATCTATGTAATACGAGGATTCTTCTATCGAAAAGGATTATTTATTTATGTTGAAAATCGAGGGCGTGACAAATTGGTATCAGAGCGTCTAGGTTTGAATATTTTGAGACCGTGGGGAGACTTCTAGTCTCATGGGTTCAAAATGTCACGTCTTTTGAATGACATATGTGTGCTTGTGAGAATCGACATTACTTGGACAATGTGACATTGCATTCACTATCACGTGATTGGCGTGGTCATGTTGGCACGTGTAAAGGGGGGGATGTGTGGACTTGGTAGTTGTTGTATGTACTATTCAATGTTTGGTTACTGCATGGTATTGATGAATGAGGTGTATATGCGATCATTTGCCATTCGCTTACATGCTTATGTGCTTCATGCTATGTGAAGTATATGCTTGTGTGACCCCACTTGCTTAAAGATGACTTGTTTGTATTTCTGTGTGGTGTATGAATTCGAGCCTAACCAAGGGATTGGTTTGAGTTGTTAGGGTACCATGATATTTAACTCGAATCTGAGTTTGTGAACTCTTGTGAGGTTGAAGATTGTGCATGATGTACTTATTCGAGGAAGTGTAAATGGGATGTGAGGTGTTGGAGAAATCGTTCACTTACGTTACAGTAAAGATAAAGTAAGAATTATGGAGTTGATTTGAGTCTTGGAATTAATTGTTTAGTGATTTTGTGCATGGGATTCGTGGAGGTTGGTTGACAAAGGAAACTTGGAGGGTTGGATTACTTTTGGCATCTTCTAATAGAAACATGTGTTTAATTATCGTTATCACTTGCTAATTTGATTCTAAAAATGACTCGTTGGTTTGAGACCAAGGTCGAAAACTAGAGCGTGATGATTCATTTTAGTGTTTTATCTAAAATGGTAAAGATTGAATGTATACTGCATTTAATATGCTTATGTTGAGTAATATCTTGAATGCTAAATGCGACTAGATTTGGCATATATAAAACTCAGTCTCCTAAGATTTTAAGAACCTACTTTTGGATGTTCAATTTGAAGTACGGTTGGCCACCGCAACTTCAAGATTGAATATCTGGAACGTGGGCTTGGTAAAAGATTTTCCTTCTGCTATGGAACTGAAAAATGGATAGATTAGGTGATATCTTAGTAATAGATTTTGTGCTCGTTTGTTGATTTCACACTTTTGAAGATGAGATTACCTTGATGTTAAGATTATAGTTGCAAAAGACTAAAGAGTAAGATTATAAGGAGTATGCATGCGTAATGATTCGGTGTTGCCTGAAAAGTTCATTGTGAATATGTGTCTCTATATTTCAAAGATGTGTGTTTCCTTGTCTTGGTAGGAAATTATTAAGTTTATAAATGAAACTAGTAGGAAAGTTGTCTATAGTGAATTTTATAAGTTCAGTTTAATACGTGGTGTAAAGTGTTACAACCCTTAGCTAAAAGAAACCAACCGCCTTTCAAAGTTGCGTGCTTTGAATGTTTTGCTTGAATAACTACTTGATCTTGAAGAAAGTGTTTCGGTAACATTGTAGTCGTTGTTGAGATTGCTGCGATAGTGGGTTGGTGGGAAAATAGTGGTGGTATCATCTTGTTAAAAAAAAAGGGAAGGGAAAATTAAGGACAATTGTAAGGATGTAACTCAAGTCGAGTGGTCAATGTTAGTTATGCGGTAAGAAATTTGTTTAAAGCTAGGGCAATACGAATGTGATCTATTATAGTTGATAATGAAGTGGAGTGTAGTCGGTGTCCAGAATTGGAATGGTGGAAATTTTGGGGTGATTGGCGATTGGGGAAGGTGGGTGCTATGAGTTAAGGAATTTGAGTTTAGAGATCGCGTACAAGGGTATTCTGTGATGTAAACTTGAGACTGACAACCGTGGAGGACGTGAACACGTACTATGAAATCACATGATAATGGATTGAAGTTATATGATGAGAGATCAGGATTGAAATGGAAAATAGGTCAAAAGGGATTGGATAGATGAGAATATAATATATATATATATATAATGACAACTTAAGGACTAAAAGGTTGATGTGGGAGCGTCTGTGGTGTCGTGATTATTGATTCTCTTATATTAGATTGCTTGATGTCGCTACACAAAATTGAGGCTTAGATATTTATTAGATACGTGGGGTGCGATAAATGGATTGCTATTATCAACCTGTTGTATATGATATGCATTTTGGGTTAGAACTTCTGTGGTGTAAATAATATGCATTGTCGATGAATTAAGGCGTGTTAGAATGATTTGATGTGGAGATTATTTGGTTGATGACGACAATGAGTTGATTTACTATGTGAAAGATTTGATTTTGTGTCCTTATTGAAATTGTGAAAATGAGTTGATTTATGCTTAATCGATCTTTGAAGTTGGTTTGATGGGTGTGTTTCATTATAAATTGGGGTTAGACAAATATTTAGTATTGAAATTGTTCTAATGAATAACATTGTGTAGTAGTAGCAAAGGAAATTGGAAGGTAAATATTTTGCTGCAACGCAAGGGGTGGAAATGCAGAGTGTTATGAGTATGAGTCCGTGAGCTAAATTGTGAAATGTCGTTGTTCATGCCTTAGTTGCGTGTTGTTACTCTCAAACTTGAAATCTGTGTTTATGATGGGTAAAAAAAAGGGGGAGACAAGACAAATGCTTGGAAATTGAAAAGTTTTATATGAAAATGGTTTTGATAACTGTTAATGGGAATTGGGATGAAACAGAGTAATCATATAAGAACGGTGAACTTGAGTTGATAGAGTGGGTTGCAAAAAAAAATGTGTCTGTGCTTGCTGTCTTTCTCTTTCTTTATAGCCTTTCCGATTATTATGGTTTATTATTCTGATATCAACTTGGTATGTCGTTTGGTAGGAAGACTTGTTGATACTTGAGGTGCGATTGTCATCGTGAAAAGTTTATGAGAAATGATTGCATGCCATGCATTTTGGGTTAGAACTTATGTGGTGTAAATAATATGCATTGCCGATGAATTAAGGCGTGTTAGAATGATTTGATGTGGAGATTATTTGGTTGATGACGACAATGAGTTGATTTGCTATGTGAACGATTTGATTTTGTGTCCTTATCGAAATTGTGAAAATGAGTTGATTTATGCTTAATCGATCTTTGAAGTTGGTTTGATGGGTGTGTTTCATTATAAATTGGGGTTAGACAAATATTTAGTATTGAAATTGTTCTAATGAATAAGATTGTGTGGTAGTAGCAAAGGAAATTGGAAGGTAAGTATTTTGCTGCAACGCAACGGATGGAAATGTAGAGTGTTATGAGTATGAGTCCGTGAGCTAAATTGTGAAATGTCGTTCATGCCTTAGTTGCGTGTTGTTACTCTCAAACTTGAAATCCGTGTTTATGATGGGTGAAAAAAAAGAGAAAGGGAGACAAGACAAATGCTTGAAAATTGAAAAGTTTTATATGAAAATGGTTTTGATAACTGCTAATGGGAATTGGGATGAAACAGAGTAATCATATAAGAAAGGTGAACTTGAGTTGATAGAGTGAGTTGCAAAAAAAAAATAAAAAATGTGTCTGTGCTTGCTGTCTTTCTCTTTCTTTATATAGCCTTCACTATTATTATAGTTTATTATTCTGATATCAACTTGGTATGTTGTTTGGTAGGAAGACTTGTTGATACTTGAAGTGCGATTGTCATCGTGAAAAGTTTATGAGATATGATTGCATGTTAAAAAACAGGGGGGGGGGGGGTGTTGGGTGGGGGGAAGGGGGTTAGCGTAATGGGATTTTGATATGTGATAACTTGAGCCCGAAGGATAAGTTTGTGGGTGTGTGAAAATGAGTGAAACCATGGCATACTGCCCTTAACATGAAAATGTAGGAATGAAGGGACATGAGGGAGGACACAATAAGTGTTAACCGGAGATTTACGAGGTCAAACAGAGTAGTCGTGTGAGTTCTTTGATGTTGTATTAAAGTTTGGTTCGAAGAGTCCTTATTATCTATGTGGTTGGAATCTGGCATATGTTCTCTTTTGCTAGCATCCACGATATATAGGAAGCTAAGTTTGAGGAGAGTAGAGTAAATTTATTTGACTTCAAAAAAATTTGTTTCCCTGCTATTATTATTATTATTATTTTGTATGACACGAATTAGAGAATTGGATGCGAGAGGCTTCCTGCGGTGTATCAATCCTAGTTCAGAGTGGTTAATTACTGGCTCGTCGTAAGAGAGGTAGTGGATTTGAGGGCTCATCTAGATTGTTTCAATATTGTATCGCAAGACATGTGTACCAAGAGGAATAAAAGGCATAATTTACCGAATAAGTAGGCCCTTGGAACCGAAAGAAGTGTTAATAGCGTTGAAGCGTAAGGAGCTTAACTTTGACGGATTGGTGTTCATAATGGAACCAAGTATGATAAATCAGCATGTTGTTTGATCGTTGGATCTTGGGTTACTTACAAAACTAAGTTTAATTTGGATCCGTTCGGTGATTGTCAACCTTGTTTGTAAGTTAGGTCACTCCTATTCTAAGAGTTTTAGTTATTTCTTTTGACGAACCGTGCATACTCAATTATAATCTCGTGGGGATACCTTTGAATCTGGATGCCACAGGGTGGAAATGTTTAAATCGGAGTTATGAATTCAAGATGGTTCATGTGCCTTCGGAGGGCTTAATCTCATGTGATAAGAAAGGAGACCATTTTCTGTTGCATGAAGCATATAATAGATCAAATGGTACCAAGTGATTAGATAACTTTTGAGAATTCACTCAGAATGCCAATAGGCGGATGAGAACTTTATTGATTTTATTACGATAGAGATTATTTGAGTACTCTAGCCTGTTATGTGAAAATTTTGATTTATTGGTTGATGTTAATCGAGGAAGATCAGGATTAGAGTTTTTATGAACATTTTGATGCATCCTTTGTGGTAGGTTGAAGAGTACTTATTTGAACAAGATACACGGAATGGGAATGGGAATGGGAATGGGAATGTGAGAATTTGGAGAATGTGGGGGCACCAATTGTTAGATCTCGATGTGATTATCGTGTGGTTATGTGAGAATTAGAACTATTGTACAAAGGATCAAACTTTAGGTATCTGTGAACATTGTAATTTGATAAGGAGGATTAGATGTCGATGCATATCCTGAGGGGAAACTGACACGTATCTTAGATTCACGCGAACAAGTTTTGAGGGAGACAACAATCCCGTTAGTAAGAGTCCTTTGGAGAAATCGAGGTAAGGAAGAATCAACTTGAAAAAAAAAAAAGGAGGACAAGGTTAAAGAGAGAAGTATCCACAATTATTTTCAAATTGAATTAATATGAGTCTAGAATTTTGACTTTATGATTGTTAATTCGTTATTTGGCAGTATGTGTTGCAGCATGAGCATGTTTACTTGATGCATGATCTTAGTTGGCTTGAGTTGTAAATTTCGGTATGGAATTTCTTTAAGGAGGATAGACTGTAGAGACCCGAAAAAAAAATTTAATTATTGAAATATTTATTAATTGCTTAATTAGGAAAGTAGGATTATTTGGTGGTAAATTAAATTGAGGATTGAAGTGAAAGGATAAAGACTTGAGAGAGTGTGTGTGATTTAAAGATATGAGGGTATAAATAGTTGGTGTTTGTGGTATAGGAAATAATTGTATCTCCTATTCTCTCTCTCTCTCTCATCCGCCCCCCTCTCCCTCCCAGCTGATTCTCTCTCTCTCTCTCTCTCTCTCTCTCTCTCAAAACTCCACTTAATCTCTCAAGAACTTCACGAATCACCAATCCACCGGCCTTTCATTTGCATTCTTGAACTCAGAAATCCTTGGGTTAAGCTTGAATCGAAGATTTGAAGTTCAAAGAGGCTAGAACTTGCTTAAGTCTTGTAGATCTTGGTGCTCGTCACGAGGTAGGGACTTCTTTACCTCTTTTATGTGTTTATATGTTGGTTTGGTGTAAGAATCGGGCTTTGATCGTCTCCCTTCGTTCATTTCGAAAGCTGTCGAAATCTATAGAAAATCGCGTAGGGATCGATCCCTAAACTTGGGGGATCGATCCCCCTTTTCATTTCTGGTCCAGCAAGCCCAGGGATCGATCCCTGGTGATGGGGGGATCGATCCCTCCCCTCTCTGGAAATTCTACTCGTCTTCTGGGTTTCGGCTCAACTTCAAATGGCCATAACTTCTTCGTCCGATGTCCGTTTCATGCAAATTTATATCGATTCGAAATTCTTGAAGTTAGCTTTGCATTGCCACCAAAATCACCTAAAGACTCTAAGTACACAAAAAGTTATGACTGTTAGAGTGGGGGTGTGTCAGTCTCCCAACATCCATTGGCTACCCCAATGATTCTTGTTTTGTCATTATGACTTCTTATGATTAGTGGATGATATTCTTGACCCATTGGCCTTCCGTTAGTGAGGAACGAGTAAGGAATTGCTGAGTTGAAATTTCGTTTAAATACTTCCTATTGATTGTTGGCACTTGTGAATGTTTATGCATATTTGTGATAACATAGGCATGTTGTATGAAGTCTCATCTATGAATGTGATCATGGGGGAGTCTTAACTTGTATATTGTGTGAGAAAGTGGTTGTTTAAGTCGAAAGTTGATTTAAGAAGTCTCGTAACGCAAAGGGTGGTAATATGGTGACTTGAGTCGTTAGGGGTCATTGTGATGCAAGGGGTTGTAACACGGTAATCCTCGTAGTGCTATATGGTAACGCAAGGGGTGGAAATACCGATGGTAGGAGTTTGGGATAGCGAGTCGTGTTGAGTTGGTAGAGTGCATGAGTCTTATGAATCGTGTGACTTTCGTGATAATGACATGTCCTTTAGCGATTGTAATTAATGTTGATACACCTAAGAGTTCATTGTTATCTCCTGATCTACATCTCATTGTCGTCTCATTTTGCACTTGACTTCATATTTATACATAGAATTGGTAAAGATTTTCTTACTAGGCTAGTGTAGCTCAACCTAATCTTTCTTTTCAAGACAATAGCTCGCACGCATTGTGTGCTTGGAAGTGAGACTTTTTGGAAGCTTTCAATATTAGTTACTTAATCATCTTTGTAATTGACTTTCTTTTTATAAAGATGGACTGTAACTATTCATTCAAGAGTTCCCTTGTGACTAAACCGTTTGTAATCTAATAACTTGTTAGTACTCGTACTTGAGTTTATTTGGGCCAGAGTGCCAAAATTGTATAACTGTAATCTTGAGGACTTGTTTTGTAAATTACACAAGTGGGAACTCTTTTGGGTATTTATCTATGTAATACGAGGATTCTTCTATCGAAAAGGATTATTTATTTATGTTGAAAATCGAGGGCGTGATACAATCCATTTCCCAATCTTCCCACTAAGCACAGGCTTCGAAAGCATATGCTTAATTACATCAGTTTAAGAAATAACATAGGTTACTCTCGTCAACAAATAGTGCCTGAGTTTCTTAGAAGCATAAAATAAAGCTAAACATAATTTCTCTACTGCAGCATACTTGCATTCACAGGAGTTTAAAAACCTACTAAGATAATAAACAACTCTCTCCTTGCCATCTTCATTGTCTTGAGCTAACAATACTCCTATTGAGTCTTGAGTTGTTGCTAGATACAACTTTACTGGATTCCCTTTGATAGGAGGCATCAACATGGGTGGACTGGTTAAGTACTCCTTAATGGCTTCGAAAGCATCATCATGCTCGTTAGACCACTTGAACTTTTCTCCCTCCTTCAACTCCAACAAAGAAGAGAAATTTTTGTCTTTCCTGCAGTATTAGATATAAATCTTTGAAGGAAATTCAATTGACCAAGAAACCTTTGTAACTCATTGTTGGAAGGTGGCTTGCCTTCAATAATAGCCTTTGTTTTGTTCTTGTCAACCTGTATTCCAAAAGCACACTTTTCTAGATTTAATTTTTGCTGATAGTGCTTCATTTGTCGAAATGCCTTTTCTAAATGTTCAAGGTGATCATCATTGGAACTTGACTTCAGAATTATATCATCTATGTAACATTCTAGAAAGCTTCCAACTAAATCATGAAATATGGTACTCATAGCTCTCTAATAAGTAGTTCCAGCATTTTTCAACCCAAATGGCATTTTGACCCATTCAAAAATTCCAATGTTACCAGGGCATGGAAAAGCTATTTTATGCACATCTTCTTCTGCCATACAGATTTGATTGTATCCTAAATGGCCATCTAAAATGGATAATATCTTATGCCCAACTGAACTGTCTACAAGCATATCCACATTAGGCATAGGATACTCATCTTAGGGGGTTGTAGTGTTAAGATTTCGAAAGTTGACACAAATTCTTATGCTTCCATTCTTTTTAGGCCCTAGAACTACATTAGATAGCCACTCAACATACCTAGTTGTCCTAATGAAACCTGCATCGAGAAGCCTTTGCATCTCTTCTTTTTTTTTTTGTGGGTAAAATAGCTTGAAATAAAAAAGAGGATAACTAAATGTACAACCTACAAGGGGCATACCCCAAGAAGAAAAAAAGGAAAACAAACAAGAGTAAAGAAGAATGCTTACGCATTTACCAAAAAAGAAGAATGTTTATGCCAAATGGCCACATGGGCAAAATGACATTCGATGTTTCTAATCTATCTAGTAAGAAGGAAGGAAAACACTACCAAGTGATAGATTAAACTAGGATAGATTTCTTTCCCAAAAGAAACCTCTTCCTCAGCCTCCACCCATCCTGTCATTTTTCCCTCAAGAATTAACATGTTTGTGGATGGTTCTAGGCCTGGCCCTCCATTGGGTTCTCTAATATCATGCTAGCTCAACCTTTAGCTAAGGTCAAAATCTTGCTTAGAAAATATGAGAAACCCATACCAGTTATCGCTTTCTTTGATACTGGTGCAGCAGCCTCCATTCTCAACCCAGCAATCCTTCCCAGGTCTTACTGGCAGTCTTGTTTCAGACCCTTTACAGCAGCCAATGGAGAAACATTTGTCATCACTCTGATAAGTAAGCCTATTTCCATTCAACTGGCTTTTTTGTTGAGAATTCTGCTGAGCTTGGAGAGAATGAAGCTGGTTCTTGAGATGCTTCATTTCAACATCCTTGTGGTAAAAGGCTGCTGAAAATGCTTGGTTGGCATAGGCCATCTGGAGAAGTTCTTGGTGAACATTCTAGATTTTTTGTTGCAAATCACTGATAAGAAGTTCCAATGTTGATAACTTCTTATGAACAGCATTTTCCAAATTTTGTTGGGAGTTAGCAATTCTCTGAAGGATTTTGTTCTGAGCCAGAGAATTTGCTGACTGCCAATTTATTGCTGCTTCTGCTGCTGATACTGCTTTGGTACTACCGTCAGGGAGAATGGTAGTAGAGTCTGGAATTTTATGCCGATGGGTCGTCCTTTCTTGGGAATCATGAAATTTCAAAGGAGGAAAATCTGCTTCAGTCCAGGAAGAAGTTGAGGTGAACATAAAACATCCACTCGGTTGAGCAGAAGAACCATCATCAGAGGGAGGTTGAGGAGGTGGTGAAGATTTACACGGAGTGGGAGGTGATGGAGGACATATGGAACATGGACATGGATCTTAAATTATTGGAATTTACTGTTGCGTACTGTTAATAGGTGTGTTGTGTATCGGTCTCTTCATTCCCTTTCAGAGGGGTGAAAGTCTTAGGTGTATTTATTACTGTAAACTAAAGTCTGTAAACCACCTAAAGCCTAAGTCTGTAACCTAAGGCCTAGTACAGACTTAAAGTCTTTGTTACCTAAAGTCTCTGTAAACTTAAATGCATGCCCAGAAGTCTTAGACGGGCACTCTGTTTAAAGCCTCCTTACTCCGTCTATAAAAGGAGAGCTTCACCTCTGTAAATTTCAAGTGAATAAAAACCAGTGTCTTCCTATTATATCCTGTGTCTTGTATTCTCTTTGATCCTAACCTACTTAGTGTTTGTACCCACTTGGTGTTTGTAAACTTGGTATCAGAGCCATGTCTTCCATCTAGTTTAAACCCTCTTCTGGGAACTTCTTTTCCAAAACTACTTCAAATCTTTTCTAAAAGAAAAACTTGAAGCGTATGCTCTGTGGTTGCCTTTTAAGGATCCTCCACATTAGAAACTTCATCAACTATTTTGGCTAAAAGAATTTTGTATCAGTGGGTTAAAGTACCTTGAGACTTTTGGCTGTTGAGCGGTGTGTCTCGGTTTATCTACCCTGGTATACAAAATTTTATTAATCAAAAAATTGGTTGAAGGTCGTTTGTTGCAAAAGGAAAAGATTTGCTGTACGAAGGGAAAAGGAGAAACCCAGATTTCTTTTGGAAAATGAATCATCTGTTTACTACTCACTCCTCTGTTACATCATCCTTGGTCCCTTCATGTTCTTCCACTAGTAGAAATTCCTCATCTTCTTCTTCTAATCTTGAATATTTGTATGAGTTTGAATATCTACCTGATGATAGTAAGGTTCCTCTTACTGATCTCCCTTTTCTAAATCCTTATAATGCTTTTGTCAGACCGCAAACTTCTGTAAAAAAGACCGTCACCCAATTTTTCTCCACAAAACGCTCAACCTCCGTAAAAGAATATGTTCAAGCCTCTAAATTTGATTAATGCTTCATAGCAGCTACAGAAGCTGAACAACTTTTACCTTTGGAAATTCCGGTTGATTTGTCTCGCCTTTGGCAACAACAAGGATTTACCCATCTACACTTTGGTGCAATCCGACTTGTCGTTACTTTTCATGGCAGAAAAGGTTTGCCTGTGACTTCCAGACTTGCTCTGGTTGATACCAGGTTTTTACAGTATCAGCATGCATGTATCGCTACAGTCCAAACCACCCTAAATGTTGGAACTGTGATTTTTACCTTCTACCCCAATTTCAACATGCCATTAGCAGATCCTCATCTGCTATCCGCCTTGAAGGTCCAAGTTCAAATTGGTGGTGCCTCCTAAATCTCCTCCACATATGCCGCAACCCTTCACTACCAAATGGCCTATCGTCTTCAAAACCATGCCTTTGACATGTCCTTACCTTCCTCCACAGATGAAGCCCTTTTTCTAACTGTTAACGCACCTCACCAAGCCTCTTGTGTCCATGTTCCACGACAAATTTCCCGTCCTGAACTTCTCAAGCTTCTCCCAGAATCTTGGGTTACAGCTTATGAGAAAAACCAAAACAAGCCCCATACCTGTCCAGTCCTCAAATCCAACTTTCATTTCAAAACCTGATGGTACAGTGGAGATTTCTTTCCCAAAAGAAACCTCTTCCTCAGCCTCCACCCATCCTGTCATTTTTCCCTCAAGAATTAACATGTTTGTGGATGGTTCTAGACCTAGCCCTCCAATTAAATATTTTGATCCCAGTGGCCTTCCAGTTTTCTATTTCAAAAATCCAGAAACAGATCATTGTTATTTTGATGCTTGTGACTGTGATGAGTGTCTAGAAGACAGTCTCCTAGAAGATGACGAGGATTTTGAAGATCCATGTCCATGTTCCACATGTCCTCCATCACCTCCCACTCCGTGTAAATCTTCACCACCTCCTCAACCTCCCTCTGATGATGGTTCTTCTGCTCAACCGAGTGGATATTTTATGTTCACCTCAACTTCTTCCTGGACTGAAGCAGATTTTCCTCCTTTGGAATTTCATGATTCCCAAGAAAGGACGACCCATCGGCATAAAATTCCAGACTCTACTACCATTCTCCCTGACGATAGTACCAAAGCAGTATCAGCAGCAGAAGCAGCAATAAATTGGCAGTCAACAAATTCTCTGGCTCAGAACAAAATCCTTCAGAGAATTGCTAACTCCCAACAAAATTTGGAAAATGCTGTTCATAAGAAGTTATCAACATTGGAACTTCTTATCAGAGATTTGCAGCAAAAAATCCAGAATGTTCACCAGGAACTTCTCCAGATGGCCTATGCCAACCAAGTATTTTCAGCAGCCTTTTACCACAAGGATGCCGAAATGAAGCATCTCAAGAACCAGCTTCATTCTCTCCAAACTCAGCAGAATTCTCAACAAAAAAGCCCGTTTGACATGTTCACATCTTCTTCTCAACAAAGTTTATTTGGGTACCTCAAATGTCTCAACCCTTACCTATAAATCCTATTTCAGGATTTGGTGAGTCCAACATCTTTGGGAGCTCATCAGCTTTTCTTCCTCCACCAAAAAGACCATTTCCACCAAAACTTCCTTTCCCAAAGCCCCAGATAAAACCTATCCAGCCTTCAACAATTCCATCTCCACCATCTACTTCGACCTCTACTCCAACTACCTCCACTCCTTCCAAACCATCTGACTCAAACTCAAAGTCACCCCAGTTAATGGTCCAGCCAACTTCTAACCCTTCCAAAAATCCAATCTCCACCCTCCTACATACCTTAGCCACTATACCTGAAACTCCATCTCCTGAACCAACCATTGAGTTTGATTCAGATACTGAATCCACAAACTCTATGTCAATTCCTCATGTTTTCATGATGAACCCTGAAAACCCAGAAGAACATGTTGAAGATCCCATCATTGAAGAAGGTCCTGAGTTTGATACACCTCCACCTCCAGAAATCCCAACCTTTGATTCCTTCTCACATTCCAATATCTATACCCAAGGCTTCTCCTTTGATAACATTCCCCCATCAAAATGGTTGGATAAACTTTATGAAATTCATGCTTGGTGCACAGCTGCTATGCTCTCTCCTAATGCTACACTTAGTGATGTCATTACCAAGTGTACAGCGAAATTCCTTGGCCGTCTCCGTCAATGGTACTTAGCTCTGGGTGAGTACCGACAGCTACAACTTAAACAGTTGCCAACCCTTGATCAATTCATCTCAGTCTTGCATACTGAGTTTCTTGGTGACCACAATAACACAAAAGAGTTTGTTCGAGAAGAATATCTCAGTATGAAGTGTTGTTCATTCAAAAGGAAAGATCTCGAGATCCATTATGACCGCATGTCTCAGAGATTTTATCTTCTCAACGGCATGGATGATGTCAATCTCAAGCAAACTTTTCTCAATTCCCTTCCTGAACCATTGGGAAATGAAACAACAAGATTATTTCAGACAAAAGGATTGACGTTGAATGCAACATCTCTTGGTGGTCTTTACCAGCACTCTTTGATTGCCTTGGAAAAATTGTGCAATCACCAGAAATTCCTCAAAATTCTTGAAGTACAAGGAAAACTTCTTGGCAAAGCATGTGATCATCCTGACCTATCTATAAAGTGCAAAGACAAGAAGTGCACTTGCCGTCCTTCATACCGGAAGTCCAAACACTTTCAGAAATGGAAGCTCCAATCTCCTAGCAAGTTTTTAAAGTTTCCAAAATCGGCAGGTTCTCACGCCGGAAGAAATGAAAATTTTTCAAGAAGAAAAAGTTCAGAGGGCAGCGAAAGTCTGAGCGCTACTACATATGCGGAAAGAAAGGGCACTATGCAAAACAGTGTCCAAATAAAGCAGTAAGAGACAAAATGGTGAACTCTTTGGCTCTTATTGATGATGATTTTAAAGATGCTGATGTCGAATCTCTATTTTCCATCGATGATGAAGCAACAGATGAAGCAGTTCTTGCTTTCACGTTTGACAACTCTTCATCAGAATCAGATGACTCTTCTGATGATCCTGACTCATTTCCTTATGAAGTCCAAACAATTGGATTCTCTAATATCATGCTGGCTCAACCTTTAGCTAAGATCAAAATCTTGCTTGGAAAATATGAGAAACCCATACCAGTTATCGCTTTCTTTGATACTGGTGCAACAGCCTCCATTCTCAACCCAGCAATCCTTCCCAGGTCTTACTGGCAGTTTTGTTTCAGACCCTTTACAGCAGCCAATGGAGAAACATTTGTCATCACTCTGATAAGTAAGCCTATTTCCATTCAACTTTTTCCAGGATACACCGTAAAGCACCAAGTCTATGGTTCTGATCTCCCAGGAAAAGATTTATTGTTAGGCTTTGATATTCTCCAAAATCTCAGCAAAATTTCTTGGCTCAAAAAAGGTTTGAAATACAAAAACTACTTGTTACCCTGGACCACCCAACCAAATCTCTTTTCCATAGAAACTTTCTCCACCATCAAAGAAGCCATAATCCAAACTTCCTGTGCCGAATCTCATTCCCAATTTCTCACCAAATGCTCCAACCCACTTTGAAAAAATTCTGATTTCTTCATTTCTCTTCCCTTTAAGAAAAATGAAGACATCAACCCCACCAAAGCTACCCATCATGGAATGAACCCAGAACACTACCAGCTTGCTCTTCAAGAACTCCAACAACTCCAATCAGAAGGATTGATTGAGCCCACAACCTCTCAGTGGGCATGTGAAGTATTTTATGTCAACAAAAGAACAGAGCAGATAAGAGGAAAACTCCGCCTGGTTATCAACTACTAGCCTCTTAATCATTTTTTGCAGGATAACATATTTTCTCTTCCTCGGAGAAGTGTTCTTTTTGCAAACTTGCCCAAAACTCAAATTTTCTCAAAATTTGACTTGAAAGCAGGTTTTTGACAGCTGGGCATCCATCCAGATGATCGTCCCAAAACTGATTTTTGCATTCCCGATCACCACTTCCAATGGTCAGTCATGCCTTTTGGATTGAAAACAGCTCCATCTTTATTTCAAAAGGCCATGATTCGGGTATTTACTCCAATTCTATCCTCAGCCCTTATTTATATAGATGATATCCTACTTTTTTCCCCAGATATTGAGTCTCGTGTTGTCTTACTACAAATTTTCCATTCCCTAGTCCAAACCCATGGTATCATGCTTTCAGAGAAAAAAATATTTCTTGCTCAACCAGAAATTTATTTTTTTAGGGATGCATATCTCTAAAGGTCAATATACCCTCCAGCCTCATATAGCTTCCCAACTTGACCATTTTTCAGATGAGAATCTCACTGTCAAACAAGTTCAACAGTTCCTTGGAATTGTTAACTATATGACTGATTTTATTCCTAACCTAGCCCAATACCGAACTCCTCTCTCAGCTCTACTAAAGAAAACCCCTCCTCCTTGGTCAGCCCTTTGTACCAAAGCTATAAAAGACCTCAAAGCCATAGCTAAAACTCTTCCTTCATTAGCCATACCTTCAGATGGAAAGAGAGTCCTTCAGACAGATACCTTTGATCTATATTGGGGAGCAATTCTTTTGGAAGAAAATTCAGATCAAAAGCGCAGAATTTGTGGATACAAGAGTGGTGCATTCTCTCCAGCAGAACTTCATTACCACTCTACTTACAAAGAAATTCTGGCAATCAAAAGGAGTATTGAAAAGTTTGAATTTCATCTAATCGGTCATCATTTCCTAATTGAGACTGATATGATGAGTTTCTCCAGTATGCTCAAGTTCAAGCAGAAGCACCTTCCAAAAGCACAGTTACTCAGATGGGCAAATTGATTTTCCAATTGGAGTTTTGATACTGTTCACATAAAAGGAAAAACAAATGTCCTCCCTGATTTCCTGTCAAGGCTCAAAAAAGAAATCAACCAGTTTTCCAAAACAAAATCACATTCTTTTGTCCCTGGTTGTTTTCCCATGATTTCCTGTTTCCATCCAGTCAATTTTCCTGTCCACCTTCAGTGTCATATTTTAGAGTTAACCCTTCTTTCTAGGTGTGTTCAAATGTGTCAAAACCTTCAACATCTCTGTATTTTCAAATATGGTCTTGATGAAGGTCCCATAAAAGGTCTACCCTTCCATCATGTTTATCCATTTCTCACCCAGTTTGAAGTGTCTTACCATAATGTCTTTTATTTTAAAAAAGAAGCATATCTCCTATTATGGTATTTAGTCGATGTATATACTATAAGTGTCTATTTTAATAAATCAGCAATCTTGGTCTATCTGGCTCATGCGGCGTTCAATCAAGTTCAACCTCCAGAAGATTTCTTTTTGAAATTTCTTCTGCTCTTTGGCAACATACCCTACTGGCAACAGAAGATTAGACAAGTTACCACAGGTCCAGATGAAGACCTCCAATTTGCTTTTTGGACATCTCGCAACAATAGATGTCTTCCTAATCCTGATGGTTCTATCACTTGGAGAAAGGAGTATCACACTATATTCCTTTCAGCATATCAAGAGTCTCCGAGTGTTGAGATCCACAGTGGAAATTATCTGGTCATGACTCAAACACTGTGTTCACTTAATGGATTGACACCTGCAGACGTTCCCTCATCTCTCCTCCATTATGATTCTGCAAACTGAAAATTCAATGATACTTATCTGGAAGAATGGCGCCAAAATATCCGCTATCTTTTGACCCAGTATCACTTGACTGACAGAGATGAAGAAAGTAGTTCAAATGATCCAGAGTGACAAGGATGAAAATTATTGGTGTAATATAAAGTGTGATAGTATTGTTTTCTTTTTTTTGCTCGGCAAAACGAAGATTTATTGACTCGAAAAGGGTACATCGAGAGGGGAACTCCTTAAGCACAGAAGCTTAAGGAGAAAAGGAAACAAAAACAGAACGACAAAAAAAAACCATCCAACAGATAATTGGACCACACCACTCCAAAAAAATAGAAATAAAAAATTATACTTTCACCTTCCTCATTCCATCAAGATAACCCTTAAAATCTTCCACTGAGTGTACCTTAATATCAAATTTCACCTTGACCCACATTGCTACTCTGGTCTTAATTAGCTCCACTAGATCCTCCTCTCGCCAAGAAACATTGTTGAACACCATACTATTCCTAGCCAACCATATGGACCAAATTGTTGCCTGGAACGTTGTCTCCCACAAAAACTTCTCCAAATTTTTGAAACCACTACCCAGCCACCAAGTAAAGAGATCTAACAGTGAAGCAGGGCAGACCCAATTGAGATGCCACCAATCAAGAAGCAATGACCAAACACCCCAAGAAAATTGACAATGAAGAAAGAGATGCTCCGGCGTTTCTAAGTGTAAAGAGCAGAAGGGACACAAACTCGATTGGCCCTCAGGGATCAAATTTCTATGGAGGAGAACCGACCTCGTTGCTACTCTGTCTTGAAGCGCCAACCACAAAAAGATTTCCACATTGGGTGGACTAACACTTGTCCAGATCGAACCCATCACCCGATTGCTTGTGAAGCTCAATTGCTCCCATCTGTTGTAGACGGATTTCACGAAAAAACATTTATCAGAAGACCATCTCCAGCTTAAAGCATCACACTTGGACTGATCCAAAAGCACCGGCTGTAATCTCAATAGCAAATCATCAAGTTGTTGATCTTCCCAAACCCACAATCTTCTCTGGAATAATAGATTCCAATTGCCATCTCCGTTTGAGTTTTTTAAATGACTAATCACCATATCTTTTTGAGTAGATAAAAGATAGAGACGAGGGAACTCCTCCTTAAGAGTTGGGTCCCCTAACCAGGCCTGGTTCCAAAAGGAAACCTCTTGTCCAGAGTGAACCTCTATCCTAAATCCCTCCTGGATGATGGACCCAATACCAGAGGATAAATCCCCTACCGAACAGTATTGTTTTCTTTCCGGAGAAGGTGAAATTATTGGAATTTACTGTTGCGTACTGTTAATAGATGTGTTGTGTATCGGTCTCTTCATTTCCTTTCAGAGGGGTGAAAGTCTTAGGTGTATTTATTACTGTAAACTAAAGTCTGTAAACCACCTAAAGCCTAAGTCTATAACCTAAGGCCTAGTACAGACTTAAAGTCTTTGTTACCTAAAGTCTCTGTAAACTTAAATGCATGCCCAGAAGTCTTAGACGGGCACTCTGTTTAAAGCCTCCTTACTCCGTCTATAAAAGGAGAGCTTCACCTCTGTAAATTTAACAGAACAGCAGCAACACTACAACTGGAAAATAGCAAAAGTGACTTATTGGAGCAGCACTACAGCAGCACTACAGTAGCAGCAATGGCTTACTAGAGCAGCAGCAGCAACTGTAAATTTCTTAACTACACCATGACAAACTGGCACTAAGGAACTCTATGTATTAGTTTGCATAGTCCAATTGTAGGTGCAAGGAATATCAGCAGCAACAGATCACTAACGAATGCTATTATAACAGCAGCACCAGCAGCAAGCAATGGAAAACAGGAGCAGCCAGCTATGTACAGCAACAGCAACAGGAACTAAAAGCAACCAACTTTGATAAGTAGGCACAACGCAGCCACACTACTTATAGTAGAAACTAGAAGCAAACAAGCTAGGGACATGCCCCCTAGAAAAGCATAAATATTCCTAGGGACAACCCCCAAGGATAGGTCAAAACAAATTGAGAAGCTGTAAACAGGAACAACTATGTACAACTAGAGTCATTCAAAGCAGCCAAGCAAATACAGATGCGTGAAAAGTTAAAAGACACAGTAGTTGCAAAAAAACCAGCACATTGAGGTATCATATACTTGGGACACAAGTACATGCACAATGCACAATTGCAACAACGGATACAACTAGTCTTATGAATCTGTAGCAGTAGCAGCAGTATGTGCCTTATCCAAAAGCATACAAGTGCCACCAAATTCAGATATGATTAATTGTAATATGGTTAGTTATGATTCATCACCCTTGGCATCAAATGTCATCCAGCAAGCATATTGTAAAAGTGAACAGCAACCTCATTACAAAGAACACATCAAGGGGCAACATAGGAAAGCACTCGGTATTTATACTGCTCACCACTACTCCCTAGAAACCTCACTTCCCACTCTCAAAAACAATACCAAGAGCTGGGGATCCACCTACTCTTGTAGTGAGAGCGACAACGATTCAACACAAAGGGAACATTGATTCGACACAAAAAGCACGTTTTGATCTATTACGTACACTTTAATCCGTATGAAACCGATTTGAACCACTATTTTTTTGATTTCGTTATCACAAATGCATACTTTCGGAGTTCTTATCACCTAGTGATCGGTAGCCTTTATATTAACTAGGAATCGCTATTCTCTTTTCACATGACTAGTAGTCCAAACCCCTACTAACCATCATGCGTTTCCCCATCTTTTCTTCACAAGACTAATAGTATAAAAGCCTACTGAACATCATGTATATAACCATCTTTTCTTCACATGACTAGTAGTCTAATAACCTATTAACCGTCATGTGTTTTTCTCATGGTCAGCAATCATACACTAACTTGATGCAAGAACCACTGGTTTATTTCTGTCTTATCAAGAAAATATTTGACAATTTTACATCCAACTGAAGCAACACGGGAGTAACTAAACTTATAAAATTGACCAACTCTTGTAGTGAGAGCAACATTGATTCGAGACCCAAAATATTTATTGGATCTAGTACGTAAGATTTGATCCATAGTAGACAAAGGGAACATCGAGTCGAGACAACAAACACGTTTTGTTCTATAACGCACACTTTAATCCGTATGAAACCGACTTCAACCACTATTTTTTTGATTTCGTTATCTCAAATGCACACTTTCGGAGTTCTTATGACTTAGTGATCAGTAGTCTTTATATCTACTAGGAATCGCTATTCTCTTTTCACATGACTAGTAGTCCAAACCCTTACGCGTTTCATCATATTTTCTTCACAAGACTAGTAGTCTAAAAACCTACTAATCGTCATGTATTTCGCCATCTTTTCTTCACATGACTAGTAGTCTAATAACCTACTAACCGTCATGTGTTTTTCTCATGGTCAGCAGTCCTACACTAACCGGATGCAAGAACCACTTTTTTATTTCCGTCTAATCAAGAAAATATTTGATAATTTCATTTCCAACCGAAGAAACACGAGAGTATCAACATTTTTAAAATTAACCAACTCTTGTTATGAGAGCGACATTGATTCGAAGCGACAAATATTTATTGGATCTAGTATGTACGATTTGAACCATAACAAAGAAAGGAAACATCGATTCGAGACAACAACCACGTTTTGATCTATTACGTACACTTTAATCCGTATGAAACCGACTTAAACCACTTTATTTTTTTGATTTCGTTATCTCAAATGAACACTTTCGGAGTTATTATGACTTAGTGATCGGTAGTCTATCTATCTACTAGGAATCGCTATTCTCTTGTCACGTGACTAGTAGTCCAAACCCCTAGTTACGTCATGCGTTTCACCATATTTTCTTCGCAAGACTAGTAGTCTAAAATCTATTAACCGTCATGTATTTCGCCATCTTTACTTCACATGATTAGTAGTGTAATAACCTACTAACCGTCATGTATTTTTCTCATGATCAGCAGTCATACACTAACTTGATGTAAGAATCACTTATTTATTTACGTCTTATCAAGAAAATATTTGATAATTTCATATCCAACAGAAGCAACACGAGAGTAACTAGATGTATAAAATTGACCAACTCTTGTAGTGAGTGCGACATTGATTTAAGGCACCAAATATTTATTGGATCTAGTACGTAAGATTTAATCCATAGTAAAGAAAGGGAACATCGATTCGAGACGACAAGCACCTTTTGATCTACAAAGTACACTTTAATCTGTATGAAACTGACTTAAACCACTATTTTTTCGATTTCGTTATCTCAATTTCACATTTTCGAAGTTCTTATCACTTTGTGATCAGTAGTCTTTTTATCAACTAGGAATCACTATTCTCTTTTCACATGACTAGTAATCCAAACCCCTTCTAATCATCATTCGTTTCACCATCTTTTCTTCACAAGACTAGTAGTCTAAAAGCCTACTAACCGTCATGCATATCACCATCTTTTTTTCACATGACTAGTAGTCTAATAACCTGCTACCCATCATGTGTTTTTCTCATGGTTAGCAGTCATACACTAACTCGATGCAAGAACGACTTGTTTATTTCTGTCATATAAAGAAAATATTTGATAATTTCATATCCAACCGAAGCAACACGAGAGTAACTAGATTTACAAAATTCACCAACTCTTGTACTGAGAGAGACGTTGATTCGAGGCAAAAAATATTTATTTGATCTAGAATGTAAGATTTGATCCATAGTAAACAAACGAAACATCGATTCGAGGCAACAAATACGTTTTGTTCTATTTCGTACACTTTAATCCGTTTGCAACCGACTTGATCCACTAATTTTTCGATTTCGTTATCTCAAATACACACTTTCGGAGTTCTTATCACTTAGTGATCGATAGTCTTTGTACCTACTGGGAATTGGTATTCTCTTTGCACGTGACTAAAAGTCCAAACACCTACTTACCATCATGTGTTTCACCATATTTTCTTCACAAGACTAGTAGTCTAAAAACCTATTAACCATCGTCTATTTCACCATTTTTCTTCACACGACTAGTATTCTAATAACCTACTAACCCTCATACGTTTTTCCCATGGTTACCAATCATACACTGAATGGATGCAATAACCACTTTTTTACTTCCGTTTGATCAAGAAAATATTTGAATATTTCATTTCCAACCGAGACAACACGAGAGTATCTAAATTTATAAAATTGACCAACTCTTGCAGTGAGAGCGACACTGATTCATGCCAACAAATATTTATTGGATCTAGTACGTAAAATTTATCCATAGTAAACAAAGGCAACCTCGATTCGAGACAACAATCACATTTTGATCTATTATGTACACTTTAATCCGTTTGAAACCGACTTGAACCACTAATTTTTGAATTTCGTCATCTAAATTGCACACTTTCGGAGTTCTTATCACTTAGTAATCAGTAATCTTTATATCTAATAGGAATCGCTATTCTCTTTTCACATGACTAGTAGTCCAAACCCTTACTAACCATCATGCATTTCACCTTCTTTTCTTCACAAGACTAGTAGTGTAAAAACCTACTAACCGCCATGCATATCACCATCTTTCTTCACATGACTAGTAGTTTAATAACCTACTAACTGTCATGTGTTTTTCTTATGGTAAGCAGGCATACATTAACTTGATGCAAGAACCACTTGTTTATTTCCGTCTTATCAATAAAATATTTGACAATTTTATATTCAACCGAAGCAAAACGAGAGTAACTAGATTTATAAAATTGATCAACTCTTGTTGTGAGAGCGACATTGATTCGAGGCACCAAATATTTATTGGATCTAGTACGTAAGATTTGATCCCTTGTAAACAAAGGGAACATTAATTCGAGACAACGAGCACGTTTTGTTCCATAACGTTCACTTTAATCCGAATGAAACCGAATTCAACCACAATTTTTTCAATCTCGTTATCTCAAATGCACACTTTCAGAGTTCTTATCACTTAGTGATCAGTAGTCTTTATATCTACTAGGAATGACTATTCCCTTTTCACATGACCAGTAGTCCAAACCCCTACTAACCATCTTGTGTTTAACCATCTTTTCTTCACAAGACTAGTAGTCCAAAATCCTACTCACCGCCATGTATTTAACCATCTTTTCTTCACATGACTAGTAGTCTAATAACCAACTAACCGTCACGTGCTTTTCTCATGGTCAGCCGGCATACACTAACTTGATGCAAGAACTACTTGTTTATTTCCGTCTTATAAAGAAAACATTTGATAATTTCATATCCAACCGAAGCAACAAGAGAGTAACTATATTTATAAAATTGACAAACTCTTGTAGTGAGAGCGACATTGATTCGAGGCACCAAATAATTATTGGATCAAGGACGTAAGATTTGATCCATAGAAAACAAAGGGAACATTGATTTAAGACAACAAGCACATTTTGATTTACTGCGTACAATTTAATCTGCATGAAACCAACTTGAACCACTAATTTTTCAATTTCGTTATCTCAAATGCACAATTTTGGAGTTCTTATAACTTAGTGATCAGTAGTCTTTATATCTACTAGGAATCGCTATTCTTTTTTCACATGTCTAGTAGTCTAAACCCCTACTAACCATCATGTGTTTCAATATATTTTCTTCACAAGACTACTAATTTAAAAACCTACAAACCGTCATGTTTTTCGCCATCTTTTCTTCACATGACTAGTAGTCTAATAACCTACAAACCGTCATGTATTTTTCTCATGGTCAGCAGTCATACACTAACTTGATGTAAGAATCACTTATTTATTTTCGTCTTATCAAGAAAATATTTGATAATTTCATATCCAACCGAAGCAACACGAGAGTAACTAGATTTATAAAATTGACCAACTCTTGTAGTGAGAGCGACAATGATTCGAAGCAGCAAATACTTATTGGATCTAGTACGTAAGATTTGATCCATAATAAACAAAGGGAACATCGATTCGAGACAAGAAGCACGTTTTGATCTATAACGTACACTTTAATCCATGTCAAAGTGACTTGAACCACTAATTTTTTGATTTCGTTATCTCAAATGCACACTTTCGGAGTTCTTATCACATAATGATTAGTAGTCTTTATATATACTAGGAATCGGTATTTTCTTTTCGCATGACTAGTAGTCTAAACCCTTACAGACCATCATGCCTTTCAATCTTTTCTTCACAAGACTAGTAGTCTAAAAGCCTACTACCGTCATGTATTTCACCATCTTTTCTTCACATGACTAGTAGTCTAATAACCTACTAACCTTCATGTGCTTTTTTCATGGTCAGCAATCATACACTAACATGATGCAAAAACCAATTGTTTATTTCCATCATATCAAGAAAATATTAGATAATTTCATATCCAACGGAAGCAACATTAGAGTAACTAGATTTATAAAATTCACAAACTCTTGTACTGAGAGAGACATTGATTCGAGGCAGCAAATATTTAATGGATCTAGAGTGTAAGATTTGATCCATAGTAAACAAAGGGAACCTCGATTCGAGACAACAAGCACGTTTTCATCTATTACGTACACTTTAATCCGTTTGCAACCGACTTGAACCACTAATTTTTCTATTTCGATATCTCAAAAAAACACTTTCGGAGTTCATATGACTTAGTGATCAGTAGTCTCTCTATATACTAGGAATCGCTATTCTCTTTTTACATGACTAGTAGTCAAAACACCTACTAACCGTCATGCGTTTAAATATATTTTCTTCACAAGACTAGTAGTCTTAACATACTCAACGTCATGTATTTCACCATCTTTTCTTCACATGACTAGTATTCTAATAACCTACTAACCATCATGTGTTTTTCCCACGGTAAACAGTCATACACTAATTGGATGCAAGAAGCACTTTTTTGCTTCCGTTTTATCAAGAAAATATTTGATAATTTCATTTCCAACCGAACCAACACGAGAGTATCTAGATTTATAAAATTGACCAACTCTTGTAATGAGAGGGACATTGATTCGAGGTAAAAAATATTTATTGGATTTAGTGCGTAAGATTTGATCCATAGTAAACAAACTCAACATCGATTCGAGACATTAAGAACATTTTCATCTATTATGTACACGTTAACCCGTTTGAAACCGACTTGAACCACTAATTTTTTGATTTTGTCATTTCAAATTCATACTTTCGGAGTTCTTATCACTTAGTGATCAGTAATCTTTATATCTACTAGGAATCGCTATTCTCTTTTCACATGACTAGTAGTCCAAACCCCTACTAACCATCATGCTTTTCATCATCTTTTCTTCACAAGACTAGTAGTCTAAAAGCCAACTAACCGTCATGTATTTCACAATCTTTTCTTCACATGACTAGTAGTCTAATAACCTACTAACCGTCATATGTTTTTCTCATGGTCAGCAGTCATACACTAACTTGATGCAAGAACCACTTGTTTATTTCCGTCTTATCAATAAAATATTGGATAATTTTATATCCAACCGAAGAAACAAGAGAGAAACTTGATTTATAAAATTGACCAACTCTTGTAGTGAGAGCGACATTGATTCGAGGCACCAAATATTTATTGGATCTAATACGTAAGATTTGATCCATTGTAAACAAAAGGAACATCGATTCGAGACAACAAGCACGTTTCGTACTATAACGTACACATTAATTCGTATGAAACCGACTTCAACCACTATTTATTCGATTTTGTTATCACAAATCCACACTTTCGGAGTTCTTATCACTTAGTGATCAGTAGTCTTTATATCTACTTAGAATAACTATTCTCTTTTCACGTGACCAGTAGTCAAAACCCCTACTAATCATCATGCATTTCACCATCTTTTCTTCACAAGACTAGTAGTCTAAAAGCCTACTAACCGCCATATATTTAACCATCTTTTCTTCACTTGACTAGTAGTCTAATAACCTCCTAACCGTCATGTGTTTTTGTCATGATCAGCAGTCATACATTAACTTGATGCAAGAACCACAAGTTTATTTCCGTCATATCAATAAAATATTTGATAATTTCATATCCAACCGAAGCAACACGAGAGTAACTAGATTTATAAAATTCACCAACTCTTCTACTAATAGAGACATTGATTCGTGGCAGCAAATATATATTGGATCTAGTACGTAAGATTTGATCCATAATAAACAAAGGGAACATCAATTCGAGAGAACAAACACGTTTCGATCTATTACGTACACTTTAATCCATGTGAAACAGACTTGAACCCCTTATATTTTGATTCGGTTGTCTCTGATGCACACTTTCAGAGTTCTTATCACTTAGTGATCGGTAGTCCTTATATTTTGCTTGGAATCGTTGTTCTCTTTAAACATGACTAGTAGTCCAAACCCCTACTAACCATCATGTGTTTCAACATATTTTCTTCACAAGACTACTAGTCTAAAAGCCTACTAACCGTCATGTATTTCACCATCTTTTTCTTCACATGACTGGTAGTGTAATAACCTACTAACCGTGATGTGTTTTTCTCATGGTCAACAGTCATACACTAACTGGATGCAAGAACCACTTTTTTATTTCCGTCTTATCAGGAAAATATTTGATAATTTCATTTCCAACCGAAGCAACACGAGAGTATCTACATTTATAAAATTCACCAACTCTTGTAGTGAGCGACATTGATTCTAGGAAGCAAATATTATTGGATCTAGTACGTAAGATTTGATCCATAGTAAACAAAGGGAACATCGATTCGAGAAAACAAGCACGTTTTCATCTATTACGTACACTTTAATCCGTACGAAACAAACTTGAAACGTAATTTTTTCGATCTCGTTATCTCAAATGCACACTTTCGGAGCTCTTATAACTTAGTGATCAGTAATCTTTATATCTACTAGGAATCGCTATTCTTTTTTCACATGACTAGTAGTCCATACCCCTTTTAACCATCATGCGTTTCACCATCTTTTCTTCACAAGACTAGTAGTCTAAAAGCCGACTAACCGTCATATATTTCACCATCTTTTCTTCACTAGGCTAGTAGTCTAAAAACCTACTTACCTCCATGTATTTCACCATCTTTTCTTCACATGACTAGTAGTCTACTAACCTACTAACCGTCATGTGCTTTTCTCATGGTCAGCAGTCATACACCAACTTGATGCAAAAACCACTTGTTCATTTTCGTCATATCAAGAAAATATTTGATAATTTCATATCCAACTGAAGCAACACGAGAGTAACTAGATTTAAAAAATTCACCAACTTTTGTACTGAGAGAGACATTGATTCGAGGCAGCAAATATTTTTTGGATCTAGAATGTAAGATTTGATCCATAGTAAACAAAGGGAACATCGATTCGAGACAACAAGCAAGTTTCATCTATTACGTACACTTTAATCCGTTTGCAACCGACTTGAACCACTAATTTTTCGATTTCGTTATCTCAAATAAACACTTTCGGAGTTCTTATGACTTAGGTATCAGTAGTCTATCTATCGACTACGAATCGCTATTCTCTTTTCACATGACTAGTAGTCCAAACGCCTACTAACCATCATGCGTTCAACTATATTTTCTTCCCAAGAGTAGTACTCAAAACGTACTCACCGTCATGTATTTCACCATCTTTTCTTCACATGACTAGTATTCTAATAACCAACTAACCATCATGTGTTTTTTCCATGGTCAGCAGTCATACACTAATTGGATGCAAGCAGCACTTTTTCACTTCTGTTTTATCAAGAAAATATTTTGATAATTTCATTTACAACCGAAGCAACACAAGAGTATCTACATTTATAAAATTGACCAACACTTGTAATGAGAGCGTAATTGATTCGAGGTAAGAAATATTTATTGGATCTAGTACGTAAGATTTGATCCATCGTAAACAAAGGCAACATCGATTCGAGACAACAAGAACGTTTTGATCTATTACGTACACTTTAATCCGTTTGAAACCGATCTGAACCACTAATTTTTCGATTTCGTCATATCAAATTCACACTTTTGGAGTTCTTATCACTTAGTGATCAGTAATCTTTATATCTTCTAAGAATCGCTATTCTCTTTTCACATGACTAGTAGTCCAAACCCCTACTAACCATCATGCGTTTCATCATCTTTTCTTCAGAAGACTAGTAGTCTAAAAGCCGACTAACCGTCCTGTATTTCACCATCTTTTCTTCACATGAATAGTAGTCTTATAACCTACTAACCGTCATGTGTTTTTCTCATGGTCAGCAGTCATATACTAACTTGATGCAAGAACCACTTGTTTATCTTCGTCTTACTAAACGCCATATATTTCACCATCTTTTCTTCCCATGACTAGTAGTCTAATAACCTACTAACCGTCATGTGTTTTTCTCAAGGTCAGCAGTCATATACTAACTTGATGCAAGAACCACTTGTTTATCTCCGTCTTACTAACCACCATATATTTCACCATCTTTTCTTCCCATGACTAGTAGTCTGATAACCTCCTAACCGTCATGTGTTTTTCTCATGGTCAGCAGTCATACACTGACTTGATGCAAGAACCACTTGTTTATTTCCGTCTTATCAATAAAATTTGGATAATTTTACATCCAACCGAAGCAACACAAGAGTAACTAGAATTATAAAATTGACCAACTCTTGTAGTGAGAGCGACATTGATTCGAGGCACCAAATATTTATTGGATCTAGTACGTAAGACTTGATCCATTGTGAACAAAAGGAACATCGATTCAAGACAACAAGCACGTTTCGTTCTATAACGTACACTTTAATCCGTATGAAACCGACTTCAACCACTATTTATTCGATTTCGTTATCTCAAATCCACACTTTCGGAGTTCTTATCACTTAGTAATCAGTAGTCTTTATATCTACTTGGAATGACTATTCTCTTTTCACATGACCAGTAGTCCAAACCCCTACTAATCATCATGCGTTTCACCATCTTTTCTTCACAAGGCTAGTAGTCTAAAAGCCTACTAACCACCATATATTTCACCACCTTTTCTTCACATGACTAGTAGTCTGATAACCTCCTAACCGTCATGTGTTTTTCTCATGGTCAGCAGTCATAGACTGACTTGATGCAAGAACCACTAGTTTATTTCCGTCTTATTAAGATAATGTTTGATAATTTCATATCCAATTGATGCAACACGAGAGAAACTAGATTTTTAAAATTGACCAACTCTTGCGGTGAGAGAGACATTGATTCGAGGAACCAAACAATTATTGCATCAAGTGTAGCGGACCAAACGCAACCGCTCGGAGCCGGTCTTCCCTACCGTGTCTGAATTGGGGCTCGGCTACTGGCCGAGACTCATCTGTGTGAAGATTCTTCAAGGAGCCTCTGGCGCCGTATGTGATTCAAGCTCGGCCACCGTTGGTGGAGAACATTTGTTTTCTTGTTCTTCACATGCCGCCCATTGGGCTCGGCCGTGTACCAGGTTCGGCCGGGAATGGGGTTCGATTAGATACAAGGCTCGACCACCCGTTGGGTCACGTGGCCCTTCACGTGACAGAAACGGTTATGCTAGAAGATAATGATGAGCGCACATGAAAGGTGCCAGCTCACGCCAAAACGGTTATCGGATCTATGTTGTGAGGTCACAATGACACCATCTGGCTCGTGCAAGGCACGTGATGATACTTGGAGAGCAAGTCGAGGAGACTCTTTAAATATTGAAGGATGATTACTTTGGAAGGTACACACTCTACACCACATAAAAACCCTAACTTCTCACTTGATTCTCTGCATATTCTCATCCTCTCGCCGGAGGGCCTTGCCGGGCAATCCCGACCAGGTCTTAGTCGTGCGTTCACTGTGCAGGACACGGGGAGAAGACAGGAGACCCACGAACCAATGGAGAGGGTTGCAAATCAACGAATCACGAGCCACACAATTGGTGAACCCGACGTGAACAAAGCTTCTGATCCAAACGGCTCGAACCTCAACCCATCCTCTCCTCCTTTAAATCACCATTACAGCTTCGATTACGATGGGCAGAGATCTGGCGGACGTCACCGTCTCAGGGGCTAAAGACGCCAATGAAAACAAAATCCTTACACCGTTTTCTGAAAGACACATGTCCATTTCACTTCCACCTAGTTCAGGCCTCTCCCCAGTAGCGGACGACGTAACAACGGCCTACATCCGCTTGTTACAACGTCGCGACGAAGATAGGGACAATGAGCTGGCAGCACTGAGAGCGGAAGTTGCCCAAATGAAACAACAGATGCAGCGAGACGCCGCTCCCGCTACATCTAGATCAGCAGGACGCAGAAACGGGAGGCAGCGAAAGCAAACACCACCCCTACCGCCGCCACAAGAACGTCCTCACGAAACCGGCCACCGCGGCTCCGTCAAGGACCGCCTTGGCATCCCACCAGATCCAGGTGATGCGAGGGAGATCATACTTTACAAGCGGAACACGACATCTGGAACACACCACTCAAAGGGCAACCACGATCGAACCAACACTAGGGATACCGAGTCGTTTACAAGCACGTACTCGACTGGTCTCGCAGAATTCTCTCACACAACGGTTTCGCACTGTAGTTGAGATTCCGTGGAGACCAGACGCCATGTATCTGAACGACTATGTGGCCGAAACAACACACTTCAAAGAACCTATCTGGTCCTTTTTGAAAGAGATCGTAAGGCAACCTTGGTCTGAATGGCCAACGGGAAAGCTGGGCACAGACACTGGTCAAGCAGATCAGAACCCACGGAAAAAGTGCTCGTACCACAACGAGCTTGGTCATTACACAACCGCATGCGCACCTTACAAAGCCCTATTGGAGCGTCTGGCAGCACAAGGCCATCTCGATCAGTACATCGATCAAACCAAGACACCCACCCGTCCACCTGCTGGCAATCCCAACCCAAATGAACCACGGCTGACGATACACGTTATTCACGGCCCCGTGACAAAGGAATTTGAGTCAAATCTTCAGGCCGACCTCAGTCAAGCGTCAACTTCCAAGCAGGTACTCGCGCAAGGACTCGGAACCAAACGTCCACGACCAAAAGAGTTACCCAAATGGACAATTACCTTTACCGAGCGCGATCTTGAACGTGTGCAAACACCACACTCCGACGCCCTCGTCGTAACCGTCCAAATAGGAGTACATGACGTCAAGCACATTCTAATCGATCAGGGAAGCTCGACGGAAGTTATGTACTATGACTTATTCAAAAAGCTTGACCTCCTAGAAACAACTTTGCAACCCGCCGAAGTACCCCTCATCGGATTCAACGGAGCACCCGTTTGGCAACTTGGTCTGATCTTCCTACCAGTCGTCGTTGGCTCGAAAACATTGAGCGTCGAATTTATCGTCGTCAACGTACCAAGCCCATACAACGCAATTCTTGGCCGAACCTGGCTACACGGCATGCAAGCAATCGCCTCAACCTACCACCAGGTCGTTTGCTTCATCGGGATCAATGGGAGACAGGAAGATCTACGAGGCGACCAAATAGCCTCCAAAAAGTGCTACGTCTCAGCCGTCCACAATTCCACCAAAGCCAAGCAAGTGCAATGGGTCGAAATTCCAAACATCACCATGATCGACGACGTCGGCCAGCAAGCTGAAGACAAAGCAGAAGAGGAACTCGTCCAAATGCCAATCAACAAGGATGGCTCCAGATCCTTCTTAATCAGCTCTTCCATCAACGAAGCCGACTGCGAAGAAATGTTCCAATACCTCAAGAAAAATATAGAAGTTTTTGCCTGGACCCCTAACGAAATATTGGGGGTCGATCCCAATTTCATTAGTCACTCTCTCGACATCAAGAAAGACGCTACACCTGTCATCCAGAAGGCACGGCGTTCTACAGCCGAACACGCCAACGCTGTCATCGAAGAAGTCAAGCGTTTGCTAGAAGCCAATGCCATCCAAGAAGTACAATACCCAACATGGTTGTCCAACACGATGGTCGTTAAAAAGAAAAATGGCAAATGGCGAGTTTGCGTGGATTATACCAATCTCAACGACGCTTGTCCAAAGGATTGGTTCCCACTCTCGAAGATTGACCAACTTGTGGACGCAACAGCAGGCCACGCTCGGTTAAGCTTCCTCGACGCCTACCGTGGCTACCACCAAATTGCCATGGATCCCGACCACATGGAGAAAACCGCCTTCATCACACCATATGGCATCTTCTGCTACCGCGTAATGCCCTTTGGACTCAAGAATTCAGGCGCAACATTCAACAGAGCAATATTTAAGATGTTGCAAGAACAAATCGGCCACACCGTAGAAGCTTACATTGATGACCTGGTCATCAAAAGCAAGAAGGAATCCAACCACCTACGAGACTTGGCCGAAGTTTTCGAAATCCTCGAACTACACAAGCTACGGCTGAATCCCGAAAAATGCGCGTTCGGGGTGAGCGCTAGGAAATTCCTCGGACACCTGGTCACTCGAAGAGGTATTGAGGCCGACCCTAACCAAATAAAAGCAGTCAAAGATTTGCGCCCACCAAGAACAATCAAGGAAGTACAGAGGCTCACTAGGATTGCGGCGGCTTTAAACCGATTTATCAGCAAATCTTCAGACAAGTGCCACGCATTCTTCCATGCTTTGAAGGGAAAAAGCAGACGCAGTTTCGAGTGGACTTCGGATTGTGACACCGCTTTAGCGAAACTCAAAGAATACTTAAACTTGGCCCCGTTGATGGTGAAACCCAAGGAGTTCGAAACTTTGATATACCTGGCCGTGTCCGCCCACGCAACTAGTTCTGCACTCGTGCGGTGAGATGGCGCCATTGACATGCCAATCCATTTCACAAGCAAGACGCTCCTTCTAGCTCAAACTCGTTACCTGCCACTTGAAAAGTTAGCCCTTGCTCTCGTTTCAGCGGCTAGGAAACTACTGCCCTACTTCCAATCACACCCCATCGTCGTCTTAACAGAACATCCCCTCAAGAGCCTCTTTCGAAAGGCTGATCTATCTAACAGGGTCTCCAAGTGGACAGTAGAGCTAGCAAACTTTGATATCCATTTCGAACCACGAATGGCAATCAAAGGACAAGTTCTTGCTGACTTCATTGCCGAATTTACTCCGGCAGATACTGAACTTCTCAACACACCCATCCCAACAAACATAGTCACCGAGCATCAATTGTCGCCGAAACCTTGGCACCTTTTCCAAGATGACATGGCGTCTACATGTTGACGGAGCATCCAACAGCAACGGAGCAGGGGCCGGGGTCGTCCTAGTCTCCCCCTGTGGAACACTACACGAAAGTGCTATAAGCATCGACATCCCTGCCACCAACAACGAAGCTGAATATGAAGCCCTCCTAGCTGGCTTACGCTCTGCAGTCGCGATGGAAATCTCTAACCTCATCGTTTACTGTGACTCTCAACTCATAGTTAACCAAGTACTGGGGGACTATGAGGCTCGGGATCCACGGATGTCAAAATACCGGGCAACCGTAGCCGAACTAATCACCCACTTCCCCAGTTTCAAAATCGAACAAATCAACCGCGAACACAATGCGCATGCCGACGCACTCGCTAGCCTTGCCTCAGCTTCTAAAGCCTCCGAATTCCGAACAATAAGCTTCGACAACATCGACCACCCAAACTTTGATGCCACTCCAAAGGTTCTCAACGTTGAACTCGGCCCAAGCTGGATGGACGAAATCAACGCGTTTCTGAAACATGATATTCTGCCGGCAGACAAGAAGGAAGCTTATCGCATCAGGAACAAAGCCGCTTATTACTGGCTCTCAGAAAGCGGCCAACTCTACAGGAAATCTATCTCCGGCCCATATCTCCTAGTGGTCCACCCAACCCAGGTACCCGAGATTCTCGCCGAACTTCACTGAGGGAGTTGTGGCTGCCACTCCGGCGGTCGTTCACTTTGCCAAAGAGCACTGAGTCAGGGATACTTTTGGAAAAACATGAACAAAGACTGCAAAGACAGTTCGCAAATGCCGACCATGCCAACTTTTTTCTCCCATTCCAAAGCAACCCGCCCAGAACCTCTCCCCCATCACCAGTCCTTGGCCCTTTGCACAATGGGGGCTTGATATCATCGAAAAACTACCAACAGCTCCAGGAGGATTAAGTTCCTGATCACCGCAACAGACTACTTCTCAAAATGGATAGAGGCCAAGCCTCTTGTGACAATCACAATGGCTGACGTTCGCAGATTTGTCTGGCGAAACATTGTTACACGGTTCGGAGTTCCTTACGTCATTGTATCAGACAACGGAAGCCAATTCGTTGGTAAAGACCTCACCAGCCTCTGTGACGAATTTGGGATACGCTTCTTCAACTCTACTCCAGCTTACCCACAAGGGAATGGACAAGCCGAGGCAACAAACAAGACCGTCTGCGTCGGGATCAAGCGCTGGTTAAACTCCAAAAGAGAAAAATGGGCTGAGGAACTACCACGTGTCCTTTGGGCTTACCGTTCTACACCACGGCGCTCAACAGGCCAAACCCCATTTTCAATGGCATTCGGCATGGAGGCGGTAATACCACTAGAATCCAAGTTCCCCACTCTAAGAACAGAGAACTTCAATCCAAAAACTAATGAAGAGGCTGTAGAACAAGAACTGATCTTGGCAGAAGAAAAACGTGACGACGCTCAGCTAAAGCTCGCCGAGTACCAACAAGAAGTGTCAAGGGGCTACAATCGAAGTGTTCGAACCAAGACCTTCAAACCAGACGACTTGGTTTGGCGAAAAGTGGTACAAGCTAGCAAGAAGCAGAAATTCAAACCCAACTGGGAGGGTCCCTATCGTGTTGTCAAGATCGCTGGTGAAGGTGCTTACAATCTAGAGGACATGACTGGGAAAGTCCTTACCAACCCCTGGAATGTGCAAAATTTAAAGAAAGCATACATGTAATGAAAAACCCCAACAGTGCGCCTCATGATTCGGCCACTACCTATCCTGCTTTTTATCTTAAGCTTTGTTAGTTCAGAATTGGCTTCGGCCAAAACAATGACAATCTCTTTATCATTAGCTTCGGCCAACATCTTTTTTCAACTTATATTTCACGTTTCCTGCGTAAAAGAAGTATTTTGTTTAAAAACAATCAATGTCTTCTTCTAACTGTTATTTGTCTTCCTTACCATAAAACCATACTCGGCATCACTCTGCCAACTCCAAACGTTGACTTCGGTCACACCCACAAACAGCTATTACGCCCTTGCTTCGGCCACGATATCCGCCCAGAAAAGCAAAAACCGGACATATGGTCCACCGAGCCTAGAATACATAACTGAAATTTAGGCTTCGGTCCAGCTTGACAAGACACAAGGTCGGCCAACACGCAGTTATACAAACGGTTCAGTAAGAACCTCCCACCAACATTTAACAAGCATCAACTTTCTATAAACTTGGCGAGGAACTGACACCATCCCACCGAGCCCAAACCTCGGCTTAGCAGGCACCTATTCAACTCTTAGGTTCCCTAAAAACTATGTCTCAAATACAAGTCTACGACAACAGCAGCTCGGTACCAACCTATTATAAAAGCTAATCCTACTTTGGCCAACATTCGCTTCCTCAAACCGAATCCAGACCAAAGTGGGGGCTACAAGATAACTACGATTCAAATAAAAAAGGCTCGGCAACCTATCACATCAACATCTCTACTATGGCCCAGGCTCGGCTGTCATATCACTATGCGTTGTTTAAAGCTCAGCAAAAACCCAACAACATGATGAAGCAGTTCTTACTTTGCTCCATGTCAACCTAACTCAGCCGACCCCCAACAAAAGATAGGGCTACAGGATAACCACTATTCAAACAAGCAAGCCTATCAGAATTTTCCAAAAGGACAAAAAACATTCAATCAAGTTTGGAAAAACAGAAACATTGCAGACAAGGGATCATGACAACCATTTCAAAGAAAAATTATGTTTGAGTCTTTTACAATGGAAAGAACGGCATGGAAATCCGTTCGTGCCAACCCCACCTACAAGGCATTACATCTAGAACGGAAAAATCCAAGCTCAGATCCGTCTAGTCCAACCAAAATTTCAATTTCAAGTTCAAAAACAACAAAGACAACAAAAAAGAAAGAAAAATGGTAATCTCTTTCTCATGCTTAAGCAGCATCCTCAGCAGCTTCGGCCAAATTAGTATTAGCTTCAACTTCAGCATTTTTGCCAACATTCGAGGGCTCCTGATCGGCACCCCCGATCACCTTTTCAGCACCTTCATCAACAATCTCGTCATCGACATTAACAGCAGCTTGCCTAGTGGCCCCATCCTCACCCTCATCACCGGAAAAGTCCTCAATCTCATCATCACTCTCGGGAAACTCTTCAGGAGGGAGGGGTGCGCACTCCTCATCCATGTACGCCAAGACAAGCTCGGGAACAACAGCTGGAGGAATAGTCTTGTACAAATTCGAGCTGGACTCCAGCTATAGAACATTGACAGCCGCAGCTACGCCATCCTTATACCCTTTCCTATATGCAACAGGCACCCGCTTCTCAACCTCCTCATTCACCATCTTACAAGCATCCCTAATATATTCGACACCGGCTCGGTCAAAACCGGCCTGATAAGCCTTCTCATCGACTTCTTTCATCTTCCTCTTTTCCCTCCTAAGGACCTTGCAAAGCTCACACTCGGCCTTCTTCACTCTCTCCTCAAACTCCGCCTTTTTCCTTTTTAAGCTCGGCTGCACGAGCTTTAGCCACCTTCAAATTTGACTTCAACAACTTCACTTTCTCACGTTCGACCTTGAGATCATCACGGTAGCGAGACCTCTCGGCAGTGACCAACTCGGCCTTACTTGCAACCTGAAGTAAAGCCTGCCCGGCCTGTTACGTAAAAGAAGATAAGCACAGATGCCAACATAAAAATACAGATTCAGAAGCTAACGCAAGAAGAATATTTTCAAACAAGTCAGGCCCGGTTTAACCTGAACAAGATAAGCACTGGCGTGCGCCAGACTCGGCTGTAGGTCCTCTGGAAATTTTTGCATATCACGTGGTAGAGTAAGACCATGAAGCATTGTAATAGCCAGCCCCGACTCCACTTTGACAGAGTCTTCCAGGGTAACGACCCTACCTTCGGCCAGAGCGAAGGATGGAGCGAACTCCTGGACCATTGGGCTGGCCGAACCCCCGGACTTTTGCGGCCCCTTCAAGCCACTTGCACATGATACCTCTGTCTTGTCCTTCTCACTATGAAGTGGAGTCGGCGGCTTGGTTGGGAAAAAGTCGTGGGTAACTTTCTGCCGCTTTTCGGCAGGCTCGGGCACATCAGTCTCTTTTTGCCGAACAGCAGCACCGTACCTAATATTTACGCGGACCACGTTCCTTCTTCCCATTTTTTTCGTGAAATCAGGTGCGACGGATTGAAGAGGGGTATCTACGCTGTGAAGCTCGGCCTGCTAACTCCCTTGAAACCAGAAATCGGTTGTCTTTCTAAAAGTTGGAAACTTCACCCTCGGCTCTTTGCCCTTCTTGATTCCCCCCGGTGCGGGTTTGCCCTTCTTTCTACTTCCAACTTTCTGGCTCGGCTCTCCCGCTTTCCCTTTCCTTCTCAACTTTCCCTTGTACGAAGGAATATATCCCAGCAAAGTCGGCGCGTCTCGACAAACCTGTGCCTTTAGAACATCTACATGCTTTTCGATCGCCAAAGATTGCTGTGTCTTGGTTATCGATCAGTGATCTGCAAATAAAACCAGCAGTCAGTCCCAGTAAAACCAGATGACAGAAAAGAAGGCCACTACCAAACAAAGGGGAATGACGAACTACCTCGAAAATCTTTTATCTTCGACACAGCGTACCGACGAAGGGACTGGTCGCCGAACTCAAAATTCCCATTAATTTCAACATAGAAATTAGCCCACTTATCGGTGTCAAGCAACCCGTCTATCAGGGGCTCCTTATCCCTACGTGTCGACAAGTATCGGCGCTCGATCTGACCATGTCTCGACATAATGTATGTATGAAAGAGATCGGCGACCGTAAACTCTAGATCATGGAGCTCCTTCAGTTTGATTACCGACATCACTATTCTAAAGCTGTTGATAGCAAAGTAATGGGGGACGAGGCTAAACCGAGCCAGGAGCTCCCTTAAAAATGGATGAAGAGGGAACCGCAGCCTAGCCTCGCAAATAGCCATCAAAGGCACGGTGATATGTTCGGGACCATGCTCTCTCTTATCTCTTATCCTATTGCTAGCAACTTGGCTAACTACAACGTCATCGGGAATATTGTACTCTCGGCAAAAATTCTGATACTCACCAGGCTCCCCACTAAAAAAGTGGGCATAGGGGCAAACCTGACCCCTCTCATAAAGGTCGGCAATCTCTCGGTTCTCGGACAGAGCTTCGCTATGCCTCGATCACGCCGAAGAAGTGGCCTCGGCTTGGGAATGAAACCCAGATTCGGCTTCTGGCCCGAGACAGGGTTCGTTCTCGGAATGGGATGATCTGGTAAAAGAAATTTCAGGATCGGTCAAAAACTCATCACCGCCGTACTCAAAATCGCGTTCGGCATTCGAGTCTTCGGAATCGTTCGACATATTGGAAGCAATCGAGGAGGTCTAACGTCGGCTTCTGTGCCTTTCCAAGTACTCTCGAATTATCAAGTTTGCGGAATCGTCTCCCGAGCTTTCGGAGTCGGAGGAAATGACTATGACCGGGTGAGCCAGACCTAACAAAACAAGAGGAAAATCATGAGAACCTCTTCGTCGGCAAAAGGCAAGGATCTCGCTACGATCAGCTACCTTATTGGCCCACCCTAAGTCAACCTATCTAGACTCAAGCTCGGGAAGTTCCAAAAAATAAGAATGAGGGTCGGCTAATCCCATCGTCGGCTAAACCCATCAAAGACAGGGGTCGGCCAACACCGACGACGGCGAGGTCTAAGAATGGGGCTCGGCCAAACCCAACGTCAGCCAAGCGACCATCGCTTCAACTGAAGCTCAGAAGAACAGATTGAATCTGAAGATGAACAGACGGTTCATCCCCAGCGTGGCACTGTTCCTACAAAACAAAAGTCTCAAGGAAATCCAAAATAAAGGGAAAAAAAGGCACGAGAATAACAAAAAATGAAGAGAAGTGAAAATCAAACGCATACCTGAAGATTTCTTGACAGATTTGGTAGAAAATCGACGATGGATTGAAGCTGGAGGAAGACGGACTGAGGAGGGAAGCTCTGGTTATGGGGTTCTAGAGAAAGAGAGGGCTCGTAACCTTTCTCTCTCCTCCTTCCATCCCTTATATAGGCATAGGGTTTGGGGATTCAAAATTCCCGCCCATTTCCACACCGCCGAACCGAGGACCAATCAGTTCTAGACACGTGGCGATAATGGGACAGCTTTACAGGGCTTTACACGTGCCAACCGTCCTCCCCACAGCCGTGTCCAACCCAAGGGGGACACCTAGCACACTCCCGTTGAGGTTTATTTAAGACGGTTGTTGAAAAACAATTGAAGCTCGGCCAAAATCCCACTCTGCTGCCGACTCCATCCAGCAAGAGGCAGGTTCGGCCAAAGCTCAAACATCATTCTCCACCACGCGCTCGGCGATGACGGAGATTGAGGGGCTATTGTAGCGGACCGAACGCAACCGCTCGCAGCCGGTCTTCACTACCGTGTCTGAATTGGGGCTCGGCTACTGGCCGAGACTCATCTGTGTGAAGATTCTTCAAGGAGCCTCTGGCGCCGTATGTGATTCAAGCTCGGCCACCGTTGGTGGAGAACATTTGTTTTCTTGTTCTTCACATGCCGCCCATTGGGCTCGGCCGTGTACCAGGTTCGATCGGGAATGGGGTTCGGTTAGATACAAGGCTCAACCACCCGTTGGGTCACCTGGCCCTCCACGTGACAGAAACGGTTATGCTAGAAGATAATGATGGGCGCACATGAAAGGTGCCAGCTCACGCCAAAACGGTTATCGGATCTATTTTGTGAGGTCACAATGACACCATCTGGCTCGTGCAAGGCACGTGATGATACTTGGAGAGCAAGTCGGGGAGACTCTATAAATATTGAAGGATGATTACTTTGGAAGGTACACATTCTACACCACATAAAAAACCTAACTTCTCACTTGATTCTATGCATATTCTCATCCTCTCGCTGGAGAGCCGTGCCGGGCAACCCCAGCCAGGTCTTAGTCGTGCGTTCACTGTGCAGGACTCGGGGAGAAGACAGGAGACTCACGAACCAACGGAGGAGGGTTGCAAATCAACGAATCATGGGCCACACTTCAAGTACGTAAGATTTGATCCATTATAAACAAATGGAACATCAATTCGAGAGAACAAGCACGTTTCGATCTATTACGTACACTTTAATCCATTTAAAACCGACTCAAACCATTAATTTTTCGATTTGGTTATCTCAAATGCACACTTTCGAAGTTCTTATCACTTAGTGATCGGTAGTCCTTATATTTGCTTGGAATCGCTATTCTCTTTAAACATGACTAGTAGTCCAAACCCCTACTAACCATCATGCCTTTCACCATCTTTTCTTCATAATACTAGTAGTCTAAAAACCTACTAACCATCATGTATTTCACCATCTTTTCTTCACATAGTCTAAAAACCTACTAACCGTCATATATTTCACCATCTTTTCTTCACATAACTAGTAGTCGAATAACCTACTAACCATCATGTGTTTTTCTCATGGTTAGCAGTCATACACAAACTAGATGTAAGAACCACTTATTTATTTCCGTCTTATCAATAAAATATTTGATAATTTTATATCCAACCGAAGCAACACGAGAGCAACTAGATTTATAAAATTCACCAACTCTTTTACTGATAGAGACATTGATTCAAGGCACCAAATAATTATTGCATCAAGTACGTAAGATTTGATCCATTATAAACAAATGGAATATCAATTTGAGAGAACAAGCACGTTTCGATCTATAACGTACACTTTAATCCTTTTAAAACCGACTTGAACCACTAATTTTTTGATTTGGTTATCTCAAGTGCACACTTTCAGAGTTCTCATCACCTAGTGATCAGTAGTCTTTATATCCACTTAGAATGACTATTCTCTTTTCACATGACCAGTAGTCCAAACCCCTACTAATCATCATGACTTTCACCATTTTTTCTTCGCAAGACTAGAAGTCTAAAAACCTACTAACCGCCATGTATTTAACAATCTTTTCTTTACATGACTGATAGTGTAATAACCAACTAACCGTTATGTAATTTTCTCAAGGTCAACAGTCATACACTAACTTGATGCAAAAACCACTTGTTTATTTCCGTCTTATCAAGATAATATTTGATAATTTCATATCCAACCGGAGCAACACAAGTGCAACTAGATTTATAAAATTGACGAACCCATGTAGTGAGAGCGATATTGATTCAAGGCACAAAAGAATTATTGGATCTAGTACGTAAGATTTGATCCATAATAACCAAAGTAAATATCGATTCGAGACAACAAGCACGTTTTGATATATAACGTACACTTTAATCCGTGTGAAACTGATTTGAACCACTAATTTTTCGATTTCGTTATCTCAAATGCACACTTTCGGAATTCTTATCACTTAATGATCAGTAGTCTTAATATATACGAGGAATCGCTATTCTCTTTTCACATGACTAGTACTCCAAACCCCTACTAACCATCATGTCTTTCCATCTTTTCTTCACAAGACTAGTAGTCTAAAAGCCTCCTAACCGTCATGTATTTCACCATCTTTTCTTCACATGACTAGTAGTCTAATAACCTACTAACCGTCGTGAGCTTTTCTCATGGTCAACAGTCATACACTAACTTGATGCAAAAACCACTTGTTTATTTCTGTCATATCAAAAAAATATTTGATAATTTCATATCCAACCGAAGCAACATGAGAGCAACTAGATTCATAAAATTCACCAACTCTTTTACTGATAGAGACATTGATTCGAGGCAGCAAATATTTATTGGATCTAGTACGTAAGATTTGATCCACAATAAACAAAGGGAACATCAATTCGAGAGAACAAGCTCGTGTCGATCTATTACGTACACATTAATCCATTTGAAACCGTCTTGAACCACTAATTTTTTGATTTGGTATCTCAAATGCACACTTTCAGAGTTCTTATAACTTAGTGATCGGTAGTCCTTATATTTACTTGGAATCGCTTTACTCTTTAAACATGAGTAGTAGTCCAAACCCCAACTAACCATCATGCGTTTCAACATATTTTCTTCACAAGACTAGTAGTCTAAAAGCCTACTAACCGTCATGTATTTCGCCATCTTTTCTTCACATGACTAGTAGTGTAATAAGCTACTAACCGTCATGCGTTTTTCTCATGGTCAGCAGTGATACACTAACTGGATACAAGAACAACTTTTTTATTTCCGTCTTATCAAGAAAATATTTGATAATTTCATTTCCAACCGAAGCAACACGAGAGTATCTACAATTATAAAATTGACCAACTCTTGTAATGAGAGCGACATTGATTCGAGGTAAAAAATATTTATTGGATCTAGTACGCAAGATTTGATCCATAGTAAACAAACGCAACATCGATTCGAGACATTAAGAACGTTTTGATTTACTACGTACACTTTAATCCGTTTGAAACCGACTTGAACCACTAATTTTTGGATTTCGTCATATCAAATTCACACTTTCGGAGTTCTTATCACTTAGTGATCAGTAATCTTTATATCTACTAGGAATCGTTATTCTCTTTTCACATGACTAGTAGTCCAAATCCCTACTAACCATCATGCGTTTCAACATCTTTTCTTCACAAGACTAGTAGTCTAAAAGCCGACTAACCGTCGTGTATTTCACAATCTTTTCTTCACATGACTAGTACTCTAATAACCTACTAACCATCATGTGTTTCTCTCATGGTCAGCAGTCATACACTAACTTGATGCAAGAACCACTTGTTTATTTCCGTCTTATCAAAAAAATATTGGATAATTTTATATTCAACCGAAGCAACACGATAGTGACTAGATGTATAAAATTGACCAACTCTTGTAGTGAGAGCGACATTGATTCAAGGCACCAAATATTTATTGGATCTAGTACGTAAAATTTGATCCATTGTAAACAAAGGGAAAATCGATTCGAGAAAACAAACACGTTTTGATCTATAAGGAACACTTTAATCCGTATCAAACCGAATTCAACCACTAATTTTTCAATTTCGTTATCTCAAATCCACACTTTCGGAGTTGTTATCACTTAGTGATCAGTAGTCTTTATAACTACTTGGACTGACTATTCTCTTTTCACATGACCAGTAGTCCAAACCCCTACTAACCATCATGCGTTTCACCATCTTTTCTTCACAAGACTAGTAGTCTAAAAGCTTACTAACCGTAATGTATTTCACCATCTTTTCTTCACATGACTAGTAATCTAATAACCTACTAACCGTCGTGTTTTTCACATGGTCAGCAGTCATGCACTAACTTGATGCAAAAATCACTTTTTTATTTCCGTTTTATCAAGAAAATATTTGAAAATTTCATATCCAACCAAAGCAACACTAGAGTAACTAGATTTATAAAATTTACCAACTCTTGTAGTGAGAGCGACACTGATTCGAGGCACCAAATAATTATTGGTGGTAGTACGTAAGATTTGATCCATAATAAAACAAGGGAACATCGATTCGAGACAACAAGCACGTTTTGATCTATTACGTATATTTTAATACGATTGAAACCGACGTGTACCACTAACTTTTCGATTTGGCTATCTCAAATGCATGCTTTCAAAGTTCATATAACTTGGTGATCAGTAGTCTTTATATCTACTAGGGATCGCAATTATCTTTTCACATGACAAGTAGTCCAAACCCCAACTAACCATCATGCGTTTCACTATTTTTTCTTCACAAGACTAGTAGTCAAAAACCTACTAACCGTCATGTATTTCTCCATCTTTCTACACATGACTAGTAGTCTAATAACCAACTAACCGTCATTTTTTTTTCTCATGGTCAACAGTCACATACTAGTTGGATGCAAGAACCACTTTTTTATTTCCGTCTTATCAAGAAAATATTTGATAATTTCATTTCCAACCAAAGCAACACAAGAGTATCTACATTTATAAAATTCACCAACTTTTGAAGTGCGAGCGACATTGATTCGAGTCAGCAAATATTTATTGGATCTAGCACGGAAGATTTGATCCATAGTAAACAAAGGGAATATCGATTTGAAACAACAATCACGTTTTGATCTATTACGTACACTTTAATCTGTATGAAACAAACTTGAACCACTATTTTTTCGATTTCGTTTTCTCAAAAGCACACTTTCGGAGTTCTTATCAATTAGTGATCAGTATTCTTTATATCCACTAGGAATCGCTATTCTTTTTTCACGTGACTAGTAGTCCAAACCCCTACTAACCATCATGCGTTTCCCATCTTTTCATCACAGGACTAGTAGTCTAAAAGCCTACTAACCATCATATATATCACTAGTTTTTCTTCACATGACTAGTAGTCTAATAACCTACTAACCATCGTGTGTTTTTCTCATGGTAAACAGTCATACACTAACTTGATGCAAGAACCACTTGTTTATTTCCGTATAATCAAGAAAATATTTGATAATTTTATATCCAACCGAAGCAACACGAGAGTAACTAGATTTATAAAATTGACCAACTATTGTAGTGAGAGCATCATTGATTCGAGGTACCAAATATTTATTGGATCTAGTACGTAAAATTTGATCCATAGTAAACAAAGGGAATATCGATTCGAGACAACGAACACGTATTGTTCTATAACATAAACTTTAATCCGTATGAAACCGACTTCAACCACTATCTTTTCGATTTCTTCATCTCAAATGCACACTTTCGGAGTTCTTATCACTTTATGATCAGTAGTCTTTGTCTCTACTAGAAATCACTATTCTTTTTTTACATAACTAGTACTCCAAACCCCTACTAACCATCATGCGTTTCCCCATCCTTTCTTCACAAGACTAGTAGTCTAAAAACCTACTAACCGTCATGTATTTCACCATCTTTTCTACACGACTAGTAGTCTAATAACCCACTAACTGTTTTTTGTTTTTCTCAGGGTCAACAAACATACACTAGTCGGATGCAAGAACACAATAAACACGTTTTGATCTATAACGTACACATTACCGTATGAAACCGACTTCAACAACTAATTTTTCGATTTCGTTATCTCAAATGGACACATTCGAAGTTGTTATCACTTAGTGATCAGTTGTCTTTATATCTACTAGGAGTCGCTATTCTCTTTTCACATGACAAGTACTCCAAAACCCTACTAACCATCATGCGTTTCACCATCATTTCTTCACAAGACTAGTAGTCTAAAAGCCAACAAACTGTCATGTATTTAACCATCTTTTCTTCACATGACTAGTAGTCTAATAACCAACTAACCGTCATGTGTTTTTCTCAAGGTCGGCAATCATACACTAACTTGATGCCAGAACCACTTGTTTATTTCTGTCTTATCAAGAAAATATTTTATAATTTCATATCCAACCGAAGCAACACGAGAATAACTAGATTTATACAATTGACCAACTCTTGTAATTAGAGCAACATTGATTCGAGGAACCAAATAATTATTGGATCTAGTACGTAAGATTTGATCCATAGTAAACAAAGGGAACATCGATTCGATAAAACAAGCACGTTTTGATCTATTACGTACACTTTAATCCGAATGAAACCGACTAGAACCACAATTTTTTCGATTTCGGTATCTCAAATGCACACTTTTGGAGTTCTTATCACTTAGTGATCAGTAATCTTTATATCAACTAGGAATCGCTATTCTCTTTTCACATGACTTGTAGTCCAAACCCCTACTAACCATCATGTATATCACCATCTTTTCTTCACATGACTAATAGTCTAATAACCTACTAACTGTCTTGTGTTTTTCTCATGGTTAGCAGCCGTACACTAACTTGATGCAAGAACCACTTGTTTATTTCCGTATTATCATAAAAATATTTGGTAATTTTATATCCAATCTAAGCAACAGGAGAGTAACCAGATTTATAAAATTGGCCAACTCTTGTAGTAAGAGCGACATTGATTCGAGGCACCAAATATTTATTGGATCTAGTACGTAAGATTTGATCTATAGTAAACAAAGGGATCATCGATTCGAGGCAACAAGCATGTTTTGATCTATTACGTACACTTTAATCCGTATGAAATCGACTTGAACCACCATTTTCTTTATTTTAATATCTCAAATGCATACTTTCGGAGTTCTTATCAGCTAGGAATCGCTGTTCAATTTTCACATGACTAATAGTCCAAACCCCCACTAACCATCATGCCTTTCACCATATTTTTTTCACAAGACTACTAATCTAAAAATCTACTAACCGTCATGTAATTCGCCATCATGCGTTACAAGCAATCCAAACCCCTACTAACCATCATGCGTTACACCATATTTTTTTCACAAGACTAGTAGTCTAAAAACCTACTAAGTGTCATGTATTTCGCCATCTTTTCTTCACGTGACTAGTAGTCTAATAACCTACTAACCGTCATGTATTTTTCTCATGGTCAGCAATTATACAATAACTGAATGCAAGAAGCAACTTTTTATTTCCGCCTTAACAAGAAAATATTTGATAATTTCTTTTAAACGTGAAGCAACACAAGAGTATCTAAATTTATAAAATTGACCCACTCTTGTAGTGAGAGCGACATTGATTCGAGGCAGCAAATATTTATTGGATCTAGTACGTAAGATTTGTTCCATAGTGAACAAAGGGAACATCGATTTGAGCAAGCACGTTTTGATCTATAACGTACACTTTAATCCGTATAAAACCGACATGAACAACTATTTTTTCGATTTCAATATCTCAAATGCACACTATCGGAGTTCTTATCACTTAGTGATCAGTAATCTTTATATCTTCTAAGAATCGCAATTCACTTTTCACATGACTAGTTGTCCAAATCCTTACTAACCATCACGTGTTTTCCCATCTTTTCTTCACAAGAGTAGTAGTCTAAAAGCCTAATAACCATCATGTATATTACCATCTTTTCTTCACATGACTAGTAGTCTAATAACCTACTAACCATCATGTGTATTTCTCATGGTCATTAGTCAAGGATTAACTTGATGCAAGAACAACTTGTTTATTTCCCCCTTATCAAGAAAATATTTGATAATTTAAATCCAACCGAAGCAACACGAGAGTAACTAGACTTGTAAAATTGACCAATTCTTGTAGAGAGAGCGACATTGATTCGAGACACCAAATAATTATAGGATCTAGTACGTAAGATTTGATCCATAAGAAACAAAGGGAACATCGATTCGAGACAACAAGCACATTTTGATCTACTACGTACACTTTAATCCGTTTGAAACAGACTTGAACCACTAATTTTTCGATTTCGTTATTTCAAATGCACACTTTTGGAGTTCATTTCACTTAGTGATCAGTAGTCTTTATATTTACAAGGAATCGCAATTGTTTTTTCAAATGACTAGTAGTCCAAACATCAACTAACCATCATTCGTTTCACCACAATTTCTTCACAAGACTAGTAGTCTAAAAACCTACTAACCGCCATGTATTTGGCCACCTTTTCTGCACAAGACTAGTAGTCTAAAAGCCTACTAACCGTCATGCATTTTTCTCTTGGTCAGCAGTCATAAACTAACTTGATTCAAGAACCACTTGTTTATTTCAAACATAACAACAAAAAATTTGATAATTTCATATCCAACCGAAGCAACACGATAGCAACTAGATTAATAACATTGACCAGTTCTAGTAGTGAGAGCGACATTGATTCGAGGCACCAGATAATTATTGGATATAGTACGTAAAATTTGATCCATAGTAAACAAATGGAACATCGATTCGAGACAACAAACACGTTTTGTTCTATAACGTAAACTTTCATTCGTATGAAACCGACTTCAACCACTATTTTTTCGATTTCCTTATCTCAAACGCACACTTTCGGAGTTCTTCTCACTTAGTGATCAGTAGTCTTAGTATCTACTAGAAATCAATATTCTCTTTTCACATGACTAGTAGTCCAAACTCCTACTAACCATCATGCGTTTCACCATCTTTACTTCAAAAGACTAATAGTCTAAAAGCCTACTAACGGTCTTGTATTTCACGATCTTTTCTTCACATGACTAGTAGTTTAATAACCTACTAACCGTGATGTGTTTTTCTCATGATCAGCAATCATACACTAACATGATGCAAGAACCACTTATTTATGACCCTCTTATGAAGAAAATATTTGACAATTTCGAATCCAACCGAAAAAACACGACAGTAACTAGATTTATAAAATTGACCAACTCTATGTAGTGAGAGCGACATTGATTCGAGACACCAAATAATTATTGGATCTAGTACGTAAGATTTGATCCATAATAAACAAAGGAAATATCGATTCGAGACAACAAGCACGTTTTGATTTAGTAAGTACACTTTAATACGTTTCAAACTGACTTGAACCACTAAATTTTTGATTTCGTTATGTCAAATGCACACTTTCAGAGTTCATTTCATTTGGTGATCAGTAGTTTTTATATATACTAGGAATCGCAATTCTCTTTTCATATGACTAGTAGTCCAAACCCCGACTAACCATCATGCGTTTAACCATCTTTTCTTCACAAGACTAGTAGTCTAACAACCTACTAACCGTCATGTATTTCGCTATCTTTTCTTCACACGACTAGTAGTCTAATAACCAACTAACCGTCATGTGTTTTTCTCAAGGTCAGCAGTCATACACTAGTTGGATGCAAGAACCTATTTTTTATTTCCGTCTTATCAAGAAAATATTTGATAATTTCATTTCTAACCGAAGCAACAAAAGAGTAACGAGATTTATAAAATTGGCTAACTCTTGTAGTGAAAGCGACATTGATTCGAGGTACCGAATATTTATTGGATCTAGTACGTAAGATTTGATCCATAGTATACAAAGGGAATATCGATTCGAGACAACAAACACATTTTGTTCTACAACGTACACTTTAATCCGTACGAAACTGACTTCAACCACTATTTTTTCGATTTCGTTATCTCAAATGCACACTTTCGGAGTTGTTATAACTTAGTGATCATTAGTCTTTATATCCACCAAGAATCGCTATTCCCTTTTTACATGACTAGTAGTCCAAACCACTACTAACCATCATGCATGACACCATATTTTTTTCACAAGACTAGTAGTTTAAAAACCTACAAACCGTCATGTCTTTCGCCATCTTTTCTTCACATGACTAGCAGTGTAATAACCTACTAACCGTCATGTGTTTTTCTCATGGTCAGCAGTCATACACAAACTGGAAGCAAGAACCACCTTTTTTTTTCGGTTTTATCAAGAAAATATTTGATAATTTCATTTCAACCCGAAGCAACACGAAAGTATCTATATTTATAAAATTGACCAACTCTTGTATTGAGAGCGACATTGATTCGAGGCAACAAATAATTATAGTATATAGTTCCTACGATTTGATCCATAATAAACAAAGGGAACATCGATTCAAGACGACAACCTCGTTTTGATCTATTACGTACACTTTAATACGTTTGAAACCGACTTGAACCACTATTTTTTCGAATTCCTTATCTCAAATTTACACTTTCGTAGTTCTTATCACTTAGTGATCATTAGTCGTTATATCAACTAGGAATCGCTATTCTCTTTTCACATGACTAGTAGGCCAATCCCCTACTAACCATCATGCGTTTTCACATCTTTTCTTCACAAGACTAGTAATCTAAAAGCCTACTAACCGTCATTTTTATCACCATCTTTTTTTCACATGACTAGTAGTCTAATAACCTACTAACCGTCATTTTTTTTCTCATGGTTAGCAGTCAGACACTAACTTGATGCAAGAACCACTTGTTTATTTCCGTCTTATCAATAAAATATTTGATAATTTCATATCCAACCGAAGCAACACGAGAGTAACTAGATTTATAAAATTGACCAATTCTTGTAGTGAGAGCGACATTGATTCGAGGCACCAAATATTTATTGGATCTAATTCGTAAGATTTGATCCATAGTAAACAAAGGGAACATCGATTCGAGACAACAAGCACGTTTTGATCTATTACGTACACTTTAATCTGTATAAAACCAACTTGAACCACTATTTTTTCAATTTGGTTATCTCAAATCTACACTTTCGGAATTCTTATCACTTAGTGATTAGTAGTCTTATATCTACTTGGAATAGCTATTCTCTTTTCACATGACTAGTAGTCCAAACCCCTACTAACCATCATGCGTTTCACCATATTTTCTTCACAAGACTAGTAGTCTAAAACCTACTAACCGTCATGTATTTTGCCATCTTTTGTTCACATGACTAGTAGTCTAATAACCTACTAACCGTCATGTGTTTTTCTCATGGTCAGCAGTCGTTCACTAACCTGATGCAAGAACCACTTTTTATTTCCATCTATGAAGAAAAAATTACATAATTTCATTTCAACCCGAAGCAACACGAGAGTATCTACATTTGTAAAATTGACCAACTCTTGTAGTGAGAGCGACATTGATTCAAGGGAGCAAATATTTATTGGATCTTCATCCATAGTAAACTAAGGGAACCTTGATTCGAGACAACAAGCAGGTTTTGATCTATTATGTACACTTTAATCCAAATGAAACCTACTTGAACCACTATTTTTTGGATTTCGTTATCACAAATGCACACTTTCGGAGTTCATTTCACTTAGTGATCAGTAGTCTTTATATCTACTAGGAATCACAATTCTCTTTTCACATGACTAGTATTCCAAACCTCTACTGACCATCATGCGTTCCACCATATTTTCTTCACAAGACTAGTAGTCTAAAATTCTACTAACCATCATGTATTTCGCCATCTTTTCTTCACAAGACTAGTAGTCGAATAACCTACTAACCGTCATGTGTTTTTCTCAAGGTCAGCAGTCATACACTAGTTGGATGCAAGAACCAATTTTCCTATTCATCTTATCAAGAAAATATTTGACAATTTCATTTCCAACCGAAGTAACACGAGAGTATCTACATTTATAAAATTGACCAACTCTTGTAGTGAGAGCGACATTGATTCGAGGCAGCAAATATTTATCGGATCTAGTACGTAAGATTTGATCCATAGTAAACAAAGGGAACATCGATTCGAGACAATAACCACGTTTTGATTTATTATGTACACTTTAATCCGTATGAAACCGACTTGAACCACGATTTTTACGATTTTGTTATCTCAAATGCAAACTTTCGGAGTTCTTATCACCTAGTGATCATTAGTCTTTATATCAACTAGGAATCGCTATGCTCCTATCACTTGACTAGTAGTCGAAAACCCTACTAACCATCATGCGTTTCCCCTTCTTTTCTTCACAAGACTAAAAGTCTAATAACCTACTAACCGTCATGTGTTTTTCACATGGTAAGCAGTTATACACTAACTTGATGCAAAAACCACTTGTATATTTTCGTCTTATCGATAAAATATTTGATAATTTTGTATCACACCGAAGCAACATGAGAGTAGCTGGATTTATAAAATTGACCAACTATTGTAGTGAGAGCGAAATTGATTCGAGCCACCAAATAATTATTGGATCTAGTACGTAAGATTTGATCCATAGTAAAAAAAGGGAACATCGATTCGAGACAACAAACACGTTTTGTTCTATAACGTAAACTTTCATCCGTATGAAACCGACTTCAACCACTATTTTTTCGATTTCCTTATCTCAAATTAACACTTTCGGAGTTCTTTTCACTTAGTGATCATTAGTCGTTATATCAACTAGGAATCGCTATTCTATTTTCACATGACTAGCAGTCCAAACCCCTACTAACCATCATGCGTTTTCCCATCTTTTCTTCACAAGACTAGTAATCTAAAAGCCTACTAATCGTCATGTATATCACCATCTTTTTTTCACATGACTAGTAGTCTAATAACCTACTAACCGTCATGTGTTTTTCTCATGTTTAGCAGTCATACACTAACTTGATGCAAGAACCACTTGTTTATTTCCGTCTTATCAAGAAAATATTTGATAATTTCATATCCAACCGAAGCAACATGAGAGTAACTAGATTTATAAAATTGACCAATTCATGTAATGAGAGCGACTTTGATTCGATCCACTAAATATTTATTGGATCAAATACGTAAGATTTGATCCATAGTTAACAAAGGGAACCCAAAATCGAGACAACAACCACGTTTTGATCTAGTACGTACACTTTAATCCGTTTAAAATAGACTTAAACCACTAATTTTTCGATTTCGTTATGTCAAATGCACACTTTCGGAGTTCATTTCACTTAGTGATTAGTATTCTTTATATCTACTAAGAATCGCAATTCTCTTTTCACATGTCTAGTAGTACCCCTACTAACCATCATGCGTTTAACCATCTTTTCTTCAGAAGACTAGTAGTCTAAAAACCTACTAACCGTCATGTACTTCGCTATATTTTCTTCACATGACTAGTCATCTAATAACCTAGTAACCGTCATGTGTTTTTCTCATGGTTAGCAGTCATACACTAACTTGATGCAATAACCACTTGTTTATTTCGGTCTTATCAAGAAAATATTTGATAATTTCATATCCAACCGAAGCAACACGAGAGTAACTAGATTTATAAAATTGACCAATTCTAGTCGTGAGAGCGACATTGATTCGAGGCACCAAATATTTATTGGATCTAATACGTAAGATTTGATCCATAGTAAACAAAGAAAACATCGATTCGAGACGACAAGCACGTTTTGATCTATTATGTACACTTTAATCGGCATGAAACCGACTTAAACCACTATTTTTTTGATTTGGTTATCTCAAATGTACACTTTCGGAGTTCTTATCACTTAGTGATTAGTAGTCTTACATCTACTTGGAATCGTTATTTTCTTTTCACATGACTAGTAGTCCAAACCCTTACTAACCATCATGTGTTTCACCATATTTTCTTCACAAGGCTAGTAGTCTAAAACCCTACTAATTGTCATGTATTTTGCCATCCTTGTTCACATGACTAGTAGTCTAATAACCTACTAACCGTCATTTGTTTTTCCCATAGTCAGCAGTCATTCACTAACCGGATGCAAGAACCACTTTTTATTTCCGTCTTATCAAGAAAAAATTTGATAATTTCATTTCAACCCGAAGCAACACGAGAGTATCTACATTCATAAAATTGACAAACTCTTGTAGTGAGAGCGACATTGATTCGAGACAACAAATATTTATTGGATCTAGTACGTAAGATTTTATCCATAGTAAACAAAGGGAACCTCGATTCGAGACAACAAGCACGTTTTGATCGATTACGCACACTTTAATCCGTATGAAACCGATTTGAACCTCTATTTTTCCGATTTCGTTATCTCAAATGCACACTTTCAGAGTTCTTATCACTTAGTGATCTTTAGTCTTTATATCAACTAAGAATCGCTATTCTCTTTTCACTTGACTAGTAGTCCAAACCCATACTAACAATCATGCGTTTCCCCATCTTTTCTTCAAAAGACTAGTAGTCTAAAAGCCTAATAACCATCATGTGTGTTTCTCATGGTCAGCAGTTATACACTAACTTGATGCAAGAACCACGTGTATATTTCCGTCTTATCAAGAATATATTTGATAAATTTATATCCAGCCGAAGCAACACGAGAGTAACTAAATTTATAAAACTGACCAACTCTTGTAGTGAGAGCGACATTTATTCGAGGCACTAAATATTTATTGGATCTAGTACGTAAGATTTAATCCATAGTAAACAAAGGGAACATCGATTCGAGACAACAAACACGTTTTGTTCTATAATGTAAACTTTAATCCGTATGAAACCGACTTCAACCACAATTTTTTCGATTTCCTTATCTCAAATCCACACTTTCGGAGTTCTTCTCACTTAGTGATCAGTAGTCTTAATAACGACTAGGAATCACTATTCTCTTTTCACATAACTAGTAGTCCAAACCCCTACTAACCATCATGCGTTTCACCATCTTTTCTTCACAAGACTAGTAGTCTAAAAGCCTACTAACCGTCTTGCATTTCACCATCTTTTCTTCACATGACCAGTAGTCTAATAACCAACTCACCGTGATGTGTTTTTCTCATGGTCAGCAGTCATACACTAACATGATGCAAAAATCACTTGTTTATTTCCCTCTTATCAAGAAAATATTTGATAATTTCATTACCAACCGAAGCAACAAGAGAGTAACTAGATTTATAAAATTGACCAACTCTGGTAGTGAGAGCGACAGTGATTCGAGGCACCAAATATTTAATGTATCTAGCACGTAAGATTTGATCCATAGTAGACAAAGGGAACATCGATTCGATACAATAAACACGTTTTGTTCTACAACATACACTTTAATCCTTATGAAACCGACTTCAACCACTATTTTTTCAATTCCGTTATCTCAAATGCACACTTTCGGAGTTCTTATCACTTAGTGATCAGTAGTCTTTATATCTACTAGAAATCGCTATTCTCTTTTCACATGACTAGGAGACCAAACCCCTACTAACCATCATACGTTACACCATATTTTCTTCACAAGACTAGTAGTCTAAAAATCTACTAACCGTCACGTGTTTCCCCATCTTTTCTTCAGAAGACTAGTAGTCTAAAAGCCTACTAACCGTCATGTCTATCACCATCTTTTTTTCACATGACTAGTAGTCTAATAACCTACTAGCCGTCATGTGTTTTTCTCATGGTCAGCAGTAATACAATAACCGGATGCAAGAACCACTTTTTTATTTTCGTTTTATCAAGAAAATATTTGATAATTTCATTTCAACCAGCAGCAACACGAGAGTATCTACATTTATAAAATTGACCAACTCTTGTAGGGAGAGCGACATTGATTCGAAGCACCAAATATTTCATAGATCTAGTACGTAAGATTTGATCCATAGTAGACAAAGGGAACATCGATTCGAGACAACAAACACGTTTTGTTCTATTACGTACACTTTAATCCGTATGAAACCGACTTCAACAACTATTTTTTCGATTTCGTTATCTCAAATGCATACTTTCGGAGTTCTTATCACTAAGTGATCAATAGTCTTTATATCTACTAGAAATTGCTATTCTCTTTTCACATGACTAGCAGTCCAAACCCATACTAACCATCATGCGTTTCCCCATCTTTTCTTCTCAAGACTAGTAATCTAAAAGCCTACTAACCGTCATGTATATCACCATCTTTTTTTCAAATGACGAATAGTCTAATAACCTACTAACCGTCATGTGTTTTTCTCATGATTAGCAGACATACACTATCTGGAATTCTGGAAGGAAGAACTACTTGTTTATTTCCGTCTTATCAAGAAAATATTTGATAATTTCATATCCAACTCAAGAAACACGAAAGAAACTTGATTTATAAAATTGCCCAATTCTTGTAATGAGAGCGACATTGACTCGAGGCACCAAATATTTATTGGATCTAGTACGTAAGATTTGATCCATAGTAAACAAAGGAAACATCGATTCGAGACAACAAGCACTTTTTGATCTATTACGTACACTTTAATCTGTATGAAACCAACTTGAACCACAATTTTTTCAATTTCTAATCTCAAATGCACACTTTCGAAGTTCTTATCACTCAATGATCATTAGTCTTTATATCAACTAAGAATCGCTATTCTCTTTTCACTTGACTAGTAGTCCAAACCCGTAATAACCATCATGCGTTTGCCCCTCTTTTCTTCACAAGAATAGTAGTCTAAAAACCTACTAATTGCCATGTATTTCGCCATCTTTTGTTCACTTGACTAGCAGTCTAATAACCTACTAACTGTCATGTGTTTTTCTGATGGTCAGTAATCATTCACTAACCGGATGCAAGAAACACTTTTTATTTCCTTCTTATCAAGAAAAAATTTGATAATTTCATTTCGACCCGAAGCAACACGAGAGTATCTACATTTATAAAATTGACCAACTCTTATTGTGAGAGCGACATTGATTCTTAGCAGAAAATATTTATTGGATCAAGTACGTAAGATTTGATCCATAGTAAACAAAGGGAACATCGATTCGAGACAACAAGCACGTTTTGATCTATTACGTACACTTTAATTCGTATGAAACCGACTTGAACCACTATTTTCTCGATTTCGTTATCTCAAATGCACACTTTCGGAGTTCTTATCACTTAGTGATCATTAGTCTTTATATCAACTAGGAATCGCTATTGTTTTTTCACTTGACTACTAGTCCAAACCCCTACTAACCATCATGCGTTTCACGATCTTTTCTTCGCAATACTAGTAGTCTAAAAGCCAACTAACCGTCTTGTATTTCACCATCTTTTCTTCACATGACAAACAGTCTAATAACCTACTAACCGTCATGTATTTCGCCATCTTTTATTCACATGACTAATAGTCTAAAAACCTACTAACCGTCATGTGTTTTTCTTATGGTCAGCAGTCATACACTAACCGGATGCAAGAACCACTTTTTTATTTCCCTTTTATCAAGAAAATATTTGATAATTTCATTTCAACCAAAAGCAGCACGAGAGTATCTACATTTATAAAATTGACCAACTCTTGTAGTGAGAGCAACATTGATTCGACACCAAATAATTATTGGATCTAATTCGTACAATTTGATCCAAAATAAAAAAAAGGGTACATCGATTCAAGACAACAAGCACGTTTTGTTCTATTACGTACACTTTAATCCGTTTCAAAACCGACTTGAACCACTATTTTTTCGATTTCGTTATCTCAAATTTGCACTTTCAGAGTTCTTATCACTTAGTGATCAGTAGTCTTTATATCAACTAGGAATCGCTATTCTCTTTTCACATGACTAGTAGTCCAAACCATAGATTTAAATATCGGCCGGTACGAACCGTATAGGCCGGTTCATACCGGAATTTAAGGGTGCCGATTCGGATATAGGCCGGTATACCGCGGAGACTGTAAATCGCATGCGAAACGGCCGATTTCCTATACGTATCGGGCTGTATCGGATTTTTTAGACCAGTTCGGCCGATTTTGGACCGGTTCGGGTGAATTTAGGAAGAAAAAAGGAAAAAAACAAGGCCGATTCTAGGGGAAAAAAAAACGTTTCGAAATTTTAGCAAAACGTGGGCTTATCGCAGTGTGTGCGCGAGGCTCAAATCCCAGATTTGCACCCCCCCTGCGCAAATAACTCGTGACGCGCAGCCGGTTAACTGGTTTCCAAATCAATTTTCCAAATTGCCGCTCATTTTCCTGAGCGCGCGAGACCTCTCCTTGAGTCCTCATTCACAAACCCACTAAAGTGCAAATTCATTTAAAGTAGATAGAAGTTTTGTAACTTGCCAATGTGGGACTAGAGAAAAGTAAGCCAATGTTGGGGGCAAAAGCCGCAAAAGCATATTTTTCAAGTTTTACACATGTTGCTGAAGATTTTTAAAAATTCACGACCGCGACACCCGTTTCCCGCGATGTATCACCGATACGTCTAGATACCAATATACCGCGACCGATACCGCGACAATGACCGATACAGCGATTTAAAACTATGGTCCAAATCCCTACTAACCACCATGTGTTTTTCCATCTTTTCTTCACAAGACTAGTAGTCTAAAACCCTACTAACCGTCATGCATATCACCATCTTTTTTCCGCATGACTAGTAGTCTAATAACCTACTAACCGTCACGTGTTTTTCTCGTGGTCAGCAATCATACACTAACTCGATGCAAGAACAACTTGTTTATTTCCGTCTTAGCAAGAAAATATTGGTTAATTTCATATCCAACCGAAGCAACACAAGAATAACTAGATTTATAAAATTGACCAACTCTTGCAGTGAGATCGTCATTTATTCAAGGCAGCAAATATTTATTGGATCTAGTACGTAAGATTTGATCCATAGTAAACAAAGGGAACATCGATTCAAGACAACAAGCACGTTTTGATCTATTACGTACACTTTAATCCGTATGAAACCGACTTGAACCACTATTTTTTTGATTTCGTTATCTCAAATGTACACTTTCGGAGTTCTTATCACTTGGTGATCAGTTGTCGTTATATCAACTAGGAATCGCCATTCTCTTTTCACATAACTAGTAGTCCAAACCCCTACTAACTATCAAGCGTTTCCCCATCTTTTCTTCACAAGACTAGTAGTCTAAAAGCCTACTAACAGTCATGTATATCACCAACTTTTTTTCCCATGACTAATAGTCTAATAACCAACTAACCGTCGTGTGTTTTTCTCATAGTTAGCAGTCATACACTAACTTGATGCAAGAACCACTTGTTTATTTCGGTCTTATCAAGAAAATATTTGATAAATTCATATCCAACCGAAGCAACACGAGAGTAACTAGATTTATAAAATTGACTAATTCTTGTAGTGAGAGCAACATTTATTCGAGACACCAAATATTTATTGGATCTAGTACGTAAGATTTGATCCATAGTAAACAAAGGGAACATCGATTCGAGACAACAAGCACGTTTTGATCTATTACATACACTTTAATCCGTATGAAACCGACTTGAACCACTATTTTTTCGATTTGGTTATCTCAAATGTACACTTTCAGAGTTCTTATCACTTAGTGATTAGTATTCTTATATCTACTTGGAATCGCTATTCTCTTTTCACATGACTATTAGTCCAAACCCCTACTAACCATCATGTGTTTCCCCATCTATTCTTCACAAGACTAGTAGTTTAAAAGCCTACTAACTGTCATGTATATCACCATCATTTTTTCACATGACTAATAGTCTAATAACCTACTAACCGTCAGGTGTTTCTCTCATGGTCAGCAGTCATACACTAACCAGGCGGAAAAACCACTTTTTTATTTCCGTCTTATCAAGAAAATATTTGATCATTTCATATCCAACCGAAGCAACATGAGAGTATCTACATTTATAAAATTCACCAACTCTTGAAGTCAGAGCTACATTGATTCGAGGCAGCAAATATTTATTGGATCTAGTACGTAAGATTCGATCCATAGTAAACAAAGGGAACATTAATTCGAGACAACTAGCACGTTACGATTTATTACGTATACTTTAATCCGTATGAAACCAACATGAACAACTATTTTTTCGATTTCGTCATCTCAAATACACACTTTCGGAGTTCTTATCACTTAGTGATTAGTAGTCTTTATATCAACTAGGAATCGCTATTCTCTTTTCACATGACTAGTAGTCCAAACCCCTACTAACCATCATGCGTTTCACCATCTTTTCTTCACAAGACTAGTAGTCTAAAAACCTACTAACCGTCATGTATTTCGCCATATTTTCTTCACATGACTAGTAGTCTAATAACCTACAAACCGTCGTGTTTTTCTCATGCTCAGCAGTCATACACTATTTGGAAGCAAGAACCACTTTTTTATTTCCGTCTCACCAAGAAAATATTTGATTATTTCATTTCCAACCGAAACCACACTAGAGTATCAAGTTTTAGGTAATTGACCAAGTCTTCTAGCGAGAGCGACATTGATTCGCGGCACCAAATATTTATTGGATCTAGTACGTAAGATTTGATCCAAAGTAAACAAAAGGAACATCGATTCGAGACACCAAGCACGTTTTGTTCTATAACGTACACTTTAATCCGTATGAAACCGAATTCAACCCCAATTTTTTCGATTTCGTTATCTCAAATGCAAACTTTCAGAGTTCTTATCACTTAGTGATCAATAGACTTTATATCTACTAGAAATCACGATTCTCTTTACACATGACTAGTAGTCCAAACTCCTACTAACCATCATGTGTTTCCCCATCTTTTCTTCACAAGACTAGTAATCAAAAAGCCTGCTAACCGTCATGTATATCACCATCTTTTCTTCACATGACTAGTAGTCTAATAAGCTACGAACCGTCATGTGTTTTTCTCATCGTCAGCAATCATACGGTAACTTGATGCAAGAACAACATGTTTACTTCCGTCATATCAAGAAAATATTTGATAATTTCATGTCCAACCGAAGCAACACAAGAGTAACTAGATTTATAAATTAACCAACTCTTGTAGTGAGAGCGACATTGATTCGAGGCATCAAATAATTATTGGATCCAGTACGTAAGATTTGATCCATAATAAACAAAGTGAACATCAATTCCAGACAACAAGCACGTTTTGATCTATTACGTACACTTTAATCAGTATGAAACCGACTTGAACCACTAATTTTTCGATTTCGTTATCTCAAATTCACACATTCGCAGTTCTTATCACTTAGTGATCAGTAGTCTTTATATCTATTAGGAATCGCAATTCTCTTTTCACATGACTAGTTGTCCAAATCCCTACTAATCATCACGCGTTTCACCACATTTTCTTCACAAGACTAGTAGCCTAAAAACCTACTAACCGTCATGTATTTCGCCATCTTTTCTTCACATGACTAGTAGTCTAATAACGTACAAACCGTCATGTGTTTTTCTCATGGTCAGCAATCATACACTAGTTGGAAGCAAGAACCACTTTTTTATTTTCGTCTTATCAAGAAAATATTTGATAATTTCATTTCCAACCGAAGCACTACGAGAGTATCTACATTTATAAAATTCACCAACTCTTGTAGTGGGAAAGACATTGATTCGAGGTAGCAAATATTTATTGAATCTAGTACGTAATATTTGATCCATAGTAAACAAAGGGAACAACGATTCGATAATACAAGCATGTTTTGATCTACTACGTACACTTTAATCCGTATGAAACCGACTTGAACCACTATTTTTTCGATTTCGTTATCTCAAATGCACACTTTCGTAATTCTTATCACTTAGTGATCAGTAATCTTTATATCAACTAGGAATCGCTATTCTAATTTCACATGACTAGTAGTCCAAACCTCTACTAACCATCATGCGTTTCCCCATCTTTTCTTCACAAGACTAGTAGTCTAAAAGCCTACTAACCGTCATGTATATCACAATCTCGAAGCAACACGAGAGTAACTAGATTTATGATATTGAACAACTCTTGTAGCGAGTGCGACATTGATTCGAGGCACCAAATATTTATTGGATCTAGTACGTAAGATTTGATCCATAGTAAACAAAGGGAACACCAATTCGAGGCAACAAGCACGTTTTGATCTATAACGTACACTTTAATCCGTATGAAAGCGACTTCAACCACTATTTTTTCGATTTCGTTATCTGAAATGCACACTTTCGGAGTTCTTATCACTTAGTGATCAGTAGTGTTTATATCTACCAGGAGTCACAATTCTCTTTTCATATGACTAATAGTCCAAACCCCTACTAACCATCATGCGTTTCACCATCTTTTCTTCACAATACTAGCAATCTAAAAGCCTATTTCTAATGGTCGGCAGTCATGCACTAACTGGATGCAAGAACCATTTTTTTTATTTCCGTCTTATCAAGAAAATATTTGATAATTTCATATCCAACCGAAGCAACACAAGAGTAACTAGATTTACAAAATTGACCAACTCTTGTAGTGAGAGCGACATTGATTCGAGGCAACAAAAAATTATTGGATCTAGTACGTAAGATTTGATCCATAATAAACAAAGGAAACATTGATTCGAGACAACAAGCACGTTTTGATCTATTACGTACGCTTTAATCCGTTTGCAACCGACTTGAACCACTATTTTTTTGATTTCGTTATCTCAAATACATATTTTCGGAATTCTTATCACTTAGTGATCAGTAGTCTTTATATCAACTAGGAATCGCTACTCTCTTTTCACATGACTAGTAGTCCAAACCCCTACTAACCATCATGCGTTTCCCATCTTTTCTTCACAAGACTAGTTATCTAAAAGCCTACTAACCGTCATGTATATCACTATCTTGAAGCAACACGAGAGTAACTAGATTTATGATATTGACCAACTCTTGTAGCGAGTGCGACATTGATTCAAGGCACCAAATATTTATTGGATCTAGTACGTAAGATTTGATCCATAGTAAACAAAGGGAACATCGATTCGAGACAACAAGCACGTTTTGATCTATAACATACACTTTAATCCGTATGAAACCAACTTGAACTACTATTTTTTCGATTTCGTTATCTCAAATGCACACTTTCGGAGTTCTTATCACTTAGTGATCCGTAATCTTTATATCAACTAGGAATCTGTGGGCAGCGTGCCCTCGGAATTTCCGAATTCCAAAAATGCAAGGGGCCCAGATCGAGGGAGCGCGAGCGGGAAAGCAAGCGCGAGCGGAAAAGCAAGCGCTCGCAAAATACAGAGTCGCCACTCGGGTTTTGAAGGTTTGACACCCAAGGAACCGTATTTCGAAGCACTTGTCGTGCTATTTGATTTGAAAAAGTTAAGGAACCAGTCCGTCATAACCATATCTGGGTTCGGGAGCCAGGTTACGAGAGGGGAAGGGTTTTATGGCACCCCTCTCGCCCAATCCGGAGATCGGTCTCTACTTAGGCATTTACGAAAATATTTGTTTAATCAATTTTAGCCAATTAGGGCGGGAGAACAGTTAATCGGGGATTAAAACTGTAACAATTTGCAGGATGTGATAAGATATGGCATGGATTGATGAGATGACAAGTAATAAATGGGATAAGGTTCAAAACATCGATCATACATCAAGACAGTGTTGTGTATGATTTTGGCACGAACAAACAGCCAGCTTGCATGCGTGAGTTCATCTGCATGCAAGCAAACCGTTGCGCGACACAACCATACACTCGCGGGAGTGTTGATGCCCTACTAACGTTTTGAATTTTATCCCCTTCTGGGCTCTGGAGGGACCAGTGCTCACCCAGGTGCAAACCAAGCAGTTTATAGGTACTTGAAAGTGAACAATATTACAGCAGATGTAAATATTGAGAAAACACGACCCCTAAACAGTGGGGGTGTCTAAACAGAGGCCAAAGCCAAGCTGCTCATGCAAGGGCAGTCCCTGGTAAAACGCAGAACCATCGCACGACAGAGTGATACAATCGCGCGATTGTTCAGACTGGACTTCCAGGAATTGCTTTGCACGCTTGGGGCTTTGAGACATATTCAAGAGCATCCCAAGAGCATTCCAAGCCAAGAGGAGTTATAAACTAAGCTAAGCAATGATTTTTAACATGCCAAACAGTGAACTAATACTTTTTTTTTTTAAAACTTAAAAATGACTATGAACACAACAAGAAACTTAAAGACCAGTAGCCCTTCCCCACGTGGTCCAATCTTGTGCAGACAGAATTGTCGCGCGATTGAACGGGACCATCGCGCGAGGGTCTTTCTGGTAACGGCTCTTGAAACCTTGCTAGCTTTAGGGCCAGAACTGGTATTGATTACCAGCCTTGGCCCTGCCAGCCCCCCTCAGGGGTTCGAACAGTGAGCAGAAAGATATTATATCTTTGCTTGAGTGTCTTGGAGGTGGCTTGAATGAGGTGGTGAGGCTTGGAAGGTGATTATGTGGGAGTGAGTGTGGTGTGGGATATTTGTGCTTGAGCTTTGTTTCTTCTTTTTTGGAGAGAAAATGGTAACCCTTTTTTGGATAGAAATTTTGTAACCCTTTGCAATAAAGCATGGGGGGATTTTTATAGGAGAATGGGTTGGTTGGTGGCTAGCCAAGGCCATGTAACCAGCCAACAAGGCTGGCCACAATTGCTTGGTGGAGAAGTGGGGTGGCAAAGGTGATGGGAGAATGGGGGGTGAGGTGGTGCAAGGGGAGCCCCCCAGAACGCTGTTCAGCCGACGAAAATGGGGTCACATAAGCTTGTAGCCCCCTGACCACCACGCAATCCAGGTGAAAACGACAGGTGTTGACCATCGCGCGAGGTAGTGAAAGCATCGCGCGAGGGTCCAGGCAACCCCATGAGGGTCAATAGTCAAAGCTTTGACTTTGACCACCACCTGGCAAATGGACCATCGCGCGAGGATACCTGAGTGTCGCGCGACTATCAAACCCAAAGTCCATGTTCTGATTCAAGGGTTTTAGGGCTAAGGATGGGTTCCGCATACACCAAACTCAAGCCATTCCAAGTTCTCGAGACTGTTTTCGACCTGGTTCATCATCGGGGAAACAAGAAACCGAAGAACAAAGTAAAACGATCGGGAAGTTAGATTGGGGTGTCTACAGAATCGCTATTCTCTTTTCACATGACTAGTGGTCCAAACCTCTACTAACCATCACGCGTTTCCCCTTCTTTTCTTCACAAGACTAGTAGTCTAAAAGCCTACTAACCGTCATGTATATCACCATGTTTTCTTCACATGACTAGTAGTCTAATAACCTACTAACCGTCATGTGTTTTTCTCATGGTCAGCAGTCATACACTAACTTCATGCAAGAACCACTTGTTTATTTCCGTCTTATTAATTCCAACTCACCTAAGCGACACGCGAATTTGTAGACCTATAAAATTGATCTAATTCTTTCAATGAGGGTGACATTGATTCGGGGCAACAAGTACATTTCGAATTTAGTATGTAAACTTTGATCCATATTAAACCGATATGACACCGAATCCACATTTTCCAAAATTAATCGAGCCAACACACATTTCTCAATACTCGACTTACCATATGAATTAGGCCTTTCTTTTGAATTAGAGCATTATATATTTTAGGCCCATCAAAGCTACATTGTCAAACAATATTTTTATAAATTTAGTCCTTGGTATGCAGTAGCCTTTTATTAAGAATCACTTTTTCAGTGACCAGTAGCCTAGGGCCTATTAAAAATAAAGTGTGTTCTTAAAGAGTTAATACTTAACAATTTTTATAGCAACAATCACAATACAAGCCAAATGTCAACTAAATCAGCACAAAACTAAGCACCACCAGCCAGGGCTCTGCATTTAACATAAGAATCTAAGCACCACCAGCCAGGGCTCTGCATAATAAGAGAATACTTACGAATTTGAAGCCTCGCAAGCGAATGGGAGAGATATACTCTAAGACTTCGCAGTGTGTCCTGCATTTCAATTTTCAATAAGCTTAAACACAAATCAAGGGGAGAATAAGCAACAACAGCAGCATAGAAAACCACATGCATTGAAAGCCAACAAACAAACAAGGGACCACACAAATCTTACATTACTCAAAGAAAATTATAACGTAATGAAAAAAGGAAAATCTACTATATAGAAATGAACTGATTATTTTAGTTAGTTACATTGATTTAGTTGACAAGCCGACAAACCCTATACCATTTCAATACGCCTTGTGCTGCAACTTACTACCACTTGTCTTCATATTCATGTAACAAGAAGCAATTCTAGCACAAGTGGGGTGAAAAGTGCTCTAACAGTGGCCATAATTGCACTGCGGACCAAGAAAACTGAAGTTGATGTAACAATTACCTTAATCTAAGTATATATTCACAATCCATACAGAGATAGGAAGAAGAGAAAAATAGAGACTCATGGCAATCTTCACCTTTATGCAGACACCTTGTTTGCGATGACAAATGTAACAAACATCACTCCCCTTCAAGATTGACTCCTGGAGTTTGTTCCACTACAACAAAGGTAAGTATCACTATCACATGATCTTTGACGTATGGACCAAAGACAGCAAAAATAGCTTACAAATTCCAGCTTACTGCCAATGTTTATAAACCATTGCAAAAAAACTACTCCCTTTAGCCCACAAAGATAGTCCATAGCAAATGGTGTGAAATTTTCAAATAAAAAACAAAGTACTTCTATACATAATTTTAAAATTTCTTGACACCAAATTAAAGACTAAATCTCTATGTTTTGCCAAAAAAATAAAAAAAAATTATGCGCATAAGTACTTTGTTTTTTTATCTTAAAATTGCACACCTTTTCGTGGTAGACTATCGTTGCGGGATGGAGGAAGTATTCATCACCACCTTTTTAAGTAGAAATGAAATGCACGACAAAATTCCATTTTTATAGTAAATGGTACTCCAAGCACATTCACGTACTATTCCCTCAACAAGATTCACTTGTCCCTTCTGAATCTTGTTTCTAAAACCCACTACAACATAAAAAATAAAAAAAAAAGGAACAAGTTTAATTACATTCCAACTGGAATAAGGAAACTATAGGTAAAACACCTTCTTTCACCTAATGAATTATCAACAAAATAATTAGTAAGTTTACCTCAGCAGATAAAGCATGGACCCATTAACCATATCGTACTGTATCTGTATCTCTCTATTTAGGGCACAAAATAGGCTTGATTAGGTTTACCATTGCTATATCATTCCTAGAGTTATTTATACCCAGCTTTGCGATGTACGTTTTAATCAACTCAATTATTAATATAAGCAGTTCTTTCGCTTCTTGTTCTTCCATAATAGTCACATTCTGTAATATTCTCAGGTTCAAATTAAATGAATACCAATGTTACGGATAAGAAGCTCAGAAGCTTTATTTTGCTTCCAAGGTCTATAAATTTCGGTATATTATGAACTTCTATAGCCAAACCAGTTCCACAGAGCAACTATTTCATCAGCAAAAATCACTACTCAAAGTCACCAGCATCACTTTTCTTACCATGAATCGTAGCACTCAAGTCTCAAACCGTTTTGCTATCCTTGCAAAAACCTTAAAAATCATCTTATACCATTTTCAGCCAAATAACTCACCAACCTGCCCATACAAGTCCATTTAACCATTGTCTCTCACTTAACAGCATTCTAACTAGTAAGAGTGTTATTCACAACATCCTACGTCACAACCCATTTCTAGGTTCATCAGAATCCCGATGATAGGAAGCTGTGTCAATTAGTATGCAAGGATGCTTTCTCATACACTTCAAAAATGAAATAAGACTTCTCAAAGCCAAAAAAAAAAAAAACCAAAAAAAATAAGAAGCCTTTTTTTTAGTTGACAACAAGAATGCTATAGTCTTAGGCACACATAATAGTTCATTATGTTCATGCAAAAAATGAGATAAGGATGTGGAATTCTTATCATATTAATGGTAAATTTAAAATGCAATACAGTAAGTCTACGGAACATGAAACCCACCCATGCTCCAAAACATTGACGTGGCAAGCCAAAAGGACCCACCTTCTCTCCTCTCAAACTTGCCCCAAGATATGGGACCCACTAGTTTTAACATACGGAGTAAATTTTTTCTCTCTTCTCCCATTTTTTTTCACTTTCCCCCCTCTCCTCTGTAATCCCCACTTCTCTCCAAACCCATTTCCTCACTGCAAGGAGCTCCTAAAGTGGTGCCGCTCCCGCCTTGGGAGCCCGCTTTTGCACTCTCAACTAAGGAGCTTGACGGGAGCTCGCTCTTTACAAAGATGGGAGCTTTTGTATGATCTTTGTATAGAAAAATAGAGATTTATCACTTGGCTTTATTAATTGGTCTTTGATGAACTCATATATCTAGCCCAAGTCATGAAATCTTGAAAAAAAAATCATATTATATTTTAACACTAGCCCATTTCTTATACTTATGGAGGACTTGGCCCATATTTTTACTTCCTAAAATGACCATACTTTAAAGTGAATACTCAATTCTACATTATTTTTATAATATATGTACACGCTCCCAACCTACTTCGGAACTTCTGTATTCCCTCACTCCCACGCTCCCGCCCCCGCTTCCGCTCCCGCACCCGATCCCGCTTCGTGCAACTAAGCCCATTTCTCTCTCCATTCTTCCCCTTCCAAAAAAAGATCAAGTCTAGTATTGCCTCGGTCTTTTGGCTAAGATAAAGTGTAGTATCACCGATGAAAAGAAGGATCAAGTGTAGTAACTATTCACGATCTTTTGGCTAAGATCAAATGTAGTATTGCCAATTAAAAAAAAATCAAGTGTAGTATCTGTTCTCGGCTTTTTGACTACGATCAAGTATAGTATCACTGATTAAAAAAAAAAAGATCCAATGGTAGAATATGTTCTCGGCCTTTTGGCTGAAATAAAGGGTAGTATCTCCGATCAAGTGCAGCATATGTTCTCAGCCTTTTGGCTAATGTCAAGTGTAGTATCGATGATTACAAAAAGGATCAAATGTATTATCTGTTTGATCTTTTTGCTAAGATCAAATGTAGTATCGAAGATTAAAAAAAAAGATCAAGGGTAGTATCCGTTCGATCTTTTTGGCTAAGATCAAGTGTAGTATCGCTGACTAAAAAAATTATTTATACCATCAGTTTGCGATCTTTTGGCTAGGACCAAGAGTATTTTCACCAAGAAAAAAAAAGATCCAAGTGTAACCCAATAAACAACCTGTATGCCAACAAGTTTTTTTCATTTGAGGTAAATAAATTTGAAATTCAGATGATCTTAGTGGTTAAAGGGTCTGTATATATATGTGTTGGAGTCCTTCATTTAGTAGTTTTTATCATTTTGAAGAAATATTATCAAGAGCTAGTCTCTTTTGTATCCCTTTTGGGACTCTCTCTCTAAGTTAATCTATGAGTATTTTGGTTTACATCAGAACAAAAATAAGCAAGTATTGGGCAGGGGGAAAGGGAAAACAGGTTAGAAAAACAGAAAGCAGAGTCACTTGTCGTCAGAGACTCTGGCGATCATCACAGTCATTGACGATCGCAAGAAGTACAATTGCCACAATCACTGGCAATCGTCACAACTAACTGATGGTCACCACTTAAGGTCGAACAACCACCACATGCAATATACGACACACTGACGACCACCACAAGTTTGTGGCGGTCGCCACTCCCTCCTCGTTACACCAGAACAAAAAACAGAGAGTATAAACTAACACAAAAACAGGGGGTTTAGAGTTGACCGATTATGCAACAATTAACCCATTAGGGTTATCCCCCCTTGTTCCCTCAAGTTCGACAAGATGTTGGAGCATAGCTTTGTTGCCTTGGTTTGGTTCGCGGGGACGATTCGGTTCACCCGTTGGACAGCCCAAGCTCACGTTATCCACTTGCACTATAGCGAAATAGATAGGCTCACAAAATGTTAGAGAGGAAAAGGTTAGAGAAAAGACAAATTAATGTCTATGTGATAGAGGAACATATATGCTAGGCCGCTAGAGTAATGTATATCTCTAGAGTACTTATAGTAGTAGTTCATATATAAGATTTTATGCAATGACATGTCAACCAATTTCGTACAAAATGATTAGTTTTCAATAGCTTTCAAAAACTATATCTATCCTCACATCTCCGACACAATAAACTAATGAATGAACCTTCAGGTCTACTCCCTCGACATCCGAGTTAATAAACCAATCCAACGCTTGTCGATCTTCCCCACCAAATAAGAACAAATAAACAAAGAAAGCACCATATATGAGTATAGAACTTTATTTTTTTGTTTACGGTACCAAATTTTTTCCAATAAGCAACAAACACTTGTCCAATACATGATAACTAATAAAATTAAGAAAGAACACAAAGGAATATAGCTCCACCAAACATCATACAGAAACAGAGAATTCAGTTTGCATTTTTTAATCACTTACTCATATTATGGAGCCTTGAGCAGGGAATACTTTCCTTTTCAGTTTGCATTTTGTAATCCAGCTTTTTCAAGCAAATGCACAACTTTTCTTGGGGTGTATTTTTGTTCATCCAACATGCAAGATTTAATGAACTTTATAAATTCAGATATTAGGTACTCTATAGTATATATTTTTCATATAAGAATGTAGAACATTCCCTTCAGAAAAGGAGAAATGACTTACAACCTGACACACTAGTTTTGATATGCAGTAAACATTCAGCACATGCACATTCTAAGTCCTTCAAAGTGATATTATTATATGGAGAAGAAGGACAAGAACTCTTACCTTTAGCAATTGGACCCCTCTTCAAAAGCAAGCCGGAAGGTCTTTCTCAAGTACTGAATAGCCAATCAGCAGCAATAGTCAGCACAAACAAGAGTACATCTAAAAAAAATAGGATATGGGTACAGCCCAGATATGTTAGACTACAAACTATCATCAATACTTTGCAATTATATTACGTATAATGCAAGATTGGTGAGAACCGCTTTGTGTTCTTTGAATGCTAAAGTGTTGTACACAAGTAATTTACATGGTTATTTGTTGAAATCCAATTTGATGGAACACATGTATGCCACAATGGGTGTATTAAACAAACTTTATAATGTTGATACAAATTTCATCTTAATAGATCTTCCTCTCTCTAAAAAGTAAGTAAAGTATTAGCCATTATAATTATCTGTATTCCTATTTCCTAACAATCTACTCCAATACCACGCAAGAAGCGCCACAATCTTAATTTCATAAAGTTCACATATGTGACCAAGAGTATCCATAAGAGATTTGATGCTTCAAAAATCACAAAATTTAATTTTCAAAAAGTTGATGCTTCTGGAAAATGTATCTGTTAGTATGGGAGGAGAATCGGCATCCGATAAGGACACAACTCCCACATAGAAGTATTTGTGCTACATAGGAGTATACCCACTTAATATGAATATATCTTTTATGTTAAACTTTCTAGCATGCAGACGTATAATAACATCAATATCAGCAGCACATTGATAATGGTTCACATAATCAGAAATATGATAGAATGACCTTTAAAGGCTCAAATGGATATTGTTTTTCGAAGGCTTCAAGCTTTCATTCAAACTATCAAACACTGCAACAAACAAGCAGTCCACAATATCCATCACCTGCATGAAAAAGCTGGCCACCTTAACATCACGCAGGTCATAACCTTTATTAATTTGTGATCCTTACAATCATAAACTAACAACTCAATTACCTTGGATAGTAAGAACAGCTGAGCCACCCTCACTAAAGCCTACTATCAACTTTGGGGTATGAATCCCCACAAAGCCTTCAGATAGTAAGAACTGTCTGAATATCTGTAGAATAGTTTAAACAGAATTAAAAACCAGGCTAGAAACCATGTGCTCTGATCTAAAGTGTAGAACAACAATGAAAGGAAAACGGCAAATTGGTATGTACAGCTGTAAACAACACGTACGTGTCATATACACAGAGAGGTAATTAACAACAATAAAGATAAAAACTTGTGCGAAAATAGCCTAGAAAGCATAAACCAACTTGTGCAAAAATAGGCTAGTTGATAGCAACCACAATAAGAACACAGAGTAAAAACAAATTTCCCACCAAGTTATATAAGCTTGCCACCCCTATGTTAAAATCAAGATTCCGTCTCTGCCGAAGAAGATGGCGGAAAGCCAATTCTAATAACTCAGAGGATAAATGAAGTAATTTTGATTAAAAATAGTTCATTATCCAAAAACCAATGTTTTAGTTTGCTTTATCACCATCATTGGAAAGTAACCGCATAAATCTTTGAAGGTATACCTTTCTATTTGATACTTTGTTAAGAGTAAATGTGTACCATGTTTAAAGAGAGGCTCACTATTAAGTTCTTGAACACTAGTGTGAAGGAAAACAACATTTTGTTATATCTCAGCTAGCCTCTTTGGACTGTATGGGAGTCCATAATCTACAAATCTCCATCTATAAAATCACTCCACAGCTAGTCATGAGTCTGCACATGCATGTTGCATTGCCATCCTTTATGAGTAAGCACAAGAAAGTATTCAGGGTCCTTTATTAATATAGTTACTACATTCGAGAGTCCTCTTCAACAAGAAGTTATGTATTTGAAACAGATTCTCCCTGAAATATTCCTTCGCAATTGAAAGCAAGAATGAAAGTAGAGTCCTTTCTTTAATGACCTTACCTCATTCATCTATTTTTGTTTTTATAGCTGGGTAAAACTGTGGTCACCCCCACTTTTTTACCACTTGATCGGCTGATCCAACAGCCACCAGCAATAATTTCTTAATCTCTACTTCATGTACCTTTCTTTGCTAACAACAATATTATTAAACATTTCAAGAAACCGATTGCAACAAAAATGAAAAGGCAGAGGGATGGGCACTATGAAGAATATAAACACATAATACAAACTTACATTTTCAACTTGGCATTGAACGCGAAAAATCCCTTGATTACTAGGTGTGCACAGGTCAAGAACCCTAAAATTTAGACGGGTATCCTAATTAACACGAACAAGCTGTTCTCCAGCGTACACACATTGAGAAAGAAAATTGATAAAAAACTTAAAAGGCAGTAAGCACATGAATACAATTCATCACAATCACAAAGCATGTTATCAATCTCCACAAACAATACGATACGATCTAATATATAGCGTTCATCAACTACAAGCACTCAATAAGCACTCAAAAAAAAAACCAAGCACTCAATTAGTTACGTGTAAAAGAAAATGCAAAACCGTTATACCTGCAAAACCTCGTCAATTTCAACTTCACAACATGCAGCATCCTTGATATTAATAGGTAAGGTAGGCACTGCCTTGCTGATGCAGTAAACTTTCCTCACTTGAATTTCCACCTGCGATATCAAAATAGGTTCTTTTAACTACTTATCGTCAACAAATTTCACAAGTCATTTCCAGACTTCACCCCTCATAAGAAGGGAAAAACCCAAAAATTCTGCCACATGCCAATGAATATCTACGAATGCCAACAGAGATGACACCATCCAGAATTGAAATTTGCTAAGAAAATCCTCAAGCGTTCAAAACTAGTGTAAATAAAAAAACATTGAGATCATGCCAAACAACACTGAATGGATGATAGATGCCACTGATTGTAGATTCCGAGAACACGCACTACGTGAAGTGAAAAAAGTTAAAAAAAAGGAAGCTTCTCCACACGTCGGCACTAGAGTGGTGCTTCAACCAAATCAAAAGTATCCCAAGAAGAAAACGGGTAGGGGGTGGGGCTTTGATTGAGGATTCTTAAGGGTTTTGACACTCCATCTCAGCCTAGAAATCAATGGAAGAGATTAAAACATCACATCTCCCTCACTTCTCCATCTCTCCGCCCCCGCCCCTTCCATATCAGGTTCTCTAGCTCCCTCTAACCTCATGATACCCCTCCCTGCTCACCTAGCGACCCATCTCCAGCGAAGATAGCATATGGCTCCGGCGATACAATATCCCATAATCTTCTCTACCTCTCTCTCTATCTCTCAACATTTGGGTCTTTAAGGTTCTTTGTCAGACATGACTATGCCCAAGTTCACCAACGAGTCACTAAGCTCCTTTTTAGTAATTTTCCCGTTTTCTGAACGAAAATTTGGAATACCCGACATAGGTCCCCTGTTTTCATCTCTCATTGATCCAAAACCCTTAAACAAAAACACAGGGCGAGACAAAAAAAAAAATCGAGAATGGAATATTGTACCTGTTTACACTTGATTTTACAAATATAACTAGCTTTGTGCCCATTTGATACACGAGACCAAAAAATAAACACAATCGTTAATTTTTTTGTCCCGTGCATTGAACGGGGTACAATGCTTGCAATATCCAACGCAAATGTAGTGGCTGCTCTCCAACCTTCAAATATCAAATTTTCCAGAATTTATAATTTTTAAAACCTAAATAATGCTTGGCAGTTACATGTACTTCTATGGGGATAGAGATTGACGTCGAGTGGTACATGGGGTGGATTTTGGGGTTTCTTATATATTTCAGGTAAAATAGAAATGAGATTTTTTAGTGTTTTTGTTGGTTTTATTTTTATTGCTTTTTTCTTAGTAATTTACTTTTTATTTGGTCATGATTTTTTATGTAAACTTGGACATGTACAATAAATTAATTTAAAACCTAGCGTTGTGTCACGTTCGATGTACGAAACAATGAACAAATTTCACCCCAATTTTTTCCTGCCCCATGCATAGAACGGGACTCAACACTTCTATCTATCAATATCCTATACAAATGTGTGAGTCCCCAATCCTACTTTCCTGGATTTTTCATTTACCTTAAAAAAACAAATTCTAATACCCACGGATATATTCCACTGAGCCAACACGTGTCCCACCCTACCCTTGCACCTGAATCATTACACTCAACTTAAACCAAAAATGCCACCCCCATGTCTTCCCACACGTTGCCCATTTGGAAGGAAAAAACAAACAGTTTGCAAGCACAAGGTGAAAATAAAAAGGCAGTCAACAAAAAATAGTTAATTAGCTAGCCCACGTTCTCCAATATTACCACATCCGACAAAACTTATATTTCCCTCCGAAATTATCACATCCCACAACACTTATACCGAGAGAGCGAGAGAGAGAGAGAGAGCATACACATGAAGTGTAGATTGTCCCTGCTTCAAATTGAATTCAATTCCTCTTCATTTGCCTCCATTAGCATCTCTAAAATGTAAGCAAATTAACTTACATTAACGACAAGCTTAAATTTTCCATGAACTCCGGTAAATCAAAATAAATCAATCATTACCCATATCGGTGCATTTCTTCCCTGCCATTTCTAACAATCCTTCAGCTTCTCTTGCTCCAAAAGAAGTTCCCTTCAAGCTCTGGAAACCACTTTCCATGAACTCCGGTGATTCTAAGGAAATTAAGAATACGTATACCAATTGAGATACCTGATTATGGACTGACGAAGAAGAAAAAGGATTTCTTCTTTGATTCCATCAAGTTATTCACTTACGCAAAACCAAATCAAAGACCGCCCTTCCTATGAAATAAAAAAGAGCATTATAATGTTAGTTCTAACCAATTTGGTTCCTTTTCAAAAATATAAAAGGGGAAAAGAGAGCAAATTTCTACGATAAACAGAGGAAGAAAACAAAAAAAAATGCCGAAATGTTTATTTTTTCTCTCCTCAAATATAGCCCAGCTTTTGAAAGGCCGCTGATGGGGACGGAGTCAAGGGGGGGGCAAGGGATATTTGCGGAGGTAGGGGAGCCACCAAGCAAAGATCATATGGCTAGTAGGCTAGATGTAAGTGGTCAGGAGATCATTGCAACTCCAAGGTTAGAAGGCATTTAGCAAAATGGGATCATAGTTCAAATAACCACACATACAAAAGTCACTAATCCATAATCACATATACACATGGCTCAATAGTTTTTTGTCATTGAGGTAAATAAATTTGAAATTACTCTTTCCTCATTCTAATGTTTTGCCATACGTATACCAGTTTGATGATTCAAACTTGGATTCTAATTTATAATTTCTATGTCACTAAACCATAGAACTGTGTTGTGTGATGATGGGCAGCAAAAAATTGGAGGTGGTCAACTCCATCCCATCCATTGCTCTTTGTAGCTCTCAATCTCAGCCCTTCCTCATGTCTTGGTTCAAAAAATTTCCTTCATTATTATATTGATGTTATGACTAAGATATTTAAGAGACTTAGTTTGTCCGAATCCATGTTCAAATTGATGTCGATTCTCACTTTCCTCAATTGTTTGAATGTGCCAATGGTAATATTAAGGGTAGCAATGAAAAAAATTGCATAACCGAATAAACAACCTGTGTGCCGACAAGTGGAGACCAGAAGCCACTACAACTATCGTATCTTATACAAACACTCGCAATCCAAAGTCATATTCAGAGTTATCCCAAACACTAAAGCCATTAGCTTCAAAATAAAATTCTCTTTGACAAACACACGTCTAAATCAAAAGGCATTTGTCAATTAATACAAATTGGACAAGCCTTTGTGCCAATTGCATTACAGTGCTGTACCTAACACGAAAAACATGTGTACTCAAACTGAGAAATCAAAACAGTTTCAGAAAACAAATTACAATTACAAACAGAGAGGCAATCACCTATTCCCTGAATCGTAGAACACTCCAAATCAGATTTATTAAGCATTTGATTCATCTAAGCAGTTGATATAAGATTAGTTTGATTGTTTACAGAAATTTGTACCAAATAAGAAACATACGGCAAAAATTCTTAAAATCAGAGTAATGCAAATAAAACAGCATACAGATAACTTTTCATACTCTTCGCTCAACCAATCTGTCCCAAATAGACCAAATAAATTGCAATACGCCCAAAATAGCAAACTTTGTACCAGAATCGCATCATGATTGCAGATTTGCCAAAATTTTGCTCAATGTGAACTACTTCATATGATTTTCGTACAAACCCACAACTCCTAAAACCTAAATCTGACAAAGATGCAATCTTAGGGTTTCAAAGTTAGAGGGAACACAAAAGAAGAAAAATATCAAACAATACTTTCAGTACCCATGTTTAGAGAAACTTTAGGGTTTCAAATTTAGGGAAACGTACGGACAAACACACACAGAGAGAGATGACCTTAGAACTGTCTTCGTGGCGGACCTGGCTGGATGAGCGCAGTCTGGCTCGCGGAGGGAACTTTGGCTCATCGAGGTAGAGACCGTGACGAACTCTGGTGCTCAGCACACGTGTCATCGCCATGGGAGTTGCGGTTGGCTGCTTGTGCCATTGTGCAAGAGAGAAGGGGGGGAGGGGCAGTCTCAATCGCCGAGAGCAGCAAGCAGATGAGGATGGAGGGTTTGATATTTCCGTAGACTATCGTCAAACCATCGCGTTTGTCGGATCAACAAGAAGAAATCGCCATCACTGTTGCAGAGAGAGAGAGAGATAGAGAGACTCACTGTTACAGCAGGGAATCGCCATCGTGGAGGTCACAGAAATCAGAGACCGAGAGAGAGAGAGAGAGAGAGTCTGTAAATCGCCATCACTGTGAGTGAAAAGGGTGAAGTCGGCGTGCGGAGCTGATACGAGAGGGTAGGTTTGATCTGGAGTCGCGGGTTATATGTATTTGTATGTATAATAGGGTCACAACCCTTTTTTAACACAACTGAAATAAATTAAGAAACTATTAACCAGCCCCGTTAACGAAAATGAAAATGATTTATACAAGAAGATTTTTTTCTTAAATTAGGTTCAGGCAGAGTTTTTCTAGTGCATGTCCATATCCGAACGCAACGCATTTTAAATACAGTCTAAATGAATTATCAAACCTCATTTTTTCCCTTTCTTTTTTCTGCTTGAAACTTTCATTTCATGGTAGATAACCACGGTCAAATAAAGTGGAAACACAACCATCTAACCTCTTTCAATTGGATCCGGCTATGATGCTCCCAAGCAATTTTGAGAGCATCAGACTCCCATTCTTTCTAAACCGTTGGATCAACTTCTTTTAATCCCAGCCAAACAATTCCTTCTCTCTCTTCCTTCCAATTACCTCCTATTCCCAGTTATCTCTGATCCTTACCAGTTACCAGTTGAGCTGAATTTTTGGAAGCCCTAATATTTTGGCCTCGCCTCTATCTTCTCTGCTCCTCTCGACCGTCGCCCTCTCGTCTCTCTCCTTCGCTCCTCCGTCTCCACGGCCTCTGCACCTCCACGGCTCCATATCGCAGATGACGAAACCTCCACGACTCCATAACGCAGACGACGAAATCAAAGCCGGATGCGCTCTGCACAGTCGACCAAACCTCCACAGCTCTCCCACCTCCACACCTCTACAGCTGCAAACGACGAAGCCCTCCCTCGTCCCTAACAGTTAGTCACAACGAAAAGCCCTCTCCTCCAGCTCTTTCTCTCTCGAACGCACAGCCACCATTACGAGTGTGGTATTTTTGCGTCACGGATATTTCCAAGGTAAGATGATTGTTCTTGCTTCAATTACACAATTTATTTAGTTTTTATGTTTCCCCATTGCTTTATGATGAAGGCAACAGATCCCTCATGCAATGCAATCTTATGAATGGAGTCCTTTCTTAAGATTTTGTTTGGTAACTGTTCGATAAAATGTTCCAAAGACTGAAAAATCCACCTTATCGAAAACTCAATTCAAGACAATTGCTTATGAATGCTCTAATCCTTGAACAGTTATAGTGTCACAATGCATCATTTCCATTAAACATAAGTTAGATTTTATATAAGGATGATTGCATGAGTAAGATTTTATTAGCTCGGGTTGAAGTGTAATTGCCTGAAGTAGTTATAGAAAATTGTAACGAGGCACCATTTTGATGATGAATCAAGGGACACTTAATTTTGTCCTGTGAACAACTAGATAAGCATAGCTATAGATATGTATGGGGGTTTTCTCCCTTTCAAGTTGGGAGAGCCAATACAAGTTAGAACCGAAACAAAAATGTAAAAAAAAAAACGAGAAAAAAAAAAAATACATAGACATGTGTCTACCCTAGGCTTTAGTCAGCAGGAGAAGAAACTTCCCACATTCTGAATTTCGATCTTGGCGATGCTTAAGGAGGTAATTAGTTCTCATATTTTATGTTTTGACTTGAGTATTTAATCCATGTTTAGGATTACCAATTAAGGTAGAGACCTGTGTTATGTTGTGGGTCTAGTTCCCACACCCCTTGAATTTTTATTAAGTAAATTGGTTAGTATTGAATCTCATTCCAACTCCTTGATATTAAAGTTAAGTGTTGAAACTCCTTTGGTCTATTAATATAAAATTCTTTTTCTCGCTGTTAAAAAAAGAAGAGAGCTAAGTGTTGAAACTATAGGTTAAATATTGGGATTAGGTGCCTGATAGTGTTGAAATATAATATGAATTCCTCAATTTTTAGATGAAGCAAGATGAAAATGTGGGGTGGGGTGGGGTGGGGTGGGGTGGGGGGCAAGGAGACATTTTTCTAGTGTTCTGGACGTGGTGAACCATGGCTTAAAAACGATTGACCAAACCTAATTTGTTTGAGCACTGTAGCATGTATTATTTGATAGTTTTTTCACATCATTTATTGATCTTGTGTCTTGTTTTGTTTAATGCCGTTGCAATGCAAACTTTTTGGATTGGAGGAAGCTGACCGAATTAGGTGAATTTTTAGGGCTAGCCGCAGTATTTTGTACTTTTTGTAAAGATGACTTGAACCCAATATTTACTAGGAGAGGAAAATTAGAGGACCGACGGCAACGACTTGTTAAGGTGGGAATAATCTAATGTTGTTAATCTTCCATTTTCATTTGCTATTGAAATCTGATGTAGGTGCTTCAAAAAATCATAGGTATAAAGTTGGTAAGCCATATGGGTCTGCATATGTTTGATGTCTGCAGTAGCTGGAATCCTTTATTTCCTATGCTTCTAATTTAGATAGTTCTCTGTTTCACTTAATTCTTTGAGCTGCATCAGGAGAGTATTGAAATGGATGGTTCTTTTAACTGGCCAATTTGTTCTCATTGGGAATTCCTGTTTCTAATCTTTATATGCGGTTCATCAAGGAAAAAGCTATCTTCCAAATACTCTTTATTTTACTCAATGAGGTGCCATTTCATTTTGCAAATGCTCACCTGTTTGCTAATTTGACTCAGATGAGCACAATCAGTGCTTTGGAACATCAGTCTTGATTACTACTCGTTTTTATGCATGCAACTTTGTTTAGTCCATGTGTTGATCCATGTTGATCCAGGTAGTGGTGATTGTGGCATGCACACCTCCAAGTAATTCGATTTGGAGCAATTTAATGAGGAAGAATCTGCTAAGGTAACAGATTAATCTTTGAATTTGATCTTGCGGTTACAAGTTCTTGACCCATTCATTGTTTCTAATCGTCGCTTATTTGTTAAATGTAGCTAAAATTCAGTTCTAAAGAAAAAGTACAAGAATGAAGTTATCCTTTTTGGGGAGAACAAGTACATGAATGAAGTTATCCGAAAGGCTCAACAAAAATATTCTGGCAGAAGGAAAATTTGATGACAATTGTAGTTATTTTTGTTGTATGGTTCATGGAGACAAACAATGATAGATGTCTCTTTTTGTTGGATGTAAGTTGCAAATGCTGCATTTTTGTGATATGACTCATGTAAACATTAAACTTGACATGTTATGTAAACAGTAGATGGCTCATATATGGCAAATGCTGCCTTTTTGTTTGATCAAATGTTGGATGAATTTGATAGAAGATGTTTTTTGTTTGCTCAAATGTTTATGAATGTGATGTGCCTTGGTGGCTCTTGTTGTTCGATAAAGTGACCTTGTTTGGTATGTTTGTGGCATTGTTTTTGGATATGCAATACCATTTCAAATACCATAATTACCATATAAACAGGGTGTGCTAACTAAAAATTGGGCATACTTACCACCAAAAAAGGAAAAGTAATTATACGTACATTATAGTGGGTTTGGCATGAATTGGGAATACTTATTATTTCCGTAACCATACTTACCACATATAAAGGGTTTATTTACTAAACACTGGACATTTCGACATGGGGTGTGCTACCATGTAGAGAGAAGGATTTTGCCATTTATATCCCCCTCTCTAAGATCAAACGAGAAGGGATTTATCTCTAATGCTCTATTTTCACTTGTGATATCATATGTTGACATGGTAACCCAATTGACTTAAATTCAAGCAATAGCATTTCATGATGCCATCACTACAATCTTCCCTTTCTCTTTTAAACATTGTCATCTATCTCTTCAAATCTGATCTAGACAAATAGGATCACAATTAGTGATAAAAACTGACATAAATAATGCTTAAAAATCCTGTACTTAATTTAATCACAGCTTAATTTAGTTTGTTCTTGAGAAAAACTTACTTGGTTAGCTTCTTCAACTTATTGGCTTTTGAAAGTTAGGAAGCTTCTTCTTCAATATTCATTTTTTTGGAGAAGAAGATAGATCAATAAGAGTCAGAGTGGATAACTTTGAAGAGTTTAAGGTAGGTATGAAAATTTAGTACCATTAATGCCATAATTGGTGGTAGGTAAGAAGGTGTGCTAACTTTATGTGGTAAATGTGGTTTCGGCATATAGCCATCGTTACCTTTCAACGAAGTAAAAAATAGTAAAGACGTGGTAAGTGTTTGTGAACAAGACAAATAGGTTCAGAATTAGTGGTAACAACTAACATATATATGCTTACCACAATTTCTATGTTACATACGGTATGACAAGCAAAGCAGAGAACTTATTCTCTAGATATATACTTCCTAAATACGGTTTTTATCCATAATAAAAATACCATAAAAAATGGTATAAATAGTCATAATCAATGGTAAGTATAACCATAAAAAACGTAAAAACCTGGGAAGTTTCATTAGATTATTGTGAAACACCTATTCGAGATTCTTCAACTTATGATTTTTCGGTAAGTTGGTATGAGGTAATAATCATAACTAAATTCAGTTTGTTCTTGAAAAATATTTACTTGGTGAACTTCTTAAATCTTCATTTTTTTAGACAAGAGGAGAGATGAATGGGAGCTAGAGGAGTTAGAGTGGATAGGTTTGCAGGGTTTAAGGTAGGTATGGAGAAACAAGGCAATTGGCAAAACGTGAATCAGTTTGTGTGGTAAGACTGGTTTAAGCATATAGTTGTTTTGCCCTTATTCATGGTAAGTATTGTCAACCACGTGGTAAGTTTTATCAACAAATATTTGTTCATCATAAAAATTCAGTTTTTGTGATATCTCTAGCCTTATGCTTTGGTAAGTAAGATTTATTGTATAGTAAGTATGACATTAATGACGGGTAGGTATACATTCATGTATATTTTCATTAATGTCATATTACCTACCTTATTACATTTTATTTGGATCTATTGTATTACTTTTATGATAAATTAAATAAAAGCATTTATATTAATAAAATTACTTTTAAAAAAATCAAATAAATGAGATATTTTAATTTACTGGTTCACTAGTGGTTACTCCTATATTAGCCAAGTGATCAATGTTAACCTCAAAGATTGTTACTCCTTCATTTGCTAAGTGATTAATGTTAACCATCAAATAACTATTTTTGAAATTTGCTAATTGTGTAACTTGAATGATTGAAATAGATAAGTCTGTGGTTAAGCAATTAAAAAATTTAGTTAACCTACTTTAGCCAATTATATTAATTTTCACTAATCACTATTAATCAACATCATTGTTAACTACCACATCTGCCAAATATGATCTTAATCGATCCAAATCGTTTGATCAATTGGTTGAACATATAACTAGATCAATCAATCAATTACAAATGAATCAATTCTCGTTGATTGATCACTGCCAAGTATATTAGTATCAATGTAACGCCCCTAATTTTGGGAACGTTAAATAGGCAATTTCATTGAAAAACTAAATGGAATCTGGCTCAATATTACAACATAACTCTCACAAAGAGTGATCTTAATCAACAACAGGAGAGATAAACTAGGATTCCTATCTACTACTCCGCTTCCTCCTCCAATCTGGCCAGCTTCTCGACTCCAAGGGCCTCTAAGGCGTAGAATTCACCCTGTTCATCTATAAGGTCTGACACATTATACCGGCGTCGCCACCAATATAATATGTCAGGGTCACCAAAGGTAACACCGTGAGCTTACAAAAGCTCAATAGAATATCCGAACCCACTAACCCTTAACTTACAAACAATAGATCATAAAATCAACAGAGTACAAGCAGGTTTAACAAAAACGATTAACGATAGCACATTCATATTCACTATTCAAGTATCGTTGGTGTCCATGTTTTTCTGTATTTCTCCTATGCGACTCATCGTAGACCGTGTCTCCAATTTCACTTTTCATAACCAAATCAACATTTTCAAAATCCGTTTTTAACACACCCAACCTCGGTTCCGCCGTTCCGGGTTCCCGAGTATCCTCACAATGGTTCCGCCACACCGGGTTCCCATTGGCACACATTTGCATTGGCTCCTCTCCGCGGATAACCAAGCCACATACCCAACCTCGGTTCCGCCGTTCCGGTCTCCCGAGTATCCTCACAATGGTTCCACCACACCGGGTTCCCATTGGCACACACTTACGCACACATTTCCCATAATGCCATCAAAATCAGTCATTATGTAGTTTCCAAAATATTTCCTCATGCGAAACACATTCTTTTTGTTAACCACACCCTAGGTGTCTTGTTTCTAACTTTCTCGATTTTCGTGTCTCGTTTTCGTGCATAGACTCCGCGGTAGGACCTTTTTACAAACATAAACCATTTATTGAAATCTTGAAACTAAACTAGCAAGATCATCCAATTCTATGTTAATAATCATGCTCATAAACATCCCAAAGATCAAAATACGAATACTTATATTCAAGTGTCAAATTCCATCTTTCGAAAGCCGTTCTTTCTTTCTTTTTGAGAAATTCAATACAACATATGTTTATTTAAGACTAAGTCATTTATCTAACATGCTCATACTTCCATTAGCGAGATAAACTTATAAAAAATCATGCATTTTAAACGATATAAACAAAAGATAACTTTATCTATTTGAAACTAAACAATAGATAACCCTATCTACTTAAGGAAAACGATAAGGATATGGATATTTGGAATCGAGAACGTTCTACTTATACTTAGGGAAGTGAGGAGAGAAAATCTACCTTGATCCGAAACTTAGTCGGGGCCGAATAAGCTAGTTGGAAATTTCCTACGGGCAGTGAAAACTTGCAATCTGGACCGAACTTCGGACGGCAGTAACTCGGTCAATATTTGGCCGAATACGATCGTTCTTGGGTTGAAAATGAAGCTCTCGAAGTGCTCTACGACTTTCGGGAAGGAAGTTGGTCCTAGAAACTACTTTAGGTAGGAGAAAAATGGTGATAATGAGAAGGCAGTTTGCTGTCTGGAAGTAGGAAATCCGAGATTTTTACTGAACTTCGGACGCCGATATCTTTGTCATTTCTTCACCGATTTGGACGGTTCTTGGGTCTAACTTGAAGGTTTCGAAGTGCTCTACGACTTTTCCGAAAGGAGTTGGTTCCAAAAACTAACTTAAGAAGGAGAAAACTGAGGATTTCCCAAGGACAGTAGGCTGCCTGGAAGAAACAGAATTGGTTTTTAGAGAGGAATGAGAGTAAGGGAGTGAAGGTGTGAGTTGAAACTTGAAGTGGGCTTGCTATTTATAGGCACAAGTCTTGGCTCCCTCCTCCCCCTTATGGCCGGCCCCTCCCTCTCTCATTTCTCCCATAGATTTGCTCCATAGTCTTGTCATTTCAAGACCTTAGTCCAAGTCCTAGCCTTTCCTCATGTGTCAATCCAATAATAGGTCAAATCCTAGGTTATAATGAGGATTCCATGGCTTGTCAAATCCTAGAATGGGTTGGCTTGTAAGAAAGAATAACATCATTGCACTTTGGAAGACTAGAAATGGGTTGGAAAGTGGTTTAGTCATGAGTTGTCAAGTGATAGCTTGTGTGAGTGTCCAAATTTGCACACACACACACACTCCCTCTCTCCTCCCCCATCCGGCCCTCTCTCCCTCTCCCACTCTCTCTCTCTCTCTCTCTCTCTTGTTCTATGTATAGGCATATATAGGTATATATATAAGTACATGTATATATTCATCTAGGAAAGTAAAACCTAAAATAATTAGGCTTAAGGCTATGACATAGGTGTGCATGCATGGCAAGGCTAGTCTTACTTCCTTTGGAAGCAAAATGATGAGATTCCATGTATGACTTGTCTTGTCAAGCATATTGGCAAGTCAAAGGTCTAATAACCAAGGGACAAAAATTTCCCTAACAATTATGGACCAAGGGATAAAGGAATATTGGTAATAATTTGATATGACTAGTCATGGGAATCTATTGTCCAAGGGATAATATTTTCCCTAACAATGATGGACCAAAGGTTAAAGTTTTCCCCTTGCCTTTATTATCCAATAGGTAGGGTAAGTAATGATGCTAGGTAAAGTGAAATGACTAAACATAGGAATAAAAATGATTACTCCTATAGTCTAATGGTTCAATAGGGTTCGGAGGGTTTCATAAGGCTCAAAGACGGTCAAAAAGGTCCATCTCGGGTTAGGAAATTATAACTAGATTGAAACGGTAATTAGGGTTTTCTAACGAATTGGTTGGAAACTAATTCTACTTGCCAAGTAGGGTTTCTAGCCAAGAAATATAATTTAAAGATTTTATTTAACTCACTAGAAAAAAAATACAAGTGCTTCTACAAGCATACTTGTCTTTAGAAAAGGACTAGATTGCTCGGCGTGAAAATATATAATTTTATGAATCTCAAATCTAATTATGACGGATTATTAAAATTAAAAAGAAATTTTTAGTAGCAAATCCAAGTAATTAAAATGAAATTTAAATATTTAACGAAATTTTTATTTACCAAAAATCAGGGTCGTTACAATCAACACTATTAGTTGTTAGATTTGCAAAATATATCATATTGATCACTATAAACTATATTAATGAAATTGAATAGCCTAATTTCATTATATACTACCACAAATTCAATTGAAAATTCTACAAAATTATTCAATAGCTATTAAACAAAAATATATTTATCGTTTATTTTTGTTGTAATAATCAACTCGTAGCATTATTTTATAATATATATATTAACTAAATTTGTAATCTATCAAAATATTAATAAATATCTTTTTTTTCATAATATTTAAAACTAAGTTACTTAAATATATCTATAATAAATGATTATTTAAAAATTAATTAATTAATTAAATACATTTATGATGTCGTTTGGAAATTATGAAAAATATTTTTCAAATTTTTATATTTTCATAACAAATTAAAAATTTAAACTAGATTTATAAATGAACACCATTTTTTAGATAATTCTTCTAATATATAAATCCCTAAAATCTGTAAATTTTCCCGCCAAAAAATCGGATACTTTTTTTTTTTTTTAACTTTATGGTAACTTGTTACCTGACCAACTGGTTGTAGTAAGTGTTGCCTGTTTGTGTGGTAAGTGTTACCTTATACAATGAGAAGTGTTGTCTTAGTCAATGGTAAGAGTTGCTTGCTCTGTGGTAAGTAATCTTCCAATTTTTTTGGTCAAAGTTCACAAAACCATCTCGGTTTTATCAAAACCACTCAACTTTTGATTTTTGATTTTGATCCAAGGGCTGTGATTTGACTATTTTCAATCCAATGGTTCATATTCATTGGGAGTATGATACTCCCATACCACTTGGGAGCATCATAGAAGTTTTGCTTTCAATTTGGTCCGACGAGGTTTGACAGCTAGGAGCAAGGAGGGTGGAGAGCAAAAAAAACCCTAGATCAAAGGAAGAGTTTGAGAGACGTAGGATGGCTTACCGAGATGTCTGTGTTGCGTGGAGAGAGATTACAGAGGGAACGAAGAGTAGCCATCAATTTGAAACTGAAAATTGGAAAGAGACGCATTAGAAGAGACACCATCTATTTATTGCTCAAAAAATGACAAGTATTTACGAAAATGTCATTTTATAGAATGAATGGTGGAGATTTATATGAAGGGTTAAATACAGACCCTTGGATTTATGTAGGGGATAAGATTCAAAAATTGATCTAGCTTATTATATAGATATATCGAATCGGTTTTAAAAAAATCATAAGCCGGAACCGGACTCGAAAAAAAAAAAGGGAATTTTTTTTAAAAAATCGAAACTGTATATCTTTTGCCTAAGAGGGATTAGATCAATCTTGCCAAGAATGAAGTTAATCTCTTGTCATTACATACTTATTGGATGGTAAAATATCATTATAATAGTGAATATGCGTCCCAATGAAAGGGTTTTCAAAACCCGATAGACCTAAAAATTTACGAGCACAATAAAATGGATGGTATGGATTGTCGTGATTGTGTTGCGGCTGTCTAGCTACGGTACATTAGTTCAAAAATGAGTATGTGCAATGTACGGATATTAAAGGTAGTTGTCGGCTTATTTTTTCGAATGGCTGATCTAAACCGTTAGGATTTAATATCTTATCAATTATATTATTCTCGCCAAAATTAGTGATAATCAGATGTCAGTAACCAATCGTAACACATTCAGTGGTTTCTAAGGCATTAAAGTCCTAGAGTGCACAACTCAAGGGCCGTTTGAGCTATTTTGTTTAAATCAGAACCGTCTTGTCCCCTGTCGTGTCCCCATTTTTTTAGAATTTCCGTGTCTCCATGTCCGTGTCCGTACATCATAGCAGGCAGACGATGGTGATTTGGCTCATATCAATAGGACTTAAAGATCCCTCTTCTAACCTAAGCTTCAAGGGTAATCACAAAAGGTGTTTAATATTTAGGAAAAGACACAAAAGTCCCTGGTATTATTCACTACATAGAGATGGCTTACAGAAGAATGATTGTCATTGGCACCAAGCAGATTCAGAATGAATTGGCATTTCGGGAGATTCAGGATAAACAAAGGAAATTTTATTGCATTTATGGCGCCAGCAAAATTTGGAGAATTACAGGTATTTTGACAATAGCATATTGGTTTCAGAAGGGGAGAGGATTTTGATGACCCTAATGAGTTAGTCAATTTAAGATATAGAGCATCCATTAAAGAAGAGGTTGAAGATAATGGCGGTGAAGCCAGGACCTGCCAATAGAAGCGGCAATCAATCTCCCAGTTCTTCTCCCATTAAATTCTCCACGAAGAAGAAAAGGCATTATTTTGCCAAAAAGAAAGTTTAAGGCACAAAGTAATCTGATCGGTATTTTCATTTGCATGCAAAGGGGCACTATGCAAACAATACCCTCAAAAGCCAAAAAGGAGCAAAACGACCATTAATTGTCCAAATCAAAGATCTAACCATGGCTTAAGCTGCCATGGCTCTGAGTTCCGTTAGCCTCATCAGCAAGCCACCTATCACTATCCAGTTGTTCCCTGGGTACACAGTGAGACAACAAGTATTTGGCTCAGATTTTCTTGAAAAGGATCAACTCCTTCATTCCCTCAAGAGAGTATTATGAAATCTTTAAAATTTCAGTACAAAAATAATCTGTTACCACCGACCAAAAATGCTAATCTCATATCCACTAGTGAATCAGACAGTCCATTCTCATATGTTGTGGTCATTTCTCTTCCTCACAAGAAGAATGAGGTAAATTTGACAAAAGCTAGTAATCACAGGATGCATCATGACAAATATGATCAATGGCTTAGAACTTGATCAATTGCAAAGAAAAAGTCTCATTAAACCCACAACCTTTCAACGGGCTCTTGAAGCATTCTATGTAAAAACAGGTAGAACAAATTTATGGAAAGCTTCAGTTGATCATTACTTACCGTACTTTAAACCATTCTTTTCGATAACCAAGTACCCTTTTGAAAAGAGGTAAGTGATGTTCCAAAATTTGCCTTAAGCACAAATTTTCTCTAAATTTGATCTTAAAGCACGATTCAGGCAACTTATGGCAATTATATGGACCTATCTTCATCAGGCCGAGTTCGGGTTACCCTAAAATATAGGGAGATAGTGTGTGAGTTATGTAGGCAATATAAGTGTTTAGTAGGTGGTTGGGGAGTTGTTTGTGCTAAATTAGCTCAACTTTTGGCAAAATGATTGTATATAGGTGTGCCAGAAAATAATAGAAATTATCATTTTCAGATTAACTCAAAAATAGCTAACTTAATCAGGCAATTTTGACTGTCCGTTCAATTACCTCAATTAAGAGGATTTCTAAAGGGATCAATTAAACTGAATCGACACGATTCAAACAAGGAAATCAAAAAAGATAACTGAATATAAATAAGCTTGAATTTAATCAAAAGCAAACTTATACACGATTACTTTTAAGACTTCGACAAGAACAAGATAGAAATATAAGCACGCTTGAATCTAATCGAAAGCAAGCTTATATGTGATTATTCTTTTAGCAAGAACAAGACAGAACGATATAAGATGACTTGAATTTATTCAAAAGTAAACTTACATTCAAATAAGTCTTCAAACTTGCAAAATATTAAACTACAACTATATTAACTCCTAAGTCCTAAACTACTTTAGATCTCTAAACAACCATATTTTTGTATGGGATGTCAGATGATGATTTTTTGTCAAGGCTTCAATTCTTCTTCCTTTTCTTCTTATATTTATAGACAAAGGGTCTGTCTATGACTTTTGTTCTCCACGTTTTCCTTGAATGTCTGAGTCTTCATTTGAATTTGATTTGAAATGCCATAATTCCCTCCAAGAACGGTTATAACTGTTGTTGACTTGGTCTCTCCAGAAAACTCTTCTCCTTCCCACGTTTGATGATGTAGATCGTGGCTAAACACATGGATAGTCGGTTTCTATTCTTGTGCAATTATGAGTTAGTGCTTTGAAATGGGTTACTCAAATGATCATAGGTAAACATAACTGATTCTCCTTGAGAAACGAGTCTCTAATGACACCGTTCGATGGTTTAAAGAGTTAATCAACGGTTATGCTTAATTATCATCTTAATATCTGTCACTTTGTGATCAAACGTAGTCAGTTTTCAATCTAAACGATACTTTACTAAAATAACATCGTAATTAATCCCTTCGATTCTTTATATCTCAGGCATAATTACAACGTGTTTTGATTGGTCTACACACTGTTTAGTGCCACATGTAATTTTCTTATTGGTTGGTATATTTTGGATGTAAACACACCCCCTCGCATTACACATCTTATTTAAAGAAATAAAATAAGTGTTAATGTATCAACCACCCACTCTTTCCTAAAAACGAGGGTGCATGGGCATGGGAAAAGAATTGTTTTCATGCACGTCTCTTGAGCTTCTCAAAACTGAATGCATTCCTTCATTTAATTTGCCTATAAATAGCAGTCATAATTTGGGTTTAAAGAATCACATCGTCTTCCTTCTCCCTTTCGAAATCTAATTCTTCTTAGACAATATGTGCCTTTACCCATGGATTCCCTTCCTGAAATTAACCTTGCTATGGAAGACCTCAATGTCAACCATAACACTCCTCGAACCTCTCCTTTAGGTTCTCCCTGTATGCTGGCTTAGTAGGATTCTCTTTGATAGAGTTCTACATACCCCTACTCCTTCTCCTACGGGTGGGAAGCCTCTTCTTCCTTTTCGAATTCTGTTAACGAGTCCGGTTAGGGAGATTGGAAAGAAACCCCTAGTTGACGCTAATACTAGTGTCGTTTTGGTCAAGTTTGACCAACATGATCCTACTCCCCATTGGTTCCACCACTTTCGAACCTTATTTGTGAGTCAATTTTTGCCTTTATCCAGTGGTGACAATACTCACATGGGCATGTTAGAGTCCCTTTACTCTTCTACTTCCTTTTCCCCATATCTCAAACAAAAGGAAACCTATCTTGGGCCAGCTCCCTACTGTGACTTGAAGCATCAAGCCAAAAGTCAGAGAGCCCTATGGCTTACTGAAGTTAGGACTCCACATTATCCTGCTGACTTCGAAGAGTCACACACTCTTACTCCTCTCTCAGAGGAACCCGACTGGTTTAAGAAAGTGGCTAGTCTTGCCAACAACCCTCCTTATTTCCAATTACACTATGGCTATTCCATCTCCCCTTCTAATAAAAGCAAAGCTCTGTAACTTCTTGATGCTTTTGCCTTCCTGGATGTTACCATCTTGGAAGAACAAGTCCCATTAATCAACTTTAAATGGGCTTGTGAAACATTTATTCTATGCTGCACTCCTCCCGTGGTCACTTATCAAATCCATTGCTTTTTGCATTTTCTTCCAGTGATCAGGATATGGCTCGAAGCCAATGTTGTTGCTCACTCTTTCAATCAGGATCTTCAAGATTTTGATCTTGCCAAGGAGAGACTTAACAAGCTGCATAACAAGATTGAAGGGTTCAAATCTGAATCCTTCGAAGTGGTCCCTAATCACGCTAGCAAGTGGCTTCAAGGGCACTACTCCAAAGAAAAGCCAAGGCCATGGTTCTTAATTTTAGGCCTCTTTTGGAGAAAAAATTGAAGTTGGATGCTGAGGAGGCTACAAGAAAAATTGAGATGAAATTCCTCCAATTTGCCTAGACCAAGTTTCACAGCCTTGTTACTTGGTCTTTTCCTCATTACTTTGAGAACAAGAAGGATTGGAACTATGGATGAGAGTGTATTAGGCTGGATGGAATGGGCGTGGTGTGCAGGATAGGGCCTCCTGCAGGATGTTGTCATCTCCAGATCGAGCCTCTTCTCGGTGCCTAGTTACTCTGTAGTAGCTGTTCAACCTCCCCTCGATGCCGAGATGCTTTGTAGTGGCAATTATTCAGTGATGGTTCAAATACGTCTACTTCTTCGACATTGGCTATTTATCTTATTTCCTAGACTGGTGGGATGTGCCAGGATATTGTTAGTTTTCTTGTTATTTATTTTCACTTCATTCATATCATACCCCGTTGTGCTATCTTTCCTTACAGATGGATAGTGCAATGGGGTATGATATCAAAACACATTGCACATTTGTTGCATTCCTTACTTTATCCTACTCTCCATGCGGGTTATGCATGGGTTATCGCATTTTTTTTCATTCTTCTTTCTTTTTCTTTTTCTTTCCTCTTGGGGTATGCCCCTTGTAGGCTGTACATTCGATTAACCTTTTTTAATTTCAAGCTAAATTACCAAAAAAAAAAAAGAAGGCCACTTCTCAGCATTCTGGCCCTTCGAAGGCCTAGACTATCCTTTTTTTTTTTTTTGTTATTTTCTGTTACTAGAAGGTTAGGATTTGATTTTTTTGTTATCCTTTATAAATACGCAATTTCAATTTCTTGTAAGTAGTAAGAGTTCAATTAATGAAATTTCCCTTTATTTACTTACCTTTGTTTGGCTTTCTAATTATCTCTTAGTCTGTGTTTGAATTTATAACACCTTGATAGAAATAATTACTTCACCAATTAAGAGTATTACGCTATTGGGCTAATGATACATGTTCTGGACCAAAACTAAATGGTCTAAACCCAAAAAATGGCCCAAGTTTTCAAGTATAAAAGCGGAAATGATTCAAAAAATCACTCTTCTTTCTCTGCATATTTTAAACTTCTCTGAAAGAACTTCGCTTCTCTTCTTTCCTCCCAAATCACTCTTATCGAATCGATGACCACTTCAAGCATTCCAACTTCAAGGCATCCCACTCCTTCTCTTGCATTAAGAAAGCCAGCAAGGGGAGAAACTCGACATCCTTCCAAAGCTTCGTTCATCGATGAGTGTACTTTCATTCCAAACCCTAAAGAAGAAGCCACTTTTATTTTGGGACCATCGTTCACAAGGAAAATTCTTGCTACTCTTTCTTTGTACTACCCTAAGCTAGGGGGTAGTATAGACACCCCAATCTAGGCTTCCAGATTAGTTTACTTACGGTATTTGATTCCCCGATGATGAATTGGATCAAGGACGCCCCGGGAATGATAAGTGTTTGAGCTTTGAGTGTTTGCAAAACCCTTGAACCTAATCCTAGCCTAAGCCACTTCAAAAGCCAAAAACCCTACTGACGCGCACTGATTTGAAGCCTGCGCGCGTAGATCAACTTGACAACTGTTGGTCAATGGTCAAAGCTTGACCGTTGACCAACGCGTGAGTAGGTGGTACATGCATGCCAGGGGGCAACCATCCCGCACCGGGGCGCACCATCGCGCGATAGACTGACTCCCGCGCGCAACAGTCAAACTGCCAGGTGGTGGTCAACAGTCAAAGCTTGACCATTGACCATCGCGCGCTGGACTGACTCCCTCGCGCGACAGTCTAACCTGTCCCTATCACCTTTATGGACTGGTAAGCTTAATCACCAAGTAACCTCAGCCAACCTCGTGGACTGGCTGAGCTCCTCTCCTTGCACCAACCAGATTCACCTCCATCTCCTCCTATATATATCCATCCCCCTTTGTTTCTCTTTCAAAGGGTTCAAAAAATTTCAAGAAGGATTACACACCATTTTCACACCTCAACCAAGAACATAGCTTGCTCTTCCTCTTCCATCACATAACCATTCAAACACCTCATTCCAGTTTCAAACCTCAAAGCTCAATCATCCGTTCAAACTCAATCTAGGTATAGCATACCTACTGTTTTCCTGTTCTGATCCCTAAGGGGGGCTGGCAGGGCCAAGGCTGGTAATCAATACCAGTCCTGGTCCTAAAGCTGGCAAGGTTTCAAAAATCGTCATGGTAGGAACTAGCGTGGGACGGTCCCATTCCCGCACGCGACTGTCCCAGTCTGCGCGTGATGGACCTTGTGGGGATTGGTGTCCTACTGTTTTTTGCCTTACTTTGCATATAGGTCACTGTTAAAGCATGTTAACAACCATGTACCAGAACCCAAAACCCAGAAAGGTCACTGTTAAAGCATGTTAACAACCATGTACCAGAACCCAAAACCCAGAAACATGTACCCCTGGGATAATTCTGGACATGTACCAGAACCTAGAAACATGTAAACCAAAAACGCGCCAGGGCGCAAACCATCGTGCGCCAGAGCACGACACTCGCGCACCGAAGCGCATCCGTCACGCGCCAGAGCACCTCTGACCAGTGGCTAGCCTTGCACAGGTAACTAGGTTTTAGGCCATTATTTTGTCCCCATACTATTTATGGGGTGTTTTGTTAATTTGTAGGGCTTTTTCAGCCTTTAAACTACTTAGAACTACTTATCAACTGCTTGGTTTGTCCTGGGTGTGCACTGGTCCTTCCAGAGCCCAGAAGGTTTGAGAATAAGAGCTGTGGGTTTGAGCTCACTGGCGTGCGCGTGTCTTGGAGTCACACGCGCAGGAGTGAACAGCATGCAGTGACTTGTTCAGTGCATGCTGATTTCTTCCTGCGCACGTCATTCCAAAACAGGGGCTTCCAGTTTGTTTAAACTCCCACAGCAGTCTATTCTCATCCTATACTAACTGCTCATCCATGCTATCTATCACATCCTGTAAACATGTTACAGCTTTAATCCCTATTAAACTGTTTCCCCGCCCTAAATGGCTAAAGAATTGATTAATCAAACAGAATCACAAACGTTTTCACAAATGCCTAAGTAGAGACCGATCTCCAGATTGGGCGAGAGGGGTGCCTTAAAACTCTTCCCCTCTCGTAACCTGGCTCCCGAACCCAGATATGGTTATGACGGACTGGTGCCTTCACCTTTTTCAAAAATCAAACAGCGCAACGAGCGTTTCAAGTTCGGTTCCTTGGGTGTCGGACCTTCAAACCCAAGTGGCGACTCTGAATTGGGCGCTCGTCTGCCAAAAAATGCGCGCTCATCGATCCGCCCCTTTTTCCAGGGCACGCTGCCCATAGGTACCGACATTCTTGCTAGCTCAGAAATAGATTGGTGCAATTATTCCAAAAAATCCTTCCCTTAGTTGGCCCACTTTAGACAAAGATTGGAAAATTTGGACTACCCATGTGTTTAAATATAAGTCAGGTGATCTTGAGAAAATTGGTTTAAAGAATGTAATTTCTCTTATTCGAGGGGGTATCCCTCAGAATCCTTCTTTAATCCAGGCTGCTTTGGCCTTTTGGGACCCCTCTTTCAATTTCTTCAGATTTAATTGTGGTATGATGGCTCTCACAGTTTTGGATGTCACCCAAATGTTAGGGCTTATCCCTTATGGCCCTGCATTCGATCCAACTAAAGGTTATCCCATTCCCAAAGATTTCACTCCTCTGAATGCAAAGAACGGTGCCTTTTCACACTTTTACCTTAGGGAAAGGGAATCAGGGGACAGTGTATCCAACACAAAGTTTTTTTGCTTATATTCTATATACTCTCTACAAGTATATTCTTTGCCATTCTGGCAAAAGAGTAATGAATGAATTCGTTCCTTTGGCCCTTGCTTTATCTCATGGAAAAGTATTCAATTTTGCATCTTACTTCTTGGGTCACGTTTACAAAGTTGGTTCTGATTTTCATCAAAAGGGTTTGAACATCTCCCAAGGTGGCCCTCAATGGTTTATTCAATTATGGCTTCACGCTTACTTTGCAGAACTTGGTCCTTATAAACTGCCTTCAAAACTAACTGGTGAAGTTGAAGATCCAAATGTCCATGGGGACAATTATGTTCAAACTGTTGCTTCTGAAGACTCTTCCTGATTATCTATGTTTCTTTTCCGGACTTACATAAGATAGGGAATGGTCTGCCCATTCTTTGTTCATATTGGGCCAAAATGGCTCTTTGACATTCTGACGGAATAAAAAAGGAAAGTCTTCCACTACTCTTCAAGCTTAGAGTAACATTCTTACTGGTAGAGAAATATTTATCTCCTCTACCAAATCTGCAGGTCATATAGAAGTGTACTGCCCTGCTCAGTTTGCCAGACAACTTGGCTTTGTTCAAGGCATCCCTATTCCTTATTATGGATGAGCTAATCTTTCATTACCTAGTCATTCTATTTTACCTATTGACCAATTTAGGTTATGGTTTGCTGATTCGAAGCAACTTTTGAGGAAAAACATTGTTCAAGCTTTCAAAGAACCTAAAACTTGGTACCACCCTAGAGTTTGATTCTTGGTGGCATGAGAATTGTGCTTTCCTATTTGGCTGTAGACCCGTCAAGAACTTCCTCAAGCATATTGGCTTTGATAATTCTAAATTTGGAAGTAAAAATCACAATGAATCTTCTTCCTTCTCCTTAGAGTGTGATTTTGGAACAGCTGGGGGCTTAGAAGACATAGCTGAGGATGAAATGAATCAAAAAAAGATCCCAATCGCAGCCCAGCCTATCTCTGTGTCCTTTCCTTCTCCTCCTCCAAGAAGACATTCTTCAAGGATATCAAAGAAAAAAGGCCTATTCTTCTTCTCTCAAATACTCAACCACTTAAAGTATTATATCTGCTTTTAATGTGGTTCCTGATAACCCTTTCCTTTTGCAATGCACCTTATCCTCCAGAGCCTACTTTGAAGAGAAAGAAAGTTATCCCAAAACCTGAAGTGGTCATTTCTACCAAACGTTATCTTGATACTACTTCTGAACAAAAGGGTTTTTTTTTTGGGGGTAAATTAGCTTGAAATTGAAAAAAGGTTAATCGAATGTACAACCTACAAAGGGCATACCCCAGGAGGAAAAGAAAAGGAAAAGAAGAAAAGTGAAAAAAAGTGCAATAAACCATGCACAACTAGCATGGAGAGTAAGGTAGAATAAAGTAAATAACAAAGTGTAATGTGATTTGTCATCATACCCCGTTGCACTATCCATCTATGAGAAAGGAAGCACAACGGGGTATGATACAAAGTGATACAAGAAGTAATGAAAATATTAAATCTAACTACTGCCTGACACATCCCGCCAAGCTAGGAAATAATATAAGTAGTCGTGGTCAAAAAACAACCAGTTGATGAATCATCACTGATGAAGTGCAACAACATAGCAACTCGGCATCGAAGGGAGGCTGAACAGCTATTACACAGGAACTAGGTACTGACAAATGGCTCGATCCAGAGATGTCGGCATCTGACAGGGGGCCCAACCTTGCACACCATGCCCATTCCATCTGATCTACTACATCCTCAACCAAATTCCTAAGGCTCACCAGAAAACAACCCGCCCTCAGCCAAATACCAATCGCCGCAGTCACCAGAGATAGGATATGCAGACCAAGATTCTAATACACCATCCTAACCCAGTGTGTCAAGTGTAATACCCACTTCTAAAAGAACAACTACTACAGAGGAACTAGGCACTGAGAAGAGGATTGAACTGGAGATGTCGGCATCCGACAAGGTTACCCCCCAAAGTACCTTGCATACCATGCCTAGTAACCTTTCCTTTCTTTTGTCATTGTTTCACACTCTGATCCACATGTTTTCTTTTCTTTATAGCTCCCAAGAAGGCTAAACCTATTAGAAAGCTTAAGCTTGATCCTTCCTCAAGTGATGAAGAAGCTGATCCTAAAAAGGGAGCTCTTGTTCCTAGAGGTAGAGGCTTACTTCTTTCTCTGATTTTCCTTGTAAAGGTTTTTCCTTTGTCTCTAATCCCCCTTAAATCCTAGGAAAAGAGAGGCCAATAGAGAAAGAAACAAGAAAGGAATTGCTTCCTTATGTGAGAAAAGAGAAGACTGCCCAGAAAACAAAAAACATGACTGAACTCTCTACTTCCAAGAAGGTAATGACTTCAAATTTGGATATGTGCAGATGTTTTATTCCATTTTTGTATTTGTTTATAAATTCTTGATCCTATAGGTTCAAGAAGCACCTATAGAGGAGAAGTTGAGGAAAATAGGCTAAGGTGGTTTGGGCATGTCTACCGTAGACCAGAAGATGCAGTAGTTAAGAGAGCGGATAGGATAGCTCTAGGTAGCAATGCTACGGGGAGGGGTAGACCTAAATTGACATTAGATGCTGTTGTGCGCAAAGATATGAGTATAATGGATTTGTGTGAACAAGAGGCCCTTGACATAGCTCAATGGAGGAAACTGATTCATGTAGCCGACCCCAAGTGATTGGGATGTAAGGCTCGGTTTGGTTGTAGGTTTAAGAAGCACCTATCAAGAAGTTACCAGATCCATCTATCTTACCTGCTTCTCCTCAAAGGGCTTCGAAGCCTCCTACTCAACAGAAGCCAAACATTCCTTCTTCAGAAAATGTGGTACATAAGGTATCTCTCAATTAACAAGCTTATGTCCCAAGTGTTGATGACATATTCATAATTTAACATTTGTAATCTTAAGACACCTTTGCTTTGTCTCTTTCAGCAAAGAAAGGTTCTGTCAAAGTAGGGGCTGAAATGCAAGCTTCATTGTCACAGCCCATTAAACCCATATCACAACTTCCTTTTCAAAGTATGGGCGTGGTGTGCAAGGTACTTGGGGAGGTAGCCTTGTCGGATGTCGTCATCTCCGGAACGAGCCTCTCTCGGAGCCTGGTCCTCTGCATTACTGTTCCTTAGAAGTAGGTGCTATGCTTGAAGCTCTTGTCCTAGGTTGAAGCATTGGAATCTTGGTCTTCTTATCTCATCTCTGGAGACCTGATAGCTATGGGTTTTGGTTGAGGGCAGGTTGTTTCTGGTGAGCTTTGGAGCCATGGATGAGAGTGTATTAGACTGGATGAAATGGCGTGGTTTGCAGGGTTGGACCTCCTGTCGGATGCCGTCATCTCCGGATCGAGCCTCTTCTCGGTGCCTAGTTACTTTGTAGTTGCTGTTCAACCTTCCCTCGATGCCAAGTGGCTTTGTAGCGGCAATTAGTCAGGGATGGTTCAACATCGTCTCCTTATTCGACAATGGTTATTTATGTTATTCCTAGTCTGGCAGGATGTGCCAAGATATTGTTAGTTTTCTTGTCATTTCTTTTGGCTTCTTTGAGCTTCATTGTATATCATACCCCGTTGTGTTGTCTTTCCTTACAGATGGATAGTACAATGGGGTATGATATCAAATCACATTGCATGACTGTTGCATTTCTTACTTTATCCTACTTTCCATGCGGGTTGTGCATGGGTTATCGCATTTTTTTCACTCTTCTTCTTTTCTTTTTCTTTTCCTCCTGGGGTATGCCCCTTGTAGGCTATACATTCGGTTAACCCTTTATAATTTCAAGCTAAATTACCCCCCAAAAAAAAAACTTCCTTTTCAATTAAAAATGGTAGACCCCTGCTTTCTATCATTGAATACTATACTTGTTTTGGCAATAATTATTCCAATATTTGGTTGTTTTAGCATCTTCCAACTCCTTTGAAGGTAAATGTTTTTGCTGACCTTAAAAGCAAGTCATGCCCAAAAGTATGCACCAGAGCACGCGCTTCAGGTTTCTCAAGCGAATCCTACTCCAGTTCCCTTAAAAGTTCTAGAATAGGGTTCTTTGTTGCCTATAACCACATCTGTTCTAATAACCCTTGCTTCGAAGGATTCTCAAGAACAAGGCCTTGACACTTCTTCTTTTTTTTTAGGGGTAATTTAGCTTGAAATAGAAAAAGAGGTTAAGCGAATGTATAGCCTACAAGGGGCATACGCTAGGAGGAAAAAGAAAAATCAAAGATTAAGAAAATTGATTTAAGCCAAGTGGCTACATTGATCTAAGCCCAGTGCTACAATGAAAAGGGACCGATAGGGCCATGGTACCCAATTAATACTAACTACATGATATAGCTAGACAAATTAAAACAAACATGGAATCCACATGTTTCAATTCCATCTAAAAGATGGGCGAGAAACACATGCCAAAAGAAGGTATACACAAAGGTGAAGTTTGCAGTGGTTGGTATAATCAACAGGTGACTGATAGCACAATGTTGGCCTTAACACTTTTTTTGGGGGGTAAAGTAGCTTGAAATAGAAAAATGATTAAGCGAATGTATAACCTACAAGGGGTATACCCCAGGAGAAAAAGAAAGAAGGAAAAACAAAGATTGATAAAAATAGTCCATGCCAAGTGGCTACATTGAACTAAGCCAAGGGCTACACTGAAAATGGGACAGTTAGGGTCATGGTATCAAGGACCATCTAACTCCAATAATACTAACCACATGTTTCAAATCCATCTCAGAGATGGGAGAGAAACACACAACTTAAGGTATACACAATAGGTAAGTTATACACTGAATAGTATAGACAAAACGTGCCTGCAGTATTTGGAAATCAGCTACAGTTTTAGGATCAGCTGCAACTTAAAACGCGCATCTTCAAATAGCTTCATGAGCTGAACAACAACACATCAGAAAACAGCTTCAAAACGGCTACAGCAGAGTAGCAGTTTGCTAGGCTGCACCCAAAATAGTAGCAGACCAACAAAACAGGCAGTAGAACAACAGCAGATGTGCCAAGCAGACAACACACATCCACACATGTCAACTGCGGCTATTACAGTAGCAAGTAAGAGTAGAGTAGCAGCAAGCAGCAGCGGTTGAATAACGTTATACAAGCAAGCAAGCAAGCAAAACCGATGCAGATCACGCGGCAGCAGGTCTGGGCATTCACAGTAGTTACAAAAGTAGGAGCAGTAATGAACAGGAACTGATTTCCCAGCAGAGCAGCAAAAACAAAGGGTTCAGGCATGCAACTGGTCAGATACTGCAAGGTTGAAACAATAGCAGGAGCAAACAGCTAGGGACATGCCCCCTAGAAAAGCTTAAACGTTCCAAGGGACATCCCCCCAAGGATAGGCAAAAAACTGAAAAGAAACTTGGTAAACACAAGCCAGTTCAGAAATGAATATGTCCACAAAGGTTAACATCAGAATGAGCAATGAATATGGATTAGCTAACCATGACTAACACTATTAGATTTTACAAATGCAGATGACCAAAAGCAGACAACTACCCATCAGTAATGGGTAAGCCCAACAGCAATGCTGCAACACTTGAAAACAGTAGAAAAGAACCACACAACAATGCAGTAGCAGTATCAGGAAGCAGCTACAACTAGCTAATTAGTTCCACAATGCAACTAGTTGGACATTGAATAAGCCAATAGGGTACAAAGCAGGGATCAGAAGACAATCCAAGCATTCAAAATAAAAGACAAAATCATGCACAAAGCAGGTAAACAGCTTATTCTTCTTCTACTCCCTTGGCACCTCACACCTCCCACTCTCAAACAATACCAATAGCTAGGGATCCACCTTCTCCCTCCACTGTATCTCACAAGATTCCCCCACTAATTATTACCTCCTCTCATAAGGAATGATGGGGATCTAGCACACAACTCACTGGGTCAACACACAATATAGTAAGGACACTCATATGTTGAAGTTTACTAAATCGTCCAAGGATTAAAGTAACTACCTGAATATTTAGCAGTAACTACCTGACTGGTATTGGTGGCTAGAAAGCTGAATGACTGGCCTTCCAGTCACTTTGAATGATGTTGCCTTGGTGAATGATTTGGTATTGCTACCATGTTCCTCTTGGACTGGAATCATATAGGATCAAGGGAGGTAAAGCTTTAAAGCTGAACCCCCCTTTGAACAATGACCTGCAAATGACAGTATATGAGTAGAAGTATTTCCCAATTTAACAAGTCCATTTAGATTAATCATGAATATTCCACAAAGATAGTAAATGAGAGGGCCCTTTAGTAGAAAGAGACAACAATCTGCATCTAACCTAATGTGAGATTTTGTAAGCAACCACTCCGGGGGGGGGGGGGGGGTGGTGTGTTGCAATTAAGATTCTGGAACTTTCTATAATTCCTCTCAAGCCAAATTTGATGCACATAGACTGTGAACACAAGTTTAGCAATTGTGATGGCCAAAGATTTACCCTTGAAATTGGACAACCTGTTCACCCACTGCTGCCAAGTTGCCAACCCTACCATATGAGGGGTCTTAATGGACAAAATACCCCTGATCTGTGTAGCCATGGGGCACTCAAAAAACAAGTGTTCATGGGATTCTTCACCCAAACACAGACTACAAATGGAAGTGGATTTCATGCCAAACTTAACTAATCTGTCCTTAGTAGCTAACTTATTAAGAATGTCCATCCAAGAGATCACACTGTGAACACAAGTTTAACAATTGTGATGGCCAAAGATTTACCCTTGAAATTGGACAACCTGTTCATCCACTGCTGCCAAGTTGCCAACCCTACCATATGAGGGGTCTTAATGGACAAAATACCCCTGATAAGTGTAGCCATAGGGCACTCAAAAAACAAGTGTTCATGGGATTCTTCACCCAAACACATACTACAAATGGAAGTGGATTTCATGCCAAACTTAACTAATCTGTCCTTAGTAGCTAACTTATTAAGAATGGCCATCCAAGAGATCACATTGCACCTAGGAATGTGCCCTAAAAACCATACCACTTTACATCAAGTGATAGCAGGAAAGTGTGTCCTCAAATGATCCCATAAGTATGAGATGGTAAATTTACCAAAAGCAGTGAGAGTCCACGTACAACTATCCTCAATGGAATCATTGATGGGGACAGCTTGTAATTCAGATCTTATTTCATTAAGATCAGGAGATTAGGGTCAGTGGGAAAGCCCAATGATTGCTCCTAATGATATCCTTGATAGTAGAGTCTTTAGGAAGCCCTAAATCATAGATAACTCTAGGTCCAAACCTTGGTAAGAGGGGACCAAGGGGGATTCCAATTGTCAAACCACAAGGAGGTTGATTGGCCATCCCCAATTTTATACTTAATGTGAGCCTGAACAACTGATCTAAGGTTAAGGAGTTTCCTCCAAACCCAAGAGGGGTCACATGGGGTTTTAACACTCCAAAAGCTCTTACCCTTAAGTAAGTAAGACTTAACCCATTGACACCACATAGATTGCTCCCCACCAGAAACAAGGAACCAAATGTGTTTTGCTACCGCTGCTTTGTTCTAGACCTCCAATGATTTAAAGCCTAACCCACCTTCCTTGACAGGGGAACAAAGGTGTTCCCATGATACCTTTGCACATGTCTTCTTGAGGTCAGGACCTAACTAGAACAAGGCTCTAAGAATGGATTCAATCTCCTTAATTACCTTCTTTGGGATAATGAAAAGAGATGACCAATAAGTTTGCATTGAGAATACAATTGATTTTATCAATTGTATTCTGCCAGCATAAGATAGGTACCTATGTGTCCATGAGTTAGTCTTGGCTACAATCCTATCAACCATGACTTTGCAATCAGTATGCTTGAGTTTTGAGGATAGAAAAGGTACCCCCAAGTACCTAAAATGAACCTTCCTGGAATCCTAAAATGTTCAAAATGGAAGCTTTTGTGGAAGGATTAACCCCCGAGAAGAATATGTTACTCTTGGTAGAACTTGGAGAAAGACCAGACAAGGCTTCAAACTCAGTCAAGGATTGTTTAATATGAGTAATGGAACTCACTTCACCTTTGCAAAAAGTCATAAGATCATCTGCAAAGCAAAGATTGACAAGTTTGGTGGAGCCACATTTCCAATGAAAATTAAAATCAGGGAGAAGAGACTTCTCTTTTAGAATGCATGTTAAAACTTCCATGACTATCACAAATAAGTAAGAAGACAAAGGATCACCTTGTCTTAGACCTTTCTGCCCAGGAATGTACCCTATTGCCTCCCCATTGAAGCATAAAGAGTAGTTGGTTGTGGAGACACAAGCTTTCAACCATTGGATCATTTTAGGATGGAAATTAATGGAGGCCAAGACATCCTAGAGGAAATCCCATCTGACGTTGTCATAAGCCTTCATGATATCCACCTTCATGGCACATCTAGGGGATGAAGAGTGTTTGTGGTACCCTCTCATTAATTCCTGAGTAAGGAATATGTTATCAGCTATCCTCCTTCCCTGTACAAAGCCTGACTGTGCAGGATCAATAAGGGAAGAAAGGACCGGTTTGATTTTGTTGGCTGGGATTTTGGCAATACATTTATAGATCACATTGCAGCATGAGATGGGCCTATAGTCCCCAACCTTAGAAGGATTAGGGACTTTAGGTACCAAGGCAACTAATGTAGCATTAGCTCTCTTCAAAAGCTGACCAGATATAAAGAATAGCTTAACAGCTAAGGTCACTTCATGACCTATCACTGGCCAAGCTTTGTGGAAGAATGCTGCATTATAACCATCAGGACCAGGTGCTTTTTGAGGATGAAGAGACCAGAAAGTATCCTTGATCTCTTTGTTAGTAACTTCCATCACCATTCCAAACTTTGGGAAGGGGAAAGTTTCCTATTGATGAGTTGTTGCATTCTTGAGGATCCAGAGTAAGTACTCAGATGTTTGGTGCCTAACAAGTTGGTGTAATAGTTAATGAAAGTGTTCTTAACCAACTCAATGTCTTGGGTGACAGATCCATCTTCTAGAACCAAGCTCGAAATTTTGTTCCTATTTCTTGAATTACTGATAGTTTTTGAAGAAAAAAGAGGAACATTGATCCCCTAACTTTAACCACTGAATTCTTGATTTTTGCTTGGCAAAGCTTTCTTCAGCTCTAGCATAAACTAGGTACTGCTTACACAGTTCCCTTTCAGTGGCTTGTTTAGAGGGATCACTAGGATCACAGCCTAGCTCTTTTTGGATGGCTTCCAATTGTTGTCTATAGGAGGCCACCCTTGTAGATAGTTCATTGAACTCATTAGTATTCAGGTATTTAAGGCCCCCCTGCTAGTATTTAAGTTTCTCACAGACACAAAACATAGGATTGCCAATGATGATCTTCCTCCAAACCTATTGCATAGTGTCAAGGAACTTAGGGTGTTCAGCCAAAAAGTTGAAGAATCTGAAAGGCCTTTTCCTTGTGGGTGAAGCACCTTTTAAAAACACAACAGCAGGGGAGTGATCAAACACTCCAGGGCTAAGTGGGCATTGGACTAACAGAAGTCTTTGATCCAACATTCATTGACAAGAACCCTATCAATCTTTGTACTGATGCGGGCATCCTCGAGTTGCTTATTAGACCAAGTGTACTGGCAACCAGAGTATCTGAGATCCACTAATTCGGTTGAATGGAGGCAAGAATTAAACTCCTCCATCGAGGGCAACTAGGTTCTATCCCCACCTACTTTTTCCATGGGAGACTTTAAGGCATTGAAATCCTCTAATACCACCCAAGGAGTAGCAACACAGAGTTGCTGTAAGGCAGCCCAAAGCTGTTGCCTATTAAGGTAACAGGAAGCACCATAAATAAAGGTGGCATCAAAAGAGTACTGGCCATTACAGGGTTGCACTTTACAATGAATAAATAGATTGGATTGGTATAGTACTTGTACATTAAATACTAAAGGGTTCCATGTAGAGACCCGTAATTTTTTTTATTTTCTTTAATCGTTTAATATGAAAAAGATCGTATTTATATCAAATTATATGTTTATTAATGAGATTATACAGATATGCCTATCGTTGTGTATCGGACATTCGGAGAATAGTTGAAATTTGAGTTTTTGTGTTGAAATGACATGTGGAAGTGTTGGTAGCAATCGGGGTTTGATTCGGTGAACGTTGACAAAAATTTTCAAATCTGTCTTTAATGTATTAGTACCGGTACACCTTGCAAAAATTTTGAAATTTCAGCAGGCATTTCAGACACTATAAATGCCCTTATGTTATTTTTTCACTCCAAGACCATGAACTAAGCCCTAAAATCACCCCTCCACCTTCTCTCTTCAATCCTTCACCCAAATCCTTGGATTTGCACCTCAAACACCACCAAATCTTCAAGATCTATGTGTTAATCGTTCAAATATCAATCGGGTTTCGAGTTTCTCATTATTGGAGATAAGATTCATGATTTTTGGTTCCCTTTTTCTTTATTTTCTCAAACCCTAGCTTCGATTTATACATTGATCATGTTTTTAGATAATCTAGGTTGTAGATCTTGCGGTATTGCTTTGGGAAAGCTCGTTCTTGACGGACCTTTGCTTGGGTCACTTAGGGTTTTGCTCAAAACCCATAGTGGTAGGGATTTCTTACTCTTGTTATGCGTTTATGCGGTGTTTGTGTAGATAGATCGTGCCTTGCTTCGTTGTTTGAGGTTGTTCCTTTTATTTTCGAAATTCTTCAAAACTGGTCAATGTTTATGGGGCTTTTTCGTCGTCTTAAACTCGGAAATAAATTTTGGTTCCTTCATATGAAATAGAGTAGACTTAGAACCCGTTCTAATAATGCCATTGGAATCACCCGAAATCGTTGAGAATTGAATAAATGGTGGATTTTAGAAATCAGGTCACGAATCTGTCTCGTTTTCTGGGTTCACGCCCGACTTTGAATGGCTATAACTTCTTCGTCCGATGTCCATTTCATGCAAACTTTATATCGACTTGAAGGTCTTGAAATCAGCTTTCATTTGCCACCAAAATCACCTTAAAAACCTTAATACAAAAAACGTTATGATCATTTGAGTGGAGGTGTATCGGTCTGCCAATGTCTACTGGCTATTCCTAAGTTGTTTTCGTTCCGTGTTATGACTCCCTAAATAATTAGAACATATTTAAGTCACTCTTGAGTATACTTGCTTGTGTCCTAATGACTTGTATCCTCGTGCCTCATCTTGTTGAGCTTCATAGGTTCCCTTGGCAATCGTTCTATAAAATTCTCGTTTAGAACCTAGCCGATTATGTGTCGTGGACTCGTTGTGGGTTCGATACATGACATAGGGCGTCATGATAGACTTAGAGGAATAACGTGGTACTTAAGGTATTTATCAATGTGCAATGGGGTGCGCTTATGAGTTTGTATGCATTGTTAATGATGTAAGAATGAATGTGAACTTGGAAAGTGATGTCTGCTTATATACGGATTGATAATGCATTTGTGATTACGTGAGTTATAAATGTTGAATTGAGGGTCCTGCAATGCAAGGTGTGGTAATGCAGAGACTTTAGAGGGCCTGCAACGCAAGGTGTGGTAAAGCGGAAACCCAGGTGGAGAGAATTCAATGTGACGCAAGGAGTGGTAACACGGTTGAATGTCTTGCATAATGAAGAGGATGTTGATTGACTTCAGAAGTCTATGTTGATGTCTGGATTAGTTTGTTGCTTGGGATTGTGGTTGTCGAAAAAGAGAATGAAAGGTTGGTTTTATTAAAGAAAGAAATTTGGATTTTGAAAAGAGGATTTTTATTCCGGTATTCTTGAGCGAATCAATGGATTCGATATTTGGGCACAAATCAATGGACTCCGGTATTCAAACTCGAATCAACGGAGTTTGACCTGTAATGGTCTTGAGTTTTCTCAAAATTGTTTTGGAAATCAAAAAAAGTAAAGTTTCATGAAATGAGGCTCTATGGTGAACGGTATGAGTTTAAATGTTGCTTCTAGTTGACGTATGAATGGTTAGGGACATCTGTAGGATGTCCAGGATTCTCCAGTCTTAGTCCGTCTGTTTGTAATGGTAGCTCTCGTATCTCACGTTTGTTTGTTGAAATTCATTTACTCTAGTTGCATGCTTCATCGCATTTCCATATAACTTGAGTATAGATTTCTCTATTGGGTTAGTGTAGCTCAACCTATTATTTTCAGGTACTAAACAAGGAAGTTGGCATGGTGTGCATCTCGTGCTTGTTGATCATGGGTTTCGAAGGTATAAAAGAGCAGACAAATTGGCATATGTTTGAAATTAGTATTTGAGAGAATGATTAAAGAAAACTGTAATATTATTTTGGTATTTTGTATAACTTGGGGATTTGAGCCAGGAATGTAATTTTTTTTTTTGAATTTAAACTTGTGATTGGGGAAAGAAATATCATTTGGGTATTATCGGTACTCCTATAATCATTTTATTTATAGTAAATGATATATTATTTATTTTGAAAATCGAGGACGTGACATTCCAGCAAATCATTATTCTCCCCATAGGAGAACTAAAATGGTTGCTAACAAAATTCCATTGAGGGAGCATAGTTTTGACAACTTTAGAAACATTAGGCTCTTTTATTTTATGTTCAATGAATTCCAACTAAGGATAATTTCTTATTGCAGACCCAATTTTTTGCCTCCCTCTACTTGAAAGGGTCATTAAGACCCCTCAAATTCCAATATCCAAAATGTATTGATGAGCAATCCATAAAACAAAACTAAATATAACCACAAAGTTTCAAATCAACATGAATGAGAGTGAAATGCAAATAGCACTGATATAACTATATGTGGACGAAAAAACAAGGACAGAAAATTACTTCCCTGATCTGTGGGAAGAGCCTCAGCTCTTATGCTTCCCTCTCAACCCTACTTTGGAAGAGCCTCCCATCAGCAGCTTGATGTTAGGAACACCAGGATTAGGAGGTTCTTGAACTCTTAGTTTTGCAGCAACTTTGGTAGCTTTCTTAGCTGCAGATATGGAAATAGGAGTTGCAATGCTAGGTGTAACCTACTGAACTGTTGATTCCTTACTATTGCTAATCTGCTCTTCTGAACTGTTATGACTGGTGACAAGCTTGCTGTGGGTTCTTGTTGCTTAACAGGAATACCAAGGCTTGGATGGTTGGTGGAAGGACAAGGAGAGGGTGATCCATTTTGAGGCTGGATCAAGGTTACCTGAGAACTGCTCACAACACCTTCAAGCATCTTTTCCAATTCACCCTCTGAATCAGTAGCCATTTCAGCTTGAGGGCAATCTGTAGCATGCTTGGAATAGGTAGGTGAGGTAGAGTGATTCCTTGGTTTACAATTGTCCACTACGATCCAATCCTGATTGGTCTGACTAGTTATTGGGGGTGTTTTCTTAGAGCATTGGGCTATAGAGTGGCCAAAAACTTGGCAGAGCTTGCACATGAGAGGTAACACTTGATATTCAACAGATACTACAACGGATTCTCCCTCTATAGTAATTCTCATATCATCAGGAAGTTCATGTTTAGCACTGATCTCAATGCATATTCTAGCACTGGTAGACTTTGTTTGGAGAAGACCCGGTTGTCTTGAGGTCTTAGCTGTGGCTTGATCCATATATAATGGCCTACCAATGGTACCCGCCACCTTACTCAAACACTCTTGGTTCCATAACTCTAGAGGGAGGTCATGCAATTTAACCCATGTTGGAATATGAGAAGGTTGTTCTTTGATTGGTTTCATCATTCTATGCCAATCTTTAAGGACTAGGTATTTTTGTGAAAAAAAGTATGGACCCCCATCCAAAAGTTAGGGTTTCGAAATTTGAGTAAGAGTTAGGGTTTATTTAAAAATGCACAAATATGTAGTCCATTCTATTCTTAGTTTGGTTTATTTATTTATTTATTAAAATGGGTTTAATTTGATTAGTCTTTGTCTTGGAGTATTTGTATTTTTTTGTGTTTTTGGGGTTTTTTTCTTTTTTCTGATTATTCATGTTATGTCCAGGGATCTCAATGTGCTTTCTTTGGAAGGAGAACTGGTTCCAGAACTCGGGAAACTAACTCATCATAGATCTCTGTTAAGAATAAGTCATAGCCCGTTGATAGAAGTAAAAATTCACTCATTGATCCTTACATTTGTACCATTAAGTTTGTTTTTGTGTTGTCATCAACCTCTTCTCTTGCTCACCATGTGTTTTATCTGGTATAATTTCTGCTATAGGTGGTCAAGTTTTTCCAAAGCCATGGATTCTTCATCTTAAACAAGCACAAATGCAACGATGCCTAGGTACAAGATTAGGATACGTGGTTGCAACCTCCAACGCCTCATGTGGGATCTCAAGAATCAATGGCAGGTTCACCAACAGTTGCTCTGTTACCAATAGCAATCCATAGAATTCTGAGAGGATGTTTTGGAGAGGACAAATGGTTAGGCTTAGTAGTTCACTTAGCAATCCAAAGATGCATTTGTAGCAGGCCGAACATGTCTGCCCATGTCTTGTGAGTGTGGCCATGCCCAAGCTAAGGCTCGGCTCTAGATCGGGACCCCTTAGTTATTGACGATGAGCCTGCCTTACGTTTGGCAGCGGAAGAGTGTCACTAATGCTCGGCCACCTTCAGGAAGACAGCTTTGTCTGAGGACTCCCCATTTGAGTTGCTCATTAGGCTCGGCAAAATATGGAGCTTGGCCGCCCGCTTAGTCACGTGCTCTCTCACGTCCTAAAACAGTTACGCCCAAGGATAACGATGAGTGCACATGGGAGTGCTAGCTCATGCCTAAAACGGTTACCAGATTTGCTCGATGATGTCACAATGATGTAACTTAACTCGTGCAGGGCACATGCTTGTGCTTGGAGATCAAGTCAAAGAGACTCTATAAATACTGAAGGACGACAACCCTAAAAGGTAAGCGCCACGAAACTCAAAAACCCTAATCTCCTACTTTATTCTCTGCACATTCTCATCCTCTCACCGGAGGGCCTTGCCGGGCAACCCCCGGTCAGGTCTTAGTCGTGCGTTCACTGTGCAGGTTAGAGTGAGAAGGTTAGGAGATCAGCAAACCAGCGGAGGAGGAACTTGAAAAAAGGATCACGGGCCACACAATTGGTGAACCCGACGTGAAACCTCATGACTTCTGATTCAAACGGCTCAAACCCTCTTCAAAACCACCTTCCTCTTCCTAAGACAATCGCAAATTCAACCACTACGGGTGGAGATCTACCAGATGTCATTGTTTCGGGGGCCAAAGACACCAGTGGAAACATGATCCTTCCACCGTTTCTCGAGAGACACATGTCCATCTCCATCCTCGCCAGTTTCGGGCTATCTTCGGCCACAGACAACGTGACAACGGCCTACATCCGCTTGTTACAGCGTCGCGACGATGAGAGAGACAACAAGCTGGCAGCCCTGAGGGCAGAGGTGGCCTAAATGAAACAACAAATGCGGCAAGACACCATTCCTGCTACATCCAGTTATGCTGGAGGCGGGAGGCGACAAAGGAAAACACCATCTCCACCACCACCACTGGAGCATCCTCACAAAATAGGCCACCGTGGCTCCGTCAAGGATTGCCTTGGTTTCACACCAGACACGGGCGATGCAAGGGAGATAATCCTTTACAAATGGCCTACAATGTCCGGAACACATTGCTCAAAGAGCCACCATGATCGAACCAACACAAGGGATGCCGAGTCATTTACGAGCACGTACTCGACTGGTCGCGCGGAGTTCTCTCGCACGACGGTTTCCCACCATAGCCAAGATTCCGTGGAGACCAGGTGCCATATCTCCGAACGTCTCGGAGACATCCCACCAGAAAACCTGGAACATGAAAATTGGTCTCGAAGAAATGGGAAGGGCGTACGCATTGAAGGGCCGAACGTCGACCCCAAAACTCGTCATGAACAAGAGAAGTCCGTCGAAGGACCCCACCAAACGACCACAGATTTGAGAAACAAACTTCAGTAATGAGATTGGGAGAAACCCTCAGAAAAGGATTCCAAGGAAAGGGACTCAAAGCAGTTGCGGTCGCGGTCCGATGGGCTCGGCAAACCGCCTCGCCCAGGCTTTGAGCGGCAGCTAAAGGATCTCGGTGTCTCGCCCTTCACATCCCACATAATCAACACAACCGCCGAATCTAACTTCCACTTGCCAAAGTTCACAAAGTTTGACCCAACCACTTGCGAAGCTTACACTCACCTGATTCACTTTCGTGAAACAATTGTAACTGTGCACCACAAAAGACGAAATCAAATGCAAGGCGTTCTCGTTCAGCCTCGGCTCCCTTGGACTCCAGTGGTTCAACAAATTGCCTGCTGGATCCATATGGAACTTAGTCGACCTTGAACGCGCCTTCAACACTCGCTTTATCACAAGCAATAGGACCGTAAAGGAGCCTAAATCGTTATCCCAAATGAGGAAACTCCCATCCGAAACACTCAGACAGTATGCCGAACGATACTGGCAACTGTTTAACGAAATCCCTGGAATTGACGAGTACTGGGTTGCACGAACCTTTAAAAATGGCTTGGACACTGGCAGTAAGATCCTGGATGAACTTGCAATCCGCCCACCCCATGGCATGGGCGAGTTAATGCGCATCGTAGAGCGATTCTGCGCTCTTGAAGAATTTTACGTAGACAGAGCGGCTCAGGGAATACCAAACCAAACTACGATACTTCCAGCAGTCACGCCCCAGTTGCCAGCGCCAATCATAACCCAACAATCCTAGCAAAAGAAACACGTCAACAACATCAAGGAAGGAAAGAAACGTCTGGCAAAGGTGCACGACTACGTGGCTGAAACCACATACTTCAAAGAGCCTATCTGGTCTTTCCTAAAAGAGATAATGAGGCAACCATGGTTCGAGTGGCCAACAGGGAAGCTCGACACAGACGCTGGCCAACAGGATCAAAACCCAAGGAAAAAGTGCTCGTATCATAACGAGCTCGGCCACTACACAACAGCATGCGCCCCGTACAAGGCATTGCTGGAGCGTTTGGCAGCCCAAGGCCATCTTGACCAGTACATTGATCGAACCAAAACGCCCACCCATCAACCTGCCGGAAATCCCAACCCAAATGAACTACGGCCGACGATACACGTTATCCATGACCCCGTAACAAAGGAATCTAAAACAAGCCTTCGTGCTGATCTCGATCGCGCATCCACTTCCAAGTAGTTACTCGCTGTAGGACCTGGATCCAAACGTCCACGTCCATAAGAACTGCCTAAGTGGACAATAACTTTCATCGAGCGCGACCTCGAGCGTGTGCAAACCCCACACTCCAACGCCCTCATTGTTACTGTCCAAATTGGAGTCCACGACGTCAAGCACGTACTCATCGATCAGGGAAGCTCGACAGAGGTCATGTACTATGACCTGTTCAAAAAACTTGGTCTACCAAAATCGGCCTTAAAACCCACTGAAGTACCTCTCATCAGATTCAACAGAGCACCCGTTTGGCCACTCGATCGAATCTTCCTACCAGTCATTGTCGGCTTGAAAACATTGAGCATTGAATTCATTGTCGTCTCGCGCATCCACTTCCAAGCAGGTACTCGCTGTAGGACGAGGATCCAAACGTCCACGTCCAGCAGAACTGCCTAAGTGGATAATAACTTTCACCGAGCGCGACCTCGAGCGTGTGCAAACCCCACACTCCAACGCCCTCATTGTTATTGTCCAAATTGGAGTCCACGACGTCAAGCGCGTACTCATCGATCAGGGAAGCTTGGCAGAGGTCATGTACTATGACCTATTCAAAAAACTTGGTCTACCAGAATCGGCCTTACAACCCACTGAAGTACCTCTCATTCAGATTCAACGGAAGCACCCGTTTGGCCATTCGATCGAATCTTCCTACCAGTCATTGTCGGCTCGAAAACATTGAGCATTGAATTCATTGTCGTCTCGCGCATCCACTTCCAAGCAGGTACTCACTGTAGGACCTCCTGGATCCAAATGTCCACGTCCAAAAGAACTGCCTAAGTGGACAATAACTTTCACTGAGCGCGACCTCAAGCGTGTGCAAACCCCACACTCCGATGCCCTCATTGTTACTGTCCAAATTGGAGTCCATGACATCGAGCGCGTACTCATCGATCAGGGAAGCTCGGCAGAGGTCATGAACTATGACCTGTTCAAAAAACTTGGTCTACCGAAATCGGCCGTACAACCCACCGAAGTACCTCTCATCAGATTCAACGGAGCACCCGTTTGGCCACTCGATCGAATCTTCCTACCAGTCATTGTCGGGTCAAAAACATTGAGCATTGAATTCATTGTCATCAATGTGCCAAGCCCATATATCGCAATCCTTGGCCGAACCTGGCTCCACGGCATGCAAGCCATTGCTTCCACATACCATCAAGTCGTCCGATTCATTGGCACAAATGGACGACAGGAAGACCTACGTGGCGATCAAATCGCCTCTAAAAAGTGTTACGTTTCAGCTGTCCACAATTCCACCAAAGCTAAGCAAGTCCAATGGGTAGAAGTCCCGGACATGGCAATTATTGACAACATCGGCGAAAATGCTGAGGACAGAGCACAAGAGGACCTCGTCCAAATGCCCATCAACGAGGATGGCTCCTGTTTCTTCTTACTCAGCTCTTCCATCAGTCATGCCAAACGCGAAAAAACATTTCGATACCTCAAGAAAAACATTGAAGTTTTTTCTTGGACCCCCAACAAGATGCCGGGGATCGACCCCAATTTTATCAGTCATTCTCTCAACATAAAGAAAGACGCCAAGCCCGTCGTCCAGAAGGCGCGGCGTTCAGCAGCCAAACACACCGACGCCATCGTGGAAGAAGTCAACCGTTTGCTGGAAGTCAAAGCCATCCAAGAAGTACAATACCCAACCTGGTTGTCCAACACAGTTGGTCGTTAAGAAGAAAAATAACAAATGGCGAGTTTGCGTGGATTATACCAATCTTAACGATGCTTGTCCAAAGGATTGGTTCCCACTCCCCAAGATTGATCAACTTGTAGACGCAACGGTAGGCCACGCTCAGTTAAGTTTCCTAAACGCCTACCATGGCTACAACCAAATAGCCATGGATCCGAACAACAGTGGAAAAAACTGCTTTCATCACACCATATGGCATCTTCTGCTACCGAGATCATGCCCTTTGGGCGTAAGAACTCGGGCGCCACATTCAACCGAGCCATATTCAAGATGCTGCAAGCCCAAATTGGCCACACCGTGGAAGCCTACATCGACAACCTCGTTGTCAAAAGCCAGAAGGAATCCAACCACCTTCAAGATTTGGCCAAAGTCTTTGAAATCCTTAAACTATATAGCTCCGCTTAAATCCTGAAAAGTGTGCGTTCGACATGAGCGCCGGGAAATTCCTTGGTCACTCGACGTGGTATTGAAGCCGACCCCAACCAGATCAAGGCCGTTAAAGACTTGCGCCCACTGAGAACAATCAAGGAAGTACAAAGGCTCACCGGAATGGCAGCGGCTCTAAATCGATTCATCAGCAAATCCTCAGACAAGTGCCACGCATTCTTCCATGCCTTAAAGGGCAAGAGCCGACGCAGTTTTGAGTGGACTCCGGATTGTGACTCTGCCTTGGCCAAACTTAAAGAATACTTAAGCTCGGCCCCACTATTGGTGAAACCAACGGAGTTTGAGACCTTGTATCTGTATCTTGCCGTCTCCACCCATGCAGTCAGTTCAGCACTAGTGTGACGAGTAGACACAGACAACATGCCCATCTACTTCACAAGCAAAACACTCCTCCTAGCACAAACACGCTATCTACCACTTGAGAAATTGGCACTCGCTCTCGTCTCGGCTAGGAAACTCTTGCCTTACTTCCAATCCCACACCATAACCGTCTTAACAGAGCACCCTCTTAACAGAGCACCCTCTTAAAAGCCTCTTTCGAAAAGCTGATCTCTCTAACAGGGTCTCCAAATGGGCAGTTGAATTAGCAAATTTCAACATCCGTTTCGAGCCACGAACGGCGATCAAGGGTCAAATTCTCGCCGACTTCATCACAGAATTAACACCGGAGGACACGGAAGTTCTCAACACTCACACTACGCAATCGGCCGTCGAACAAACAAAAGCACCAATGCCTTGGTAACTTTTTCAAGGCAACATTTGGCGACTACATGTCGACAGGGCTTCCAACAGCAACGGAGCAGGAGCAGGGGTTGTTTTAGTTTCCCCTTGTGGTATACTTCATGAAAGCTCTCTCAGCATCAACTTTCATGCCACCAATAATGAAGTTGAATATGAAGCCCACCTTGCTGGCTTACTCTTCGCCATTGCAATGAATGTCGTCGATCTAGTTGTATACTATGACTCCCAACTCATAGTTAATCAAGTAATGGGGAATATGAGGCTCGAGACCCACAGATGTCGAAATACCAAGCAACAACAGCCGAGCTCATCACGCAATTCAAGAGTTTCAAAATCGAAATAGATCAATCGCGAACACAACGCACATGCAGACGCATTCGCCGGCCTTGCCTCAGCTTCCAAAACCTCTGAATTCAGGACCATCAACTTTGGTAGCATTGACCACCCAAGCTTTGACACCACTCTAGAAGTACTCAACGTTGAACTCGGTCCAAGCTGGATGGACGAGATTGTTGCATTCCTCAAACATGATACTCTAACAGCAGACAAGAAGGAAGCTTATTGCATCAGGAACAAGGCCGCTAATTACTGGCTATCAGAAAGTGGCCAACTCTATAGGAAATCTATCTCCGGCCCTTATCTCCTCGTCATCCACCCAACCCAAGTACCCGCGATTCTCACCGAGCTTCACTCAAGTAGCTGTGGCTGCCACTCTGGCGGTTGCTCGCTCTACCAACGAGCAATAAGTCAAGGTTATTTTTGGAAGAACATGAAGAAAGATTGCGAAGAAGTTGTCTGCAAGTGCCGATCGTGCCAACTTTTTCACCTATCCCAAAGCAACCAGCCCAGAATCTTTCCCCCATCATAAGTCCTTGGCCTTTTGCACAATGGGGGCTTGACATCGTGGGCAAACTCCCAACAGCCCTTAGAGGTTTTACGTTCCTGATCATGGCAACGGATTACTTCTCAAAATGGGTAGAAGCCGAGCCTCTTGTGACAATTACAGAGGCTAACGTTCGGAGATTTGTCTAGAGAAACATTGTTATAAGGTTCGGCGTCCCTGTGGGCAGCGTGCCCTTTGGAATTTTCGGATTCCAAAACGCAAGGCAAGGGCCCAGATCGAGGGAGCGCGAGCGGGGAAGCAAGCGCTCGCAAAATACAGAGTCGCCACTCGGGTTTGAAGGTCCGACACCCAAGGAACCGAATTTCGAAGCACTTGCCGTGCTGTTTGATTTGAAAAAGTTAAGGAACCAGTCCGTCATAACCATATCTGGGTTCGGGAGCCAGGTTACGAGAGGGGAAGGGTTTTACGGCACCCCTCTCGCCCAATCCGGAGATCGGTCTCTACTTAGGCATTTGCGAAAATGTTGTTTGCGATTCTGTTTGATTTAACCAATTCTTAGCCAATTAGGGCGGGGAAACAGTTAATCGGGGATTAAAAACTGTAACAATTTGCAGGATGTGATGAAAATACGGCATGGATTAATGAGATAACAAGTAATAAATAGAATGAAGTTCAAAACATCGATCACACATCAACACAGTGCCGTGTATGATTTTGGTACGAACAAATAGCCAGCTTGCATGCATGAATTTATCTGCATGCAAGCAAACAATCGCGTAACAACACCACACACTCGCGCGAGTGTTCATGCTCCATCCATGTTTTGAATTTTATCCCCTTCTGGGCTTTGGAGGGACCAGTGCTCACCCAGGTGCAAACCAAGCAGTTTTATGGGTACTTGAAAGTAAACAATATTACAATAGGTAAATGGAAATATTGAGAAAACACGACCCCTAAACAGTGGGGGTGTCTAAACAGAGGCCAAAGCCAAGCTGCTCATGCAAGGGCAATTCCTGGAAAAACAACAAAGCATCGCGCGATGGTATCAGACACGCGCGCGATTGTCCAAACTGGACTTCCAGGAATTGCTTTGCAAGCTTAGGGCTCTGAGACATATTCAAGAGCATCCCAAGAGCATTCCAGACCTAGAGGAGCTATAATCTAAGCTAAATAACGATTTTAAACATGCAAAACAGTGAACTAATACCTTTAAAAAGACTTAAAAGCGACTATAAACATAACAATAAACTTAAAGACCAGTATCCCTTCCCCACGTGGTCCAATCTCACACTGACCAAAGGGTCGCGCGAGTGTTCAGGATCATCGCGCGAGGGTATGCCTGGTAACGGTTCTTGAAACCTTGCTAGCTTTAGGGCCAGAACTGGTATTGATTACCAGCCTTGACCCTGCCAGCCCCCCTTAGGGATCAGAACAGAAAGACAGTAGGTATGCTATACCTTCGGTTTTGAGTTTGAAAGGTGTTTGAACTTTGATGTTTGAGGGCTTGATTGAGGAGTTTGGGTGGTAGAAGCAAAGAACAAGCTTTGTTCTTGGAAGGTTGAGGTGTGAAAATAGAGGATGGTGACCCAAAGTATACTCTTTTGAAATTCTTGAACCCTTTGAAAGAGAAACAAAGGGGGATATATATAGAGAAGGATGGAGGTGAATCTGGTTGGTGTAATGAGAGGAGCTCAGCCAGTCCACGAGGCTGGTTGAGGTTTGCTTGGTGGCTAAGCATCCCAGCTGATAAAGGTGATGGGGACAGCTTTGACCATCGCGCGACATAGTGAGTCTGTCGCGCGATGGTGCGCCCTGGTGCACTGTCGCGCGATGGAGTGAGTCTGGCGCGCGATGGTGCGCCCCGGCGCAGGATGGTTGCGCCCTGGCGCGCATCAGTAGGGTTTTTGGTTTTTGAAGGGGCTTAGGCTAGGTTAGGTTCAAAGGTTTTGCAAACACTCAAAGCTCAAACACGCTATCATTCTCAGGGTATTCTTGATCCATTTCATCATTGGGGAATCAAAAACCGTAAGTAAACTAATCTGGAAGCCCAGATTGGGGTGTCTACAGTCCCTTACGCCATCGTATTAGACAACGGAAGCCAATTCGTCGACAAGGACCTCACCAGCCTCTGCGCTGAATTTGGGAAACGCTTCTTCAACTCTACTCCAGCTTACGCCCAAGGGAATGGCCAAGCTGAGGCCACGAACAAGACCGTCTGTGCCGGGATCAAGCGTCGACTAAACTCCAAGAGAGGAAAATGGGCCAAGGAGTTACCACGCATTCTATGGGCTTACCGTTCTACACCAAGGCACTCCAATGGCTAGACACCCTTTTCAATGGCATTCGGAATGGAGGCTGTAATACCACTAGAATCAAAATTCCCCACTTTGAGAACAGAGAACTTTGACCCCAAGACCAATGATGAAGCCGTGGAACAGGAGTTGATTTTGGCAGAAGAGAAGTGTGATGACGCTCTATTGAAGCTCGCCGAGTACCAACAACAAGTGGCCAAGGGGTACAACAGAAGTGTGCGAACCAAGACCTTCAAGCCAGATGACTTGGTTTGACAAAAAGTGGTGCAAGCCAGCAAGAAAACAAAATTCAAACCCAACTGGGAGGGACCTTTTTGTGTCGTCAAGATTGCTGGTGAAGGTGCTTATGTGCTGGAGGACATGAATGGGAAAGTCCTTACCAACCCGTGGAATGCACAGAATCTGAAGAAGGCATACATGTGATTAACCTTCTCCAAATCACCTTTTTGCTCAGGCCACATACGACCACTAGTTAATCTTTGATTTACCAACTTTACATCTTGTCAGAGTAATGGCTTCGGCCTCATTATCTACTTTACTTCATTTTAAGAATGGCTTCAGCCCCTAGTTTTTATTTCTCCTGTACTCCAACTTTTTACCAAGAAAAATCTTGTTCGGCAATTGATGTCTTTTGAACTTTTTAGCTTGTTCCAATAAACGTTTTCAATGTTGCAATTTACCCTCGGCAAACCTTGCCAACCACAAACGTTGAATTCGGTCACAACCACAAACGGCTTTCACGCCATTTCTTCGGCCACTATTGCTGCCCCAAGAAGGAAAAACAGGGCATATGGTCCACCGAGCCTAAGACACACATTACGTCTGGAATTTAGGCTCTGGATTCGACTTGGCAAGACACTAAGGTCGGCCACAACCTGATTACACTCATGTTTCGGTGAGCAAGCCACCCACAAACATTGAAAAGCTTAAGCCCTTAATACTTTGGCTAGGGGCAGGCACTTTGGCCAAACCCCAACCACAGGTCAAGGGCACCCATCGAATTTTTATTTCCCCCTGTTCTTTACAACAAAGATAAGGCCAAGCTCGGTAATACATAAACAATTGTTCAAAAATTCTACTTTGGTTAAGGCTCGGCACTTACACAACCTTCACTACTTGCTTTGGCCAACATCATACTAGCCAAACCCAGACCAAAATGGGGGCTACGGACAACTACCATTCAAACAAACAAACCTATCAAACTTGTTCTCAAACCATGGAGATAAATCAATCGAGATGCAGAAGAAAATACCACAAGAAACTCAAAGAAATTTCAAGAAGGAAGTCAAAGCATTCATTCAAAAAACAAGTGCAGAAGAAATCCCTAAGATGAGAGGTTCGGTGTGGTCTATTGTTCGGCGCCGACCCCCAACAAACTATTACATCTGGCACAGGTAAACTCGAAGCTCGGAGCCGTCCAGTCCAACAGAAGTTAAAAGTTCAAAATCAACAAGTTCGTGAAGAAAAATAAAAACTTTAAACTTGAGGAACGTCCTCGGGAGCAACGGCCTCGGCACTTTTGTCAATATTCACGGGCTCTTGCTTGGCGTCCTTTGCTACCTTTTCGCCACCCTCACCATTTTTCTTCCCACCAGAGCCATCTCCACCGTTGGCGTCAGCGTCGGCTTTGGTGAGGTCGTCAATGTCATCCTCGCTCTCAGGAAACTCTTCTGGAGGTAAGGGCGCACACTCTTCATCGGTATATGGAAGGACAAGTTCAGGAGTTGTGGGTCTAGGAATCGACTTCGTCATGTTGAGGTCAGCTTCGAGCTGCAGGACACCACACGCTGCCTTCACACCATCCTTTTACCCAGCTCGGTATGCAATTGGGACCTTCACCTTAACCTCGTCGTTGACCATCGACCGAGCGTCCCTTATATACTCAACACTTGCTCGGTCATACCTACCCTGATAAGCCTTCTCATCGACTTCTTTCATTTTTCTCTTTTCCTGCCTCAAAACTTGACCAAGCTCATGATCAGCTTTCTTAGCCTTCTCCAGAGCTTCATCTCTCTCCTTCTCCGTTTCAGCCAACTGAGCCTTCACCGCCTTTAGGGTAATCTTTAGCGACTTCACCTTTTCACGTTTGGTCTTTAGGTTGTCACGGTAACGAGACCTCTCGGCGGTAACAAGCTCGGCCTTGTTTGAAGCCCGGAGCAAAGCCTGCCCAGGCTACAAAACAAAAACAAGATAAGCACAAGAAAGCCTACAAACAAAGACAGACTCGGAGACGAGCACAAAGAAGAAAGTTGAGAGGAGTCAGGCTCGGACATACCTGAACGAGGTAAGCACTCACATGCACCAGGCTCGGCTGAAGATCCTCCGGAACCTTTTGCATATCACGCGGCAGAGCCAAACCTTAGAGCATTGCAATAGTCAACCCCGGCTCCATCTTGACAGAGTCCTCTACCGTAACGACCCTGCCTTTGGCCAGGGCATAAGATGGAGCAAACTCCTGAACAGCGACTGGGCCGGCCGAGCCCGTTGACTTTTGGACCGCCTTTGAGCCGCCCGCAGCAGCCGATGACTTGGTCCTGTCCTTCTCGCTCGGAAGAGGAATTTTCGGACTTGGTTGGGAAAAAATCATGAGTGACTTTCTGCCTCTTTTCAACAGGCTCGACCACATCGATCTCTTTCTGCTGAACAGCAGCACCGTCCCTGATGTTCATGCGAACCACATTCCTTTTTCCCATCTCTCCGGTGAACTCGGGTACGAAAGTCTGAAGAGGGATATTTATACCTAGAAGCTTGAATTGTTGGCTCTCCTGGAACCAAAATTTGGCAGGCTTCCTGAATGTGGGGAACTTCACCCTCGGCTCCTTTTCCTTATTGCTCAACTTCGGTTGCTTGCTTTTCCTTACCTGTTTCTCAGTTACCTTGCTGCCTCCAGCATTCGCGTTCGGCACACTTTCCTTCTCCATCCTCTTCAATTTCCCTTCGTGCGAAGGAATGTAGCCCAACAGAGTTGATGCGTCACGACAAATTTGGGCCTTCAGAATTTCAACATTCTGCTCAACGGCCAGCGATTGCTCTCTCTTGGTTATTGCACGGTGATCTGCAAGAAGTATTAACCAATCAACACTGGGGACTAAAAAATACAAAGTAAAAGTCAGGCTTGGCGGAATACAGGAAGTTAGACAACCTTGAAAATCTTTTATTTTCGGCACGTGGTGTAGCCGTGTTGACTGATCGCCAAACTCATAATTGCCACTAACTTCGACGTAAAAGTTGGCCCATTTGTCAGTATCGGGCAGCCCCTCTATCAACAGCTCCCTGTTACTTCACGTCAATAGGTACCTACGCTCGGTCTTGCTGTGCCTAGACATTATGTACATATGGAAAAGGTCGACGACCGTAAACTCGAGGTTGTGGAGTTCCTTCAACTTAATCACGGCCATCACTATCCTATAGCTGTTAATGGCAAAATAATGCGGCACCAGGTCGAACCGAGCAAGCAATTCCTTCAAAAATGGGTGAAGTGGGAACCGGAGCACGGTCTCACAGATGGCCATTAAGGGAACCGTTATGTGCTCGGGGCGATGCTCTCTCTTATCTCTTATACGGTTACTGGCCACTTGACTAACAACAACATCGTCAGGGATATTGTACTCTCGGCAAAAACTCTCATACTCGCTTGGACTCGCACTAAAATAGTGGGTGTATGGACAAACCTTGCCCTTCTCATAAAGGTCAGCAAACTCCCTATTCTCGAGTGGGGTTTCACTAGGCCTGGATCGGGAAGAAGTAGTGGCTTCGGCCTGCGAACAAAACCTAGATTCAGCTTCGGGCCCCGGCTCAGGTTGAGTGGAAGTGGTGAAGGATATACCAGGCTCGGTGTTGAACCCGCCGTCATACTCATGATCGCGTTCGGCGTTAGAATCACTGGAGCTTGACATGTTCGAAGCAATTGAGGAGCTCTGACGTCGGCTCCTGCGCCGATCCAAGTACTCTCGGATAACTAAATCTCCGGAGTTGTCCCCCGAACTGTCAGAGTCGGAAGAGATGACTATGACCAAGTGAGCCAGACGTAACAAAACAACAGGAAAATAATGAGAAACCATACCGTCGGCAATAGACAGGGATCTCGCTAAGCTCGGCTACCCTACTGGCCCACCTATTTTGCCCTATAGACTTAAGCTCGGGAAACACTAACGTCTGGGTTGTGAGGCTCGGCTAACAGCCCAGCGTCGGCCAAGCCAGCCTAGCACTTTGGCTGGGGCTCGGAAGAACAGATTGAAGGAGAAGATGAACAGTCTGCTCCTCTCAACCATCGTACTGTTCACACAGAGCAGAAAGCTCCCAAAAATACCGAAAAAACAATACCCAAAGGCTTGAAAACTGCAGAAATGTAAGGAGAAACAAAAAAAGAAGCATACCTGACGATCTCAAAGCAGGATTTGCTGTAAAAGTTGGATTTGGATGGAATCTGGATCGAGAAGGAGGTAAGGGAAGCTCTGCAATAGAGGTTTGGAGAGAGAAAAATATTTGTAACATTTCTCTCTCCTCCCACCATTCTATATATAGGGGTGGGTTAGGGTTTCGAATTTCCCGCCCAGCGCTGCACCGCCAAACCGATGGCCAATCAACGCTCGACACGTGGCAAATGACAGGATAGCCTTGCAGAACTTCACGCATGCCAGCTGTCTTCCCATCAGCCGTACCCAACCATAGAGAGACACCTGATGCTCTTCCATTGGAGCTTTACCTGTGACGGTTGCTGAAAGGATCATTAAAGCTCGGCCAAGATTCTATTCCATAACTATGACTCACACTCGATAAACGGCGGGCACAACCAAGGCTTAAACATCAATCCCTACCACGAGCTCGGCATCGACAGAGAATGAGAGGCTATTGTAGCAGGCCGACCATGTCTGCCCATGTCTTGTGAGCGTGGCCGTGCCCAAGCTAAGGCTCAGCTCTAGATCGGGACCCCTTAGTTACCGACGATGCACCTGCCTCTTACGTCTGGCAGCGGAAGAGTGTCACTCATGCTCAGCCACCTTCAGGAAGACAGCTTCGTCTGAGGACTCCCCATCTGAGTTGCCCATTAGGCTCGGCAAAATATGGAGCTCAGCCACCGGCTGAGTCATGTGCTCTCTCAAGTGCTAAAACGTTTATGCCCAAGGATAATGATGAGCGCACATGGGAGTGCTAACTCACGCCTAAAATGATTACCAGATTTGCTCGATGATGTCACAATGATGTCACTTAACTCGTGCAGGGCACATGCCTGTGCTTCGAGATCAAGTCAAAGAGACTATAAATTCTGAAGGACAACAACCCTAAAAGGTACGTGCCACAAAACACAATAACCCTAATCTCCTACTTTATTCTCTACACATTCTCATCCTCTCGCCGGAGGGCCTTGCTGGGCAACCCCCGGTCAGGTCTTAGTCATGTGTTCACTGTGCAGGTTAGAGTGAGAAGGTTAGGAGATCAGCAAACCAGCAGAGGAGGAACTTGAATAAAGGATCACGGGCCACACAGCATTATGTTGGCAATCCAAGGTGTTTGGTAATCTGCAATTGCAATTTTTTTGTGAATGGTGTTGGGTAATCTGTAGTTGGCATTGTTCCTGTCATGTGTAATGCTTCCTCTGTTTCTTGGTATGTGCCACGGATATTGTAAGCTCATGTATACGAAAAATGTTCCATGTTTTTGTCCTAATGTGCTACCTCTGTTTGCCTGGACATTTGCTATAAGTGTGTGCGTTTGTGGGCAACAACCTGATCAAGACCACCAGTAGTAAGAGAATGCAGATAAGTCTCCAAATCTGTATCTAATTTGACAATTTCCAAAGAGAAACTAGAACTTATAGCTTTCTTGCAATTGAGCCATGGATGAGAACCGTGCTGAACATATCCAATTCATTCCAATAGTTACACATTATGTATCAGTGTGCGATCATGTGGATTGGCGGACTTACTGGTGTGTAGCTTGAAGATTTGAGGAGAGATTTATGGAGAAAAATAAAAGAGGCTTGATCAAGGGCATTTTGCACATCCCATTACAAAATTACAATGAACATCCCATTACAAAATTCTGATTGGTCAAGGACTTCTTTACAAAATTCCACTAACTTCTTTACAACAAATACAAAAATAAAATGAACATCCCATTACAATGAACATAACAGAATTCTAGATTGTACTTTCTTTACAAAATTCCACTAACTTTCAACAATACAAAAAAATAAACTAGAGTACAAGCACAATACATCCCATACATAAGAAATCAATGTACAAGGTGTTGTATGTTGAACTTTACAATTGTACGCTGCTAACTAATCCAGGGTCATCAAAGAGTTCCAAGCAAGCAATGCGGCCCCAAAGCAGACTCCACCTGAAGAATCAAAGGGAATTCTTGATTGGTTAATCCATGGCAAAAACTTAACATGACATGAGGAGAGAAAAAAAAAAAACTAGTCATTGAAAAGGGGAAATTGGGAAAGAATGCCAACCTTTGGTCTAATTGGACTAGCCTTGGGATAGGTCTTCTGGATACAGGCAATAACTTCTTTATCTATATCCCACTTCTTATTAGCTTCAAGCACACCACCAACCATCACAAGTGAGAAAGAGCCATTTTCATCTGTAATTAAAGACCAATATGCATTTAGAAGCTGCTACATCTCATGAAACATGACCACAGAAGAGGTTGAGGAGGTTTGGCTCCACACTCTTAAGACCAAATGCTTGTTTAGTAGTTATAGATTGTATCACAAAATGACCTGAGGTCAAATCAAAGATAACATCCATCTCAGAACTCCACATTTTTGGAGCTACACTATAAACCCCTATCTGGTTTTTCTCCTTACATTGTTGAAATAAAAATACAACTTAAAGTTCATATAATAAGGTTTTACCTGGTTCACTCAAGCAAAGTCTTTTAACAATTGCTTTCATATCTAGAGCCAATTCTTTGACTGCATCATCCAAAGTCCAGTTAGCTATTTGATCTCTAGCTTCTGCATATCTAGGAAAAGCGGGATCAAGGGCTGTAGAATATTATTTGTAAGCATTGGTTGTGGACCACAGTCATTATGAGCCCTTATTCTCAATCAACAGCCTCAACAAAACAGAAACCCTCCTTCGAATGTGCTATGAGAAAAGGGGGAAAAAAGGAGTTTTGACGGCATGTGAAAAACAGAAGTTTAGAGGGGTCAACCAATTTGCAAATGATATTTGATAACAGAGAGAGAGATAGAGAGAGAGAGAGAGAGAGAGAGAGAGAGAGAGAGACCTTGGTGGTGGGGGTTGAACAAGGGGGTTGGATTCACGCTTCGATCTTGTTCTTCCATTTCTTCTTCATCGTTCGTTCTTCTCTCTCTGTGTGTGTTATGCATGAATGAAAGGGGAAAACTAAAATTAGTTCATTCAAACCCTAACCCTCTCTGTGTTACGTGTGAATGGAAGGGGAAAACTAAAATTAGTTCATTCAAACCTTAACCCTAATCGAATTCAAAACACAGAGAGAGAGAATTTTGCCTATCAAATCTTATCAGCTTCGAATTAGGCTATGAGTCCACCACCATTGGAAAGTAGACCTCCGTACATCAATTTCGATATAAAATTTGTCCAAAACGGATTTCGAATGAAAAAGTTATGCCCTTCTGAAGTTTTGCCAAAATGCAGATTTTCCATAGGAGACCAGAATTTCACCAAAATACACTACTGGACAACGTTTCTACCGGTAGGGTCAAAACTCCTACCAGTAGGACATGGGTTTCCAATGCACGATTTTCAGATTTCACGAGAACAATTCTAACAACGAAACAAACGATTTAGGGCACGATTCAAACACCAAATCAACACATAAACATATAATAGAAGTGAGAAATCCCTACCTTGAAGTCAAAGAACGAAACCCAAGCTCAATCAAGCAAGCCCTAGCTCTGAAAACCTTGAATCAACCGAATACTCCTCTTCAAGCTCAAGCCCACGAATTTCCAAGCTCTAGAACACTTGAATGCGAAAACCTTATGGCGGATTGAGGTGGGTTCGAAGTATTTTGAGGTGTTGGAGTGTAAGAGTTTGAGAGAGAGAGAGAGAGAGAGAGAGAGAGAGAGAGAGAGAGGAGCCGAGAGAGAGATCGGGAAGAGAGAGAGGATTGGGGATTTTTTTTATCCTCTACACGCTCACACACAAATATATACTAGGGCACACACCAACCACACTTGCACTCCCTCCACTTTTAACCCTATCACATTGACCCCAAATCAAATAAATTCAACAAATTTCACATTTATTTGATATTCTAACATTAATAAAACCTTTAAACGATTTTTTGAAAATACGGGTCTCTACAAACATGACATTCGAATTATTCATCGGTGCAACTGGGCTTCCTCGAAAGTCATATTCTGGACCCTTCGGTAAACATAGCTCGGGATTCTAATGAAGCCGTTCAGAAACAGTCGACCCGAATCCTACAATTGTAGCTTATGTGATCCGAAGGGAAAGTCTTGTCCTTGTGCACCCGGACACTCAATCACGTGCATCATCATGACGTAGGCTAAGGCAGTTATAGCATGAGGATTGTCATTGCGGGCTGACCTGGCCATGTGCTTCGTAACTACCTTATTCGGTGCGTCAGACGTCACCCGAGATGGTTACCTGAGTGTACCCCCCACACGCTTACTTGGGGACCAAGTCAAGCAAGGTCTATAAAAAGCAAAGGGACTCTAACCTACAAGGGACGCCGTTCTACCCTAACCCAAGACCTATACACTTCTCCCTACATCTAACTTGATCGTTGGAGGGTCACTAGGCTTCCATAGCCCTAGTGACTTGTTGCAGGTTCGGTGGAGGGCGCGCAGAGCAATGGAAGAAGGAACAGGAATCGTCCCACAGTCAAGATCCCGATAAACTAAACCCCTACAGTATTAGTGGAACTTTAGTTTTTCAAATCTAGTGAATTTCGCTAGTTAATGAAACACAGTGAAATTCACGAGCTCAAAGTTAGTGAAATTCAGAGACTCCAAACTAGTAAAATTCACCAACTTTGTTAAATTCACTAAGTGATTGTTGTGTTTAGAAATCCAGTAAAATTCACAAGCTTGAAACTAAAAAAATTCACAAGCTCAAAACTAGAAAAATTCACGAGCTTAAAGCTAGTGAAATTCACTAGTTCGAAAGCTAATGAATATCACGAGTTCCAAGTTAGTAAAATTCACGACTTCAAAGTTAGTGAAATTAATGATTTCGAAAGCTAGTGAAATTAATGATTTCGAAAGCTTGTGAAATTCACAAGCTCCAAGTTAGTGAAATTCACGAGGTTGGAACTCGTGAAATTCACAAGTTCAAAAGCTAGAGAAATTCACGAGCTCCAACTCACCGGCTGGAAGTGCTTGGTGGGTGGACATATATATATATATATATAAAGAGGAGAGAGAGAGAGAGAGAGAGAGAGAGAATGTCAGTTACGACTGTAGTGTTTCTGATTTCGTTTGGATAGGAAGAGAGTGGAGGTTAGAATTTGCAGTGGCGGGAATTTGTAGAAGCAAAAGTGGGAGGAAAGGTGGAATGGAATTGTTAGATTTCTTAGAGGGTTCCAACCTAAAATCAATTGGCTATAGGTGGAGTAGCCTCTAAAATATATTAACCAAGTTTGGATAGCTTAGATGAGCGATGTGGGAATGGGGCAAAAAATTAGTTTCTACTTATAACCAGATCTTGCGGTAATTAAATTTCCGCTTTATCCTTAACGAGAATAAGAAGTGCCTTTTTTTAGACTGGCTGGTAATTTTCTGAAGTAATAAAGTGATTTTTTATGGTGTAATTTGGTCAAAATCTAAAGAGCTTGATGCGGATGCTTTTAAAGCCGGGACTCTCGACAATTTTCTTTCTGCGTAGTATTGGGTGGGCCAGGCCCTTGAACTACTATCGCATTTACTCCAGAATGTATAAAATTGAACCTGAGGATTGGGCTGAGCCGGGCCTAAAGTTTCGACAATTGGGCCTAGAATCGCATTCAGACCAAAACAATTCGCAGCCTAATTAATATTGCAGAATTGTTGTATTATCCCACTTTGAGACAATAAAATAATATCCTTTACGTGGCAAATAATAGCCTTTAAAAAAAATACAGTACTAGGTTTTAAACTTAAAAAATTATTATTCAACTTTAACACTTAAATGTAACTTTTTTGTTATTGATTTCGGGTTTTATCTATCAAACTAAAATACTTGAAACTTATCATGTGTACAAAATTGGAGGGGAATAAATATATTTTTGAAAATTAGCAAACTGTTCGATTCTAGTGTCAACAAATTTAAGGGAATCAGTTTTTTCAAAAGGAAAAAGAATAATATGCTATTTTAACATCGATAATTTCATTCCTAATGTCAAATGGCATGTACGAAGGGACACATTATTTGAAATGCTATGACTTAAGCCATGCTCAAGGAGCGCCTGTGGATCGCAATGTGGTGAAAGTCCCTCCTTCGTTACCCATAAAAATGGAGGCTCCTTTTGGTCTCATCTACGGAGGGTTGGTAACAGCTAGCTAGTAGTCACTTCTAACTTTTTTCATTCAGCAAAATAAATTGTACTCCTAAAAAATGGGGAAATTACTCATAAAACGACACATTTTTCCAAAATTAATTCATACACGA
>CM033798.1:26743012-26783007 GCA_019656835.1 Rhododendron ovatum | reverse complement strand
TGTGACTACTACAGTTTGCTGTCTGGAACTCCTTTTTGGAAATAAAAATTACAGCTTATTTCTCTTTCCGAAGCTTCCCGTGAAGTAAACATATTTACAACGAAAATATTAAGTCCTTTTTTCAGTTCTACAAATGGGAATTTCAATGCTTACGTGAACCAAACCAAACTAAATTGAGCATTGTGTCTTAAGCAATTGTAGTCTGCTACATGAATCCTATTTTTTCATTGAGCTCAATCAAGGGCTACATGTTCAAAACTGCAATATTTACATGTATTGATTACTTTCTTATGATTTTCTATTATAATTTCCTTATTTTCCGTAAAAGTGAAAAATCACATGACCAATCCATTAGAGGATCTCCAACCTTAGCTCAAATTTTGGGATTTTAATTTTCGTTGAAAGACTTGCGTTGACATTTTTGAATTTGCCATTTAAAAAATCATGCATTCAACCTCCAACTACGATGTCAAATCTCTATAGCTGACGCAGGCCAGTATTTTAATTATTTAAAAAATATAGGAATTTTAGTTTATTATTTTGCAATTAGTATTTTTTTAGGAATCTTTTTGTTTTAGCATAAATTGCCTAGGATATTGGGTTTTCTTAATTAGGTTGATTCTATTTCCTCTTTATTGTTTTCTTGTTCTCTAAGACATAGATTTAGTTTTTCTTATTTTCGTTTCCTTTTTAGTATTTTTAGTTTATTATATAAATTGAGTTCTAAGCCTTAGGGCTAAGTGGTTGTTTATTGAATTAATGAAAAATTGAGAGTTTTCTCATAATTGTGTGTTCGAAGAGGGAGTACGTCTTATACATACCTATTTGTGTTTATGTTTCAAAGAGAGAATCTTTAACATAAGTTCGTGATCTTTTCTTGCAAATAGTTTCGCAAAAGGAGGCTGCGCTGCATCAGTTGGTATCAGAGCCAGGTTCCAATCCTGACTATAGCCAGAGGATGTGCTAGAGGTCAAGGTGGAAGAGGTCATACAGCTTATGTTGATGAAGTCTATGAGCGAGATGATGTTGCTTGAGATGCTCGAATGGAGGAGAGATTTCAACAACTTGAGCAGCAGATGGAGGAGGCGTTTGGAGCACTGACCGATCAGATTACTGCCTTGTCTATTGGCGGAAACCCGCCTCACCGTCGTCCGGTTCAACCTTGGTTTCCGAAAAAGAAGGAGGTGTCAGATGATATTTCTATCAAGTTGAGGAGGAGGACAAGGGTGGATGAAGTTACCATTGAGTGGCCATTCACATCAAATATTATTCCAGATCCAATAGTGGATTAGAGTAAGCCACCAATTTTTGATAAAGAATCGGTGAAGAAAATTACAAAAAGAAAAAATTAGAAAATATTGCAGAAAGAAGTTATTACCAAGCTTGAAGATGATTGAAGTTGACTAGAGTAATGAATTTGTTGATCCGTTTTGGGATTTATTGAAGCTACTATAAAGAAAAATGGTTGGATTGCGTACTGAGTGCGAGTTGTGATGAACAATATTGCTTTTATTTTCCAAGACCCATCTCTACAGTTTGCGGTTGAAAAAATTAATTTGAAGACCAAACTTGATGCAGACAAGTTTCGGTGAATTCAACTATGTAAACTTGAGGACGAGTTTCTCCAAGCCGGGGAGAATGATGCAGGCCGATATTTTAATTTTTTAAGAAATATATGAATTTTAGTTTATTATTTTGCAATTAGTATTTTATTAGGAATCTTTCTGTTTTAACATAAATTGCTTAGGATCGATATTGGGTTTTCTTAATTAGGTTGATTCTATTTCCTCTTTATTATTTCTTGTTCTCTAAGACGTGGATTTAGTTTTTCATTATTTAGGTTTTCTTTTTAGTATTTCTAGTTTATTATAAATTGAGTTGTAAGCCTTAGGGCTAAGTGGTTGTGTATTGAATTAATGAAAAATTGAGAGTTTTATCATAACTTGTGTGTTTGAAGAGGGAGTACCTGTAGTTCATACCTATTTGTGTCTATGTTTCAAAGAGAGAATCTTTAACATATGCAAGTTCGTCATCTCTTCTTGCAAATAGTTTCGTAAAAGGAGGCTGTGCTGCATCAGTATCCATTATTTTGTTGAATTTTCAACAAAAGTGTCTCCAATTTGGAATAACATGTTTGAAACTTGACCACTTTTTTTTTACTCCAAGGTATATTTGGCATTAACCACTTTTGAGTTGCCCCGTCCTTTTTTCTCTGTGCATATTTTGTATGTATTTTACGCACACCTCGACTATTCCCTTTTCCGGTGTAGTCGAAGACAAACCATTCACACCTAAACTAAGAGACCCACAAAAAATTTCTCTCTTGCGGCTTGACCTAAGAAGTTGCTAAGTTTTAAACTCAGAATGTTTGGGTGTTTGTGTATATAGTTCATTCCCATTGCCACTTGAGCTATTCCGGGGTTATATACTTATAGTTGTGATTCAACCGAATTCAAATCTCAGTCATAATGCTGCAATAGCCTTGATAGTTGATACAATTACATTTCCATTACATGAGTTGATCCAAAGTCAATGACCTAGTACTGAGAGAGAGAGGGACAACATGGTTCACAATCTTATCTCACACACAACACAAATTTGGAAGCGGGGGGGCTGCTGTCCCCTTGGGGACAGCAGCGTACTGCTGTGCCCGATTCTGGGCCCACTCTGGTCTCGCTCCGATGATCGGAATCGTTCACTTTGTAGAGCTTGTCGAGTAGAATAACCATGCAAAAAATCAGCTTAATTGGGTATCGTTAAGTGTCTGATCAGAGCCCATATAACTCTCGGTCCATGGGTTACAGTGGATTTGATCCAGTGTTTCGGATCCATTTTTTTCAAGATAAAAAGGTTCCGATCAGGCACTTAACAATATCCAATTAAGCTGATTTTTTGCATGGTTGTTTTACTCGACGAGTTCTATACAGTGAACGATTCCTATCATCGGAGCGAGACCGGAGTGGGCCCAAAAACTGGGCCCAGCAGCCCCCCCTCCTCCCACAAATTTAGAGGATTTTTTCTTGTGCAAGGCAATGGTGGACCCCACACGACTGAAGAACAGCTATTCTACAAAGGAAAAGTGGCCACAACAAAGTAGGAAAAAGTGGGTGGAGTGGTCACAAGATCTTACAAGGGCGGGCCTTTCTTTTGAAAAAAAACAGAAAACACAGCCAAAAAACAGGCACTAACCCAATATGAAACCCACGTCCCCAATAATCACCCATAACTGTCCCTCCCAACTGCTTCTTTCAATCCCCAACTTCTTCCCATTTTCATCTCTCTCTCTCTCTCTCTCTCTCTCTCTCTCTCTTTCTCTCTCTGCAAAATCCATCCTTCAAACCTCAAACCCATGTAGGGAGAAAAGAGAGAATCTTTCCTAATAGAAAAATGATGAAGTGGGGCAGAAAAAAAGCCGAACCTTCGTCTTCGCCGTCGCATAATTCTTCCATTTCTCATGTTTTTCCAATGTCCTGGATTTCGAAATTCAAGCAAAAAGGGAGCAAGAATTCCGAGCCAAAACCCGTAAAGGAAAAGCAAAAGGCGAACACAAACACGCCTTCTAATTGGAGGGACGGTCGGTTCTATGGAAAGGATGATGAGTCTTACTGGAGGCTTTCGTTTGGAGATGAAAGAGTCAATGGAGAAACGAAAAGCAGAGGTGGGTTGCGATCCGTTCGGCATAATTCGAACGATGAGCTCGATTTCGCATCATCGAGTTGCCAGAGTTGCAGAGGAGGAGAAGGGTTATGGAAGTTCAATGACATGGTGTCGGATATCAGAAAGGCAAGGGAATTGCCTGAAATTGTTGAAGTGGAAAAGGAAGAGAAGTGGAAAGAATTCGAAGAACCAAGGAGAAAGTCTGTGAGAGGTGAAAAATCGCGAAAAGCAAGCCGACGGGTTTTGGAAGAGAAGCGAGAGGGACTCGAAAGGAAGCCAGATAAAATAGAAGAGATAGGAAAAATTCTGAAAGAGGGAGATGTATTTGAACTACTCGAATCGATGAGGATAAATCATAAGGTACTAACTTCTGACTTTGGAAAAGATTGCAATGTGTCTTCGTTAAACTCGGGATTTCCGGTTTAAAAACAATTGATGAAGATTATGGATTTAAGCCTCTGAATATGGAGGAAAAGGAACAGGAAATGGGTTCAGAGAGGCGAAAATTGAAGGAAATTAAAATCCAAGCGGTTTTATCGAAGACTGGGAAGCACAGGAAATCTTTTCACACAAGCAGGAAAGGAGGAAGGGTCAGGACTTATTCGCCAAGAACGGTTGCAAGAATCGAATGCAAAATCAAAGCGATCGAAGACATGAAAAGAGCGAAAATGAAAACGAAGAGGAAAACGGAAGCTGTTGGAAGAAGTACAACGGGTTTCGATAGTTTTGCTGTGGTGAGAAGCTCGGTCGATCCTCAACGGGATTTTAGATGTTCGATGATTGAAATGATTACTGAGAAAGGGATAAGGAGATCGGAGGAGCTCGAGGAGCTTCTGGCTTGTTATCTGACGTTGAATGCCGATGAATATCATGATGTTATAATCAAGGTGTTTCGGCAGGTATGGTTTGAGCTCAATCAAGAGTACTTTATTTTTAGTCCTGAGTCACAGAATGAATTAACATAGTTATTAGTAGTATGGTTGAAATTATGATTGACCTGAAAAATTTGTAGTCATTGTAAATAGTTTCACTTGCTACTTGTATGATAATACTACTTTTACTAGGTCCGGTCTTCGTGCAAGGCACGAATGTCATGCCTTTTGAAGAGAACCTTTTTTTTTTTGGCTGGAGATTAATGCTGCTTTTGATGGTTAAGCGATGTAGGTATATTATTTTGACTTAGTAATGTATGAAAGAGTTGAGTTGATTTTGAAGAGTGTCGTGCTAAATGCAACTATCATGCCCGTTCCGTTGCTGTATTGCATACATTGGAATACTGGCATGTTGAATCAATGTAGTTCAATCTTTATACCCTTTTTACCTAAAGGCAAATTCGTTGACAATGTGACTCCAATAATTGAATTGACAGAATAAAAAATATCAACCCAAGATACACAGGCATAGCATGTGGGTTTTTATACTATATTGACCTATTTTTGACTTTTAGTAAGAAACAAATCTAAACACCAACAATAGAGCCATCTAATTGAAGCAAAGCCCCATTCAATCCAATCAAGAAACGTACTTCCTGAGATTTTGTTTCTTTTTTTTCCATAATTAAAAGAAGTCAACTTATAATTTTTCAAAATCATCTGGAAACCAATAAAATAGAGTACATATTTTTCTGAGATGTCTGAAATAGTGATAAACTGGCCAACATAGCGGGACGGAGAGATCAGAAATTTTACAGTGGCGCAATCGGAGGATAACAGTAGCTAAGTGAAGAAGCTATATACTTGTGGCCAATTTTGGGCATACAAATGCCTTTCTTTTTCATATTCTCTAGAAACTCCTATGGAGAAAGGCCCTGCCAAAGCAGAACAATGTGATAACATATTAGATACAGAAACCATTAGCTAATCAAACGGCATGTGTATTCTCTTGTGCACGGCAAAACACTCAACCAAACTAACCTTGTCATAAGCGTCGTTAAAGGATCGGGCAGCATCATCAATAGCCTCACCAAATTGGGGACTAATTGTTAGCAAATCTGTTTCGAAAAGATATTTCAGCAGTGCCCGTTTTGAAAACAGCGCCCTGAGAAAACATATTTTGGCCAACACATCTTCATTGCTTACCTGCAACAAGGCTAGATACAAGCACTCCACTTGGTTCACCATTTTGAGAGTAACTTTTACTCTCGACACAGTTTTCAATAAATTTCTCTCTCTATCTCTCTCCACTCATTACCGCTCAACTCTCAAAAATAACTTTATAAAACCTCAACCAAACCAAGTGAAGATCTTTTCCCGCCCTTGCAGTTGCTATAGTGTTATGAGCACCAGACATACATGGATGATGGTCGGCACAAAACATTATGCAGATCTGGCAAGGTCACATGTGAGAGTGAGAAATAGTAGTCTACAAAATCTCTTTTACAAGCCCACAAACTAATTCAAAATTTTAAAAAGCAATTAGAAGGATTTTCTTTACAGCACATGTTATTAGAAGGATAAAAATCAGACGTCAATAAAGTTTGTGCAGTAACGGGGGAGGCTGCGCTTGAACCACAACAAGAAAATAACACTACCCACCCTATACCCCTATTCAATGATGGAATACATAGGGATACTATCACGCCCTCGATTTTAAACATAAATAATTATAACATTTGATAATTTGAATCCCCACAGGAGTTACAATTAATAGCCCCAAAGATAATTCAATCCCCAAGTTCAGAAACTTGCCCAATAAATTACAGGGTTTCAAAGTAGAATAAAAAAAATAATACAATGCGGTTTGTTATACAAAGATTATCAAGTATTCTCTGAAAATAGCTTTAATTGATAACAACAGCATGCACTCCAAGCGCTCCATGATAGTAACCTGCAATGTACCTGAAAATGATAGGTTGAGCTACACTAGCTCAGTAGAGAAATCTATACACAAGTTATAAGAAAATATAATGAATTAGGCATCCTGAGTGAGTGAACTACGATGGATATGCCCAAGGTGCGTATGACTATCAAAGTACAGCATGCTATGGCCAAAGGACTCTAGCAATCCTATGTGCAATACTCATCAACTCATATGTCTAACTCAAAACATTAACCTTCTCACATCAATCATAATAGACTAAATAACAAGTTCGCAACCATTTTACCACACCGCACATGCTTCCACAATCATTTCTCACTTCTTTATCACTCATCATCAAAATTCGTTTCATCCATCATCATAATCCTTCATAATAAAAAGTTCCTTTTGTTTTCAAATAGATGTAATGTAGAGAAATATATGACCTTTAATGCTCAAACTCCATTGATTTGAGTTTGAATAGCCAGAATCCGTTGATTTGTGCTCAAATACCAGAACCGTTGATTCACTCAGGAATACCGGAGGATTTTTAATAAAAATCCTCTTTCCAAAACCATATTCCTTTCTTTTCAAAAACTTCGATAGAATCAATCGTTTATCTCTTTCTTTAATGGTCACAATCTCAAGCAGTAAACAGTCCAAACAATGACATGAACTTCTAAAGTCAATCATAATTCCCTTCATCATGCGAGACATTCAACTGTATTACCACACCTTGCGTTATAGTGAATTCTCTCCACTTGGGTTTCCGCATTATCACACCTTGCGTTGCAGGACCCTCAATTCAAAATTCTTAACTCACACATACACACATGCATTCAACCCGTATGCAAGAAGACAACAATTCCCAAGTTCACATAATGGAATATAAACTCGTAAATATGCACCATTGTATATTGATAAATACCTTAAATTCACGTTATTCCTCAAGTTTATCACGACGCCCTTCATCACGTACTGAACCCAGAAATGACTCCACAACCCGCTAGGTTTTAAACGAGAATCTTATAGAACGAATGCCAAAGGAACCTAGGAAAAACAATGAGACAAAGCACAAGGATACAAGTTACTATGTTACCTTTCGGATCACTAGCCAAACTCACAACTACTCATCACACTCATCACAACGCCTCATATAACCTACAGTACACCTAAACAACCTTACTAAGATTACATTTAACGAGTGTCGTAGGGATTGGAACGATCAATGAATCATTGGAACCCGAGTAATGAAATTTAGGGATACAAATCCGACTGACTCTTCTGTTGCTTCTACTGTAGTGATTCTTGGAAGACCCTTTCTAGCCACGGTGGATGCAGTTATCAATTGTCGAAATGGACTTCTTAATATGACCTTCGGTAACATGAAGATGGAGGTCAATGTTTTTAATGTGGGCAGTCAAATGGGGGATGACGAGAACGTGAATGAAGTGAGCCTTATCGATACTCTTGTAGAAGAACACGTGGACGAGTTGCTCTATAGTGATCCTTTGGAAGTTGCCCTCACGGCTGAGGAGGCTGAATTTCTTGAATCTTCTGAAGTAAGCTATTTGTATTCATTACTCAATGAGGAAGATGAAGCTTGTGCTATGAATTCTTGGATTCCAAAGTTTGAAGAATTTGAAGAACGTCCCCCAATAGAGAAGAAAGTCCTCCCCATCTAGCGTTGAGCCACCAAAATCGGAGTTGAAACCTTTGCCTGACACTTTGAAGTATGTTTTCCTTGGAGAGAATGAGACCTATCCTATGGTTATTTCCTCCTCTCTTGGGAATCTCCGAGAGACGAAGTAGATTAATTTATTAAGGAGACACATGAAGGCTATAGGATGGACCATTGCGGATATCAAACGAATCGATGCTACTCTTTGCTCTCACCATATTGCTTTGGATGATAATGTCAAGCCGTCTTGCCAACCCTAACGCCGCTTGAACCCTATTATGAAGGATGTAGTTTGTGCTGAGGTCTTAAAGCTCTTGGATGTTGTGATTGTTATCCCATTGTTGATAGTAAATGGGTGAGCCCGATTCAAGTTGTACTGAAGAAATCCTGGGTTACAGTTGTGCGTAAGAGGAAAATGAGCTAGTGCCAACATGTGTTCAGACGAGATGGAGAGTTTGTATTGATTATCAGAAGCCCAACGCAAGCACAAGAGAGGATCATTTCTCTTTGCCGTTTATCGATCAAATTTTGGAAAGGATAGCCGGGCATGCATTCTATTGTTTCTTAGATGGTTATTCCGGTTACAATCAAATCAAAGTTGCTCTAGAGGATCAAGAGAAAACGACTTTCACTTGCCCCTTCGGAACTTTTGCTTATCAAAGAGTAGGGTTGGCGTTAGGGTTGGCAAGACGTTAGGGTTGGCAAGACGGCTTGACATTATCATCCAAAGCAATATGGTGAGAGCAAAGAGTAGCATCGATTCGTTTGATATCCGCAATGGTCCATCCTATAGCCTTCATGTGTCTCCTTAATAAATTAATCTACTTCGTCTCTCGGAGATTCCCAAGAGAGGAGGAAATAACCATAGGATAGGTCTCATTCTCTCCAAGGAAAACATACTTCAAAGTGTCAGGCAAAGGTTTCAACTCCGATTTTGGTGGCTCAACGCTAGATGGGGAGGACTTTCTTCTCTATTGGGGGACGTTCTTCAAATTCTTCAAACTTTGGAATCCAAGAATTCATAGCACAAGCTTCATCTTCCTCATTGAGTAATGAATACAAATAGCTTACTTCAGAAGATTCAAGAAATTCAGCCTCCTCAGCCGTGAGGGCAACTTCCAAAGGATCACTATAGAGCAACTCGTCCACGTGTTCTTCTACAAGAGTATCGATAAGGCTCACTTCATTCACGTTCTCGTCATCCCCCATTTGACTGCCCACATTAAAAACATTGACCTCCATCTTCATGTTACCGAAGGTCAAACCAAAGTTCTTGAAGAGTGGAGGTAAAAGTTAGAGGGAGTCTTTTTGTAAGGGAGAGTTGAGGGTGTTAGGATCCTTCCTATTGCTTTTGTTTTTTTGGTGAATTAGATTTCGAGGGGGTATGTTGGGGAGCAGATATTGCAATAGGACTGCTACTGTTACTGTTTTAGTTTCTGTTCTGCTGCCTATTATTCTACCTTTCTGATCTGTTGTTTTGGAATTTGGAAAAGTGCAGCATACTGCATTGCCACATCATGCAGCCACTCAAGGTCCCAAGATAGCATTTGTTTGTTCATGGGAATGCTGTTGTTTTGGGAATGCTAAAAATGCAGAGATTGTATTGTAAAGCAGGCTGAATGTGCATTGCTTATAGTTGTTTTAGCTGGTAGCCCATCTTTATAATTGTCCTGATTGTTTGTGGGATTCACACATAGTATATGCCTAACTAACAGGGGCTGTCGTTGGGATCTCCCTTCGCGGAGGGGGACATCCTCTGCATCGTTTTGCTATTTGTGTATTGGTGGACAGTTCATATCTTGCTGATGTTATATTGCTACGGCTGCTGCTACTGTTAGTTTTTTTGCTGCTGCTGATCCTGCTTTCATGCTTCTATTCAACTGATGCTGTCCCGTTGCTGCCAGCAAGAGGGCACCAGGACTGCTGTTCTGTTGTTATGTTATGTGCAAACCACCTTTTGATATGTTCTGCTGCTGCTGTCCAGTTAACAATCTGATGCCATAGTCATTGACCAGTTAGCAATCTGCTGACACCGAGCATTTGAGCAAAGACTTGATTGCCTTCTACTGTTTTGATCCAATGAAGGATGATTACTTGTTGTGGCTGCTGCATTTTGTGGTTGCTGTTGTCTCCTAAGGCTGTTGTTGCTGCCATTCTGGGTTAAACCTTGTTCCGAGCAGTGCAGCTTCAGAAATTCTATGGGGGGCTGTATGCCCGAGAGCATTCCACCACTCTCGTGTGGAGTTGAAGTCCAAGTAGTTAACTCTTAGGCTTTTGGAAGTTTGGTGTATTCGAAATGTTTTAGCTTTATATTGTCTCTCATTAGTATGTAACATATCTCTCATATTGTCATGTTGACTATTCTGCTATTAGTCAGGTTACACACTGTGTAATCCTTTTGCCATCTGTTTCGTATCCCTCTATTAGATGGGTAGGAAACAGTCGTCCCATTTTCTTCTAGACCTATGTAGCCATTTGGCGTAGGCTTACTCTGTTTTTATGTTTTATTTTCTTTCTTTTTCCTCCTGGGGTATGCCCCTTGCAGGCTGTATATTCGGTTAGCCTCTTTTTAATTTCAAGCTGATTTACCCAAAAAAAAACTTTTGCTTATCGACGTATGCTGTTTGGTTTGTGCAATGCTCCGGGAATGTTTCAAGGTGTATGATGGGGATTTTTAGTGACATGGTCGATAAGATTGTAGAGGTTTCATGGATGATTTTTCTATTTTTGGTGACTCATTCGAAGCTTGCTTGTCCAATTTGGAGAGAGTTCTGACAAGATGTGAGGAAAAGAATTTGGTGCTAAACTGGGAAAAATGCCATTTCATGGTTACTCAGGGTATCGTTTTGGGCCACATTGTATCGTCGAAGGGAATTGAGGTGGATAAGGCCAAGGTTGATTTAATTGGGAATCTCCCTACTCCGAAGTGTGTCAAAGACATCCGTTCTTTCTTGGGGCATGCTAGGTTTTATCGATGGTTCATAAAGGATTTCAGTGCTATTTCTCGACCCTTATGCCATCTTCTTGCCAAGGATGTACCGTTTGAGTGGACCCCCACATGTGAGCAAGCATTTGTCAAGTTGAAGGCTAGTCTCACTTCTCCTCCAATTGTTCAGCCGCCAGATTGGAGCCTCCCGCTCGAGCTTATGTGTGATGCAAGCGACTATGCTGTAGGTGTTGTTTTGGGACAAAGGAAGGACAAGCATATCCTTAAGTGATTCATTATGCAAGCAAGACGTTGAATGATACGCAGATGAATTACACTATCATAGAGAAGGAATTGTTGGCGGTAGTGTTTGCTCTTGACAAATTCTAGTCATACTTGATCGGTGGTGCTCATATTACCGTTTATACGGATCAATCTGCCCTCAAGTATTTACTCACCAAGCAAGATACCAAAGCTCGTTTGATAAGGTGGATTTTACTTCTCCAAGAATTCAATTTGACCATTAAGGATAAGAAGGGTGTCGAGAATGTGGTAGCGACCATTTATCAAGGCTACAGTTTGAGGATCCTACTCCGACTCTTCCGATTATGGACACGTTCCCGGACGAACAGTTGTTGGCCATTTCGAGTACCCCATGGTTTGCTGACATTGTGAATTATTTGGCTACGGGTCTCTTACCACCTCATTGGTCTCCTCAAGAACGTCGTTGTTTCCTTCATGAAGTACGGATGTTCTCATACGACGACCCTTATCTTTTCAAGTATTGCCAAGATCAAATAGTGTGTCATTATGTTCCAGATTCAGATCAACGGAGAATTCTCAAGTTTTGCCATTCGGAAGCTTGTGGGGGCCACTACTCATCTAAGAAGACTTCCGCCAAGGTGCTACAATGTGGGTTTTATTGGCCAAGTTTGCACAAGGATGCTTATCACTTTTGCGTCACTTGTGAACGTTGTCAAAAACTTGGAAGTGTGACTCGGAAGGACGAAATGCCATTACAAAACATTCTAGTAGTCGAGATTTTTGATTGTTGGGGCATTGACTTCATGGGACCGTTCCCTGTTTCTTTCGGGAATTTGTACATCCTGTTGGCCGTTGATTATGTATCGAAATGGGTTGAAGCAATTGCAACGCATACCAATGATGCCAAGGTAGTGGTGGAGTTCCTTAAGGAAAATATTTTGTCATGCTTCGGAATGCCAAGAGCTATCATCAGCGACCAAGGCACCCACTTTTGCAATCGCATCTTTGAAGCCTTGATGAAGAAGTATGGTATCACTCACAAGGTCTCCACCACTTATCATCACAAACGAATGGGCAAGCAGAATTGACAAATAGAGAAATCAAGCATATCTTAGAAAAGATGGTGAATCCGAACCGTAAAGATTGGAGTCTTCGTTTGACCGATGCACTGTGGGCTTATCGCACCGCATACAAGACCATCTTGGGAGCTTCACCATATCGTTTGGTTTTCGGAAAAGCATGCCATCTTCCGGTGGAGCTCGAGCACAAAGCATACTAGGCAATTAAGGCATTGAATTATCGTTTACCGGCCGCCGAGGAACACAGAAGGCTCCAACTCAATGAGCTTGAAGAGATTCGGAGATATGCTTATGACAACACCGCCATATACAAAGCAAAAGTCAAGGCTTACCACGACAAGCGAATTCACCGGAAAGACTTTGAGGTTGGCCAAAAGTACATGTTTATCCTCATGGTGCTGTTGATGTTTTGAATCCAATTAATGGTAAATTTTTTAAAGTAAATGGTCAAAAACTTAAACCATTTCTTGGTATTTTTGAGGTTGGAGAACCAAATGAGGAGTTGATCGATCCAGTTTACACAGTCAATCCGTTGATCTAGCTTGTTTTCACTATATTTGCACGGGGAGCGAAAGCGTAACCGCTGAACTTAATTGTTTGTCTGACCCGGCCCCCGGGTAGGGGGTACCCACCATTGACTTGGGTATATGTAGCTTCGCACGCCACTACTAAAAGAAGGATCGTGTGCCCAGCTCCGGTTGGAAGGGCAAATTATTTAATATCAGTGACATCGGGCTTTAATTAGCTTTTCTGATAGGAGTAATTCACAATAAAACACTCATGTCTTCTAGATTAGCCCCAACGGGGGAGGTATAGATCCTTAGTGTAACACCCCCAAATTCTGGGTACGTTAACAAGACATTTTATTACAAAAACAAAGTGAGTCTGGCTCATTATTACATCACAAAGACTTACAAGAGTACTTTTATACAAAAAGGGAGGGAACTAGGATTCCTAACTACTGCTCCACCTGCTCTTCCATCCTAGCAAGCTCCTCGGCTCCGAAGGCCTCCAATGTGTACAGCTCACCCTATTCATCTATGAGGCCTGACACATTATACCGGCGTCGCCACCAATATAATATGTTAGGGTCACTAGAAGGTAACACTGTGAGCTACAAAAGCTCAATAAAGTAATCCTATAACAACTAACCCTTAACTTACAAGTAAATGATCATAAATTCGATGCTTTGCACTTACATATTCAACAAATAGTTAACAATGACACATCTGCATTAGCTATTCAACTAACGTTGGTGTCTGTGATTTTTCGAGTTTCTCCTACGTGACTCCTCATAGACTGTGTCAACATTTTTCACATTTCATAACCATATCCACTTTTCAAAAATCTTTTTTAACACACCTAACCTCGGTTCCGCCGTCCCGGGTTCCTATTGGCACACTTTTGCATTGGCTCCTCTCCGCAGATAACCAAGCCACACACCCAACCTCGGTTCCGCCGTTCCGGTCTCCCGAGTATCCTCACAATGGTTCTGCCGTCCTAGGTTCCCATTGGCACACAAAACACACACCACATAATGGGCTACCACGTCCAGCCACATTGCGATTTCCAAAACATTTCACCTTTTTCAAAACACACATTTTCATTAACCACACCCTAGGTGTCATGTTTCTACTTTCTCGATTTCCGTGTCTCATTTTCATGCATTGACTCCGCGGTAGGACTTTTCACATACGACATCATTTATTGTAATATTTAAACTAACAAGATCATCCAACTCAACATTATACCACTAGTAATGTAAGCAATTCATGTATGCATGCTCATAGCCATCCTAAAGATCAAAATACGAATACTTCTAAACAAGCGATAAGTTTCTACCTTTCAAAATCCATCCTTTCCTCTTTTGTGGAAAATTCAAAACAACACATGTTTGTGGAAGTAAAGGTTCATTATTCAACACGTTCATACCACTACTAGCAAAACGAGTTTGTTAATTATCATGCATTCTAAACATTATAAACAATAGATAACCTTATCTACTTAAAAAAACTTCATGTTATACTTTGAACTAAAGAGACATTCTACTTTCTAACATACGATTCTATGCGTAGAGTTGGTAAACAAGGAATCCTACGTATACTTAGAGATAGTGTATATGGGACTATACACTATACTTGGGTTTAATGGATGAGGGACTCTACCTTTCTTCTTGGTGGTTGGTCGGTTTTGAGAATAGGTCGTCGATTTTGCGAATCGGCGGCGTAACGGCTCCGGTTTGCTTCCAAAGGGAGAGAGATGGATTTTCTCTTCCTAGAAACAACTTTGCTAACTAAACTAGGCTACTTTAAAGATCTAGGGATGATTTTTGGAGGTGGTTTGGTGGTAGCTCTCAAGAACTTTAAGAAAACTTAAGAAACTTGAACTTTGGAACAAAAGAAGCTTAGAAATTCTAGAGAGAAGTTGGGGCAAGGAGTGAAGGTGTGAGTTTAAGCTTGAATGAGCTTGGTATTTATATGCCAAGGCTCCTCTCTCTCTCTCTCCCATCCAAATTCTCTCTCTCTCTCTCTCTCTCTCTCTCTCTCTCTCTCTCTCACTTTTTTTCCTTTTGTCAAGCTTGATTGAAAGCTTGATAGGTTAGGTCATGGTTTGCTTGTACAACTCCTACCTAGTTCTTAGGCATGTAAGGCTAGATTTGGTACTTTGGATTGGATTATGGAAAGATTGGTGGATGAAAGGAGGATGGTACAAGGTTTTATATCGGTAGATGTACAAATAAGGACAATGAGAGATAGATTTTGCTTGAAGAAGTAAATAACCATGGTTTGAAATCAAGTCAAAGTACAATGGAAGATCAAGCCAAAGTACAATCCAATCTCTCCCTCTTTTCCTTTCTCTCTCCCTCTCTCTCTTCTCTTGGCCATCTCTCTCTCTCTCTCCCTCTCTCTCTCTCTCTCTCTCTCTCGTACAATATATATATGAGTATGACAAAGTATATATAAAAGTACATGGGTACTATGTGATCTACTAGATTTTCAAGCCAAGATTTACCCATTAAACTATTCTATTTAACACATGTGTACTTTGTAATAATATAAGTGTGTGTGTGTGTGTGTGTGTGTGTGTGTGTGTCTATATTTATATATATATAGAGAGAGAGAGTTCCCTTCTCCTAAGGACCATCTTAACTTAATAAAATAAGGACCTCCCTTTTCCGATAGAATTTCGATGATCCAAGCCGCTCAATGTGTTCAGAACGTGATTTTAAGGGTACCCGCGAGAAATCAGCAAAAAAAAGAGACCGAAAAGGCTTCATCCGAGCAGTTTTTGTTTGTTTTTTATCGAACGGTTCAAATAAAAACTGCTCGGATGAAGTCTTTCCCGGTCTTTTTTTTTGCTGATTCCTCACGGATACTCTTAAAATCATGTTCTGAACACATTGAGCGGCTCGGATCATTGAAATTCGAACGGAAAATGGGAGGAATGGTAAGGTCCTTATTTTAACAAAAACAAGGACCTCCTTATTTGAAAATGACTATATATACATATATAAACCCAAGTACATGAATGTATATATAAGTGTGTACCATGCAATCTTGGTAGATTTCTAAATATCCAATAAAAAATTATAAGGTCAAAATTCCCTATTAAAATAGTCCAATTTGGCACATGCTCCATTAAAATACTAGATTATGTACATAGGATATCTTAGAGTAATATTTTATAAAGCACATACACATATATATATGAGTATATCATCCCATGGGAAATCTAGGAAATGATTTAATTAAATAACCTTAGTACTTGTTGGCAAGACTAATACTATTATCCAATGGGTAATAATTTTCCTAGCGGTTATTGACCAATGGATAAAAGAGTGAGGTACTATATACACTAGAATAATACCATATGTCCTTTAGGCATGTATATATAACTATATATATGCGTACTTTAACATAATCTAGTAAGTACATTTGATAGAAAATCTAGGTTTTCTATTGTCCAATGGATAAAAGTTTCCCTAACTTTTATCGTCCAATGGGTAGTGGTTAAAAGGTAACTATATTGTTTGGTAGTTAGGTTTCTCCAACTAATTGGTTAGAAGCTAAACTATACTAGCCAAGAGATATAATCTAATTATGACGGATTATTAGAGATACAAAAGGAATTTTTGGAAGCGAATCCAAGTATTAAAATAAAATTCAAATTTTTAGCGAAAGTTTTACTTACTAAAAATCAGGGTTGTTACAATCTATCCCCCTTAAAACAATTTCATCCCCGAAATTGGCGCGTGACTATGGATTAGACATAGTTGCAATGCCGGTTAGCGATCTAAACAGGATTCTAATATTGTAGCATCCTACAAAAATGGTTTGGCACTACACGGTCACTATCTAAAGACTCTGGCAGGTTTAGAAGTATCTCGGAATAAGACGATAGCGTTTCAGGCATTCATCACAATCCTTTGCATGTTTGGTTAATCAAATTAAGCCTCATCACCTGCTTAACAAAGTGGGGGTGACGTTGCTTCTGTTGTCGCACAATTTTCGTCGTCGTACGCCTTTGGTAAGGTTTTTACCGTAAACACCAACGTCAAATGCAAAACCTCTACCAAATCATCATGTGGATCCGTATCCTACAGGCGTTCCATATCACGTCCCTATTGAATCAGTATGCTTCCCCACTTAACGATTTTAAACCCATTTCCAAAACTAGGAAACAACGGATCATTTAGGCAGATTCACTCCATCATCATAAAGCGTAAGTACTCTATCCGTATCTAGGAAAAATCGAACATCAACAAGTAAGCCCTATGATACAAACTCGGATAATATCCGCAAAGGCACTAAAAGAACCTATGCAGTTACGGAAAAATAAGCCTTTGGCAGCGTCGACTTCTGGCGGTAATTTTAGAGGTACGGCTGCTTCCAATCCAGTACTGCTTCAACCTTACTTTCATTCACCTCGATTCCGTCCTTGGACACCACATGCCCCAAGAACTTAACCACTTCTAGCCAAAACTCACATTTACCTCTCTTGGCATAAAATTGGCTATCTCAGAGTACCTGTAGTACTATCCGGAGGTGTCTTTTGTGCTCCTCTTAATTGATCAAATAAGTCATCGATCCTTGGCAATGGATACCGATTCTTGATTTAGCTCCCTGTAGTCTTTGCGTAGTCGAAGCGTCCCTTCCTTCTTTTTCGCGAACAGTGCAGGTGCTCCCTATAGTGACGTACTCGGCTTGATAAACCCTTTGTCCAACAACTCTTGCAATTGGGATCTTGAGCTCCTTTAGCTCAGCTGGGGTCATTCGATACGGCGCCATAGAGATTCGTGCCATTTCCCGGTTGGAATTCTATAGAGAAGTCTATTTCTTTTTTGGGTGGTAAGCCAGGAAGTTCTTCAGGGAAAACATCGACATACTCACACATGATGTATGGTAATCCCACTTCCATCCTATCGGCTTCTCCCAACTGGAGGCTAGCTAGCCATCCAAACAGTTGATTCTGCCACTTGGATCTTCTCGTCGTCGGGCTCACCGTTTGTCTATTTCCCTTAAATTGGAAACGAGTCCCTTTGGGGGTATACACGGTCACCATCTTCTAATGGCAGTCTATGACCACTCGATGTGCTGATAGCCAGTCCATCCCTGGGATTACTTTGAACTTCGCCATGTTGATTACTCTAAGATTGTAGGTCAAATGTAGGTTGGCTATTTCTAGTTCGCACCCTTTTCACACTAGACCAACAGCTATACCCCTCCCAAGCGGTGACATTACTTTCATACTCGTACTTATGGGTTCTATTTCCAGTGCTAGAGCAATTACGCAGGCAGTAGATGTAACTGAATGTGATGCACTATAGTCTAACAAGGTTTGTACGCAGGTACTATATAATAGTAGTGTACCTTGGATCACAGAGGGATCCTGCTCTTGTTCCTCAGTCTGAAGTGCAAATATGCGCCCTCCAGTGCCTTGCTGGGTTCCCATGGGCTGTTTTCCTTTGTTTTGCCCATTTTGTTGCTGCGATGGGCCTCCAGGGTTTGGCTTCCCAAAACTAGCTTATTCTGGTGGTTGAGTTCTCTGGTTTCCAAAGCTCCTATCCCTCCTCCTTTGAGGCTGCGGGCAGTTGCGCCTAATGTGGTTGACAGTTGTAGTACTTAACTGTGGCTATGTCTTGACCTCCCCTCTGCAGTTCGCCATGTCTTGGTGTAGCAGTCTCCCATGGTTGATTGCTTTGAGTCGGGTTAGAAGGCTTATGGGGGTAGGGTCCATGGTTGTTGTTGGGTGGTTGGGTTCGGATCGGTCCACCGGTTCTGCCAGTAGCTTTCCTCCATCGGGTTTTGAAGTCCATTTCCTCTCTAGCCGAAGTGCACACTTCACCACTTCTGCATAGGTGGTAAAAGCTTGTGCCACCATAGTCTTTCGAGCAGTTGTTAGCCCCCACTCAAATCTCCTTGCCTTCTTATCTTCAGTCGGTATGGAGTTTAGGGTGTAACAGGACAGTTCTTCGAATTTGGCTGCGTACTAGGTGACGGTCAACGTTCCTTGTTTCAGATTCAGGAACTCCTGTTTCTTGACTAGGCGAAGAGGCGTGGGAAAGTACTTATCGAGAAACAGGGTCTCGAACTTGGCAAAGGTCATGGTGGCTACAGTATGGGTTGCCTCCATTAGATCCCACCAATAGCAGACTTCTCCCTTCAGTTGGTAGGTGGCTAGGGCCACACGATCTCCGTCTTGGGAAATCCTTAGAGTTCTAAGGATCATCTTGACCTCATTCATCCAAGTCTTGGCTACGATGGGGTTAGTGTCTCCGTGAAAAGTTGGGGGTCAGCATTTGCAGAACTCGTTCATCGCTCGGGTTCGAGTCATGGGTTCGTCGTTATGGCTTTGGTTTTGGTTTTGGCGATTGGCGTTCAAAGCGGTTATGAACGCTTGTATGATTTGGGCTAGGTCGGGGTTTGCGTTTGAGGGCTCTCTGTTATCGTATCGTAATCTGTGGCGCGTATTCACCATCTATGAGGGGAATTTGAAAGGGGGTTTTAGTCTACTAAAACAAATTTTCTTTTTGCAAATGGTGTTTCTTTCAAAAGTCGAAAGTAGTTTATCGAATAGTATGCAACAGTACTCTTAATATAAGCAAAATTTTCATAGATAAGCATAAAGATATAATCATAAGCATAGAGTTCTACTATAATGGCAAGTAGGGACACAAGGATAAGCACATACGTGAATAGTGACTAAGTACTAAATGTATCATACAAGGACAAATAGTAAACGAAATAAGGCTTTTATTAATAACATAGGAGTAGTACAGGTTGGGAGATTCTTAAACAAAAGTGATCCTAGTTTCCGACATCCTACATCCCGAAGGATTACAATTGCTCCTAGGTCGGCCTAAGATATGCCTAATTGGTGTCCTCTGCTTTTAGGGTCTCGTCCTCTTCGAGATTCCCTTCACCTAATCGGTTTTCCTCCTCAGTCACCTCATTGGCATCCTTATCGCCATCGACTTCTTCTTCCTTAACTCCAACCTCAAAGTTCTCCATCGGGGGTAAGGTACCAAAGAACTCATAGAAGGCATACAGGATTAGGAACATTTTAGGAAACCAAGGGTCCTCCTCCACGGGAATAGGGGTATTCTGCTGTACCCTTATGAAATCTCTTTTTTCTGCCAGTATAGCAGCAATGAAGTCGGGATTCTCCACTAGTTGAGTTGTTATAGCTTCTATGGCATCCTTGAGTTGGCGAGCTCCAACCAATAGGTTAACTAGGTGGTTCATCTACAAGGGAAGAGTTTAACCTCAATTAGCAATGTTTTTAGAGAAAGTTTTACTAACACTATATTTTCCAAGGCACCCATTGCCACACCACTTAGATCCAGGGACATCTTCCCACGGCATCCAATTGGAGCTGGACCTGAGCAGATTCAGAATAAGCAGCAACAGCTGCAGTAGAATATCACAAACAGCAGCTGCCGTAGGAACCAACATTAACAAGAATCCGTGGCACAACATTAGAATCCATAGGAAACCACATCAATAGCAGCTAGCTGCCACCATTACAATAGCAGAGGCTGGAAACAACAAACAGCAAACAACAAACAACAGTAGCAAGTAGCAACAGTAGTAGTAGCAAGCAAAAGGCCCTTACTGCAGTCCAAGCAGCTGCCATAGCAGCAGTAAACAGAAGCAACCAAAGTAGCAGCAAAAAATAGCAACCCAAAATGAGTAGAAAGCAACAGCAAAAGTCACAACAGGACTAGAAACAGGAGCAAAATAACGAAATCCAGAGGATCCAAATCAATTAAGTCAAGGAGCTAGAGAGCCCATTGCCATTATCTGCTCGCTCTACTCCTCCCTCGAAACCTAACACACCAATCAAACTAAAACCAATAGGGCAGGCCTCAACTCCCTCGCCTCTCCCTCACAAAAAGCCTCCCACTAAATATTACCTCCGCTCACAAGAAGATTGGGGCTCAAGCACACATCTCACGGATCCCACATATGCTGGCACACTCAAATCCAACTGAGAGCTAAAAGAGGCCCACCTAAGGCCTCCAAAACTGACTACAAACAGTAACCATTAAAAGATTAAGGTAACTACCTTGTAGATAGAAGTAATAACAATTATCGACCTACCAATATGTTCGTACAATCAAATCAAAGTGTAGCCACCCTCAAGGTTGCTAATACAGTCAACAGCCTGCCCAACCGGCCCAATTGAATCACAAAGCCACTAGAAAACAATTACATCCAGATTCCAACAGATACAGTAAACATCATAGTAAATAGGTTTAAATAGTGTTCCACACATGTACAATCCCATCTGCTTGTGAATGTGGCAATTTAGAATGTGATAAAAGCCTTGCTCTTACCATAGTACAAATTTTATGAACAACTATCTCCCAAGTACAGGATTGATTTTGGAACTTCCTCAAATTTCTCTCGATCCAAATTTGATAAACCCTTACTGTGAAGCCCAATCTAATGATTACACTCTTCAGAGATTTGCCCTTAACATTTTTTATTTTTTTATTTTTGATATACCAGCTTGAAATAGAAAAAAGATTAATCGAATAGCCTACAAGAAGCATACCCCAGGAGGAAAACAAAACAAAACAAAATTTACATTGAATTTGACTACGCCAAGGCGAAAAGGCTACATAGCCGTAAAAGGTTGTAAATAATGAATGTTTCAATCCCCTCTAGATAGAGGGAAAGGAAACACACGACAAAAGGCTAATTGCAGCCCTGATTTACATCGAGCATTAACAAGTAATAACTGAGAGCCATCTTGCATTAACAAGTAATAACTGAGAGCCAACTTGTAGCAAGAACTTTGAACCAATCCATGCATTGGACATTTGAATTGGACACTCAGAGCAGATAGTAGTTTTGGAGCTCTACCATAGGAAACTTCAGTAGCAGCAGCTAACTGTTGCCATTACAGTAGAACAGCAGCAACCAACGGCCACAGAAAATAGAAAACATTAGTTGCAGAATACATATATGAACACCAGCAGCAGACAACAACAGCTGGACACCAGGAAAACTATCCACCAAAGCCCATTTGTGATAGCAAAACAGCAACAACTATTCTGGACAGGGTCAAATTCATAACAAGCTACCATAGCAGCAACCAAGAACTACCATCCAGTAGAAACAACAAAGCAGTAGCAGATCAGTCCACCATAACAATTCAGAACAGAGCAACAATAGTAGAACACCATAGCAATTCGATCCACCACAGTAGCACAACCAAATCAGTCCACCAAATTAACCACTTGAGCATGGATGGAGCTAAAGCAGCAACACAGCAGCCAATAGGGTTACCCAATTTGCCCAAGATCTAGCAGGCCAAGAACATGGAGTTTGGTCTGAATGGTTTTCCATACTTGCTTGGTGAATGAGAAATTAAACAAGAGATGGTCACAAACTACATTGGGGGGAAATATTCAGACCAAATGACACAAGTCTATCTGCAGTGGATAGCCTATTCTGAATGGCAAGCCATGTGACAAAGCTGCATTTTGGAATAAGGGCAGAAAACCAGGCTACCTTATGCCACAAGACCCTAGGAAAGGGAGTTCTCAATTTGTCCCAAAGAGAGGCCACGGTGAACTGCCCATTGGAAGTAAGAGTCCACCTTATTTGATCAGCCCCATTCAACCTGGACTAAACAAGAACGAGCATAGTGTTTCTCACCTCATTTAGTTCAAATGTTCGGGTAATGGGGAACACCCAATTTGAATCATTGATAATGTGAGACAGTATGGTTCCTTTACTCTCAAGAACTCAGAAAAGGAAACTTTAGAAGAAGTACTCACTTTTTCAATCAGGAGAGTCATCAATTGGAGAGGAATCAAGAAGAGCAGTAAGACCTAATCCAAGGTTTAATAGAGCTCAAAAAGACCCAGAAGACGGATTTCGAATATAGTTTTGAAGAGAGGAAACCTTGAAAGGAGTGGCTTCTGCTATGCTTGAAGAGGATTTAGATCCTCTTTCTACTGGAAGCCATGTTGGTGGAACAAGGAGGGTTGGAAGGAAGTTCTTCTTCCTTGGAACTTTCAGCACAAGAGGTTGATTCCAAGGAGAAAGTGAAGGAAGAGACAGTCAAACCAACCAATGAGATTTCGAGCATTTAGTTTGGGAGACAACCTGAAGTCCAAATCAATATGGTTTATCCCTGTTCTATGGATTTCTTCAGAAATGGGAAACATCTTCGAAAAAAGATGATGCAAGGTTGAATTTGAGCAAATCTGACATCTCTGAAGACACACGCAGTAATGATGAACTTACCATCATTTGCCATGATTGTTATTTGGAAGAAGTGGCTCAAGTAGAAATGGACGAGGATTTGATATGCGAAATTGAGCAAAATAAAGAGAGCTTAAAGGTAAGTTCGAAAGAAAGCGCTAGCTTTGTGCCAGATTCTACGTCTCATATCGAATATCCATTGGTAATTGATCTAAATTATGTTGATATTTCATATCCATTCAAGCTACCTATTAATGCCATGAGACAACATTTAAGGCCTTTATACATCACAGAATGTTTCGATGGAATTCCCCTTAATAGAATTTTTGTGGATAATGGGGCTGCAATAAACATTTTGCCCTTTCGAACCCTGAAAAAGTTAGGGAAAAGAAGAGCAAAATTGATCCCAACGAGCACATCCATTGTAGGATTTACGAGGGAAAGCCAACATGCAAAGGGAATAATCTCAATTAGACTGGCAATAGGTGGTATAGAAACTGATACTGCTTTCTTTGTAGTTGATACATATGTTAAATATAATGCTTTATTAGGAAGAGATTGGATCCATGTTAATGGATGTATTCCTTCTTTTATGCATCAGGAATTAATGATTGTCAAATATGAGAAAGGCAAAGAAATGGGTGTTGAAGGAATCAAAGCTGATCCACATCCCTTTAGTGCCACTACAAACTCCAGTCACCCAATAGGAAAGATACAGTATTAGTTAGCCAACCACAACTAGATGGGAGAGTAAACCAACTTTGGCTTCCCCATGATCTCCCAAGATTTATTAGCTTTGCTGAAGCAGAAATGTACAAGTTAAATGTAGTTCCTTTAAGTGAACTACTCTAGGCTCCACTAACCCAACGAATGAGCTGGAATTGGGAGAATTGGCAGAACTGAAATCAAAGTTGAAACAAGTTGTTGATTATGAATCAGACACCCCAAAGGATGATGCTACTTGGATGTAAGTCCAAAGAAGAGGCTGAAGAAGAAGCCAACTCAATAGCTTTAGTAAGATATGTTGCTTTAGGAATCGAACAAAAGATTCAAGAAGACAATATAAGGGAAAATGTTTTATTAGATAAGCCTTATGTGGAGGACAAACAACTGACATCTAAGGAGCAAATCGAATCCTAAGATCTTTTGGAAGAAGTAAAGTTGAGAGACAAAGACAATCCTAATCCAGTGTTTATTAACCAACAACTTGAACCAGATATGAAAGCAAAGTTAATAGAATTGTTAAAAGCCAACAAAGAATGCTTTGCTTGGAATTCTAAGGAACTACCTGGATTGGACAGAGGATTGGAGGAGCATAGGTTACCTATCAAGCCACAGTTCAAACCTGTCAAACAACCAACCAGGAAGATGAGTCCAGAAACTATTGCAGGTGTTAAGAAAGAGATGCAAAGTGCAATCCTGTGATGGTCTTTACTCTTTTGTTGCCACATTGTCTATGGAGCTTCTTGTTACCTAGATAGGCAACAACTTTGGGTAGCTTTACAACAGCTCTGTATTGCCCCTTGGGTCGTATTAGGTGATTTCAATGCCATAAAGTCTCCCATGGAAAAAGTTTGTGGGGATAGAACCTGGTTGCCCTGGATGGAGGAGTTTAATTCTTGCCTCCAATCAACTGAGTTAGTTGATCTCAGATACTCTGGTTGCCAATACACTTTCTCTAACAAGCAACTAGGAGATGCCCATATCAGCACCAAGATTGATAGGGTTTTAGTCAATGAAAGTTGGATCAAAGACTTCTGTTGGTCCAATGCTCATTTTCTCAGCCCTGGAGTGTCTGATCACTCCCCTGTTGTTATGTATTTGACAGCTGCCTCACCCCCAAGGAAAAGTCCTTTCAGGTTATTTAACTTTTTGGCTGACCACCCAAAATTCCTTGACACTGTTCAGCAGGTTTGGAGGAAAGTAATAATTGGTAATCCAATGTTCTATGTCTGTGAGAAACTTAAACACTTGCAGGAGGACCTTAAACACTTGAATACCAATGAGTTCAGGGAACTATCTACAAGGGTGGCCTCCTATAAATAGTAATTGGAAGCCATCCAAAGAGAGCTTGGCTCTGACCCCAGTGATCCCTCTAAACAAGCCACTGAAAGGGATCTGTGTAAGCAGTACCTTGTTTATGCTAGAGCGAAAGTAAGTTTTGCCAAGCAAAAGTCAAGAATTCAGTGGTTAAAGTTAGGGGATCAATGTTCCTCATTCTTCTTCAAAACCATTAGCAATTCAAGAAATAGGAACAGAATTTCTAGCTTGGTTTTAGAAGATGGTTCTATCACCCAGGACATTGAGTTGGTTAAGAACACTTTCATCAACTACTACAACTTGTTAGGTACCAAACAACTAAGTACTTACTTTGGATCCTCTAGAGTGCAATAACTCATCACTAGGAACTTTCCCCTTCCCAAAGTTTGGAAATGGTGATGGAAGTAACTGACAAAAGAGATCAAGGACACTTTCTGCTCTCTTAATCCTCAAAAAGCACCTAGCCCAGATGGTTACAATGCTGCATTCTTCCAAAAAGCTTGGCCAGTAATAGGCCATGAGGTGACCTCAGCTGTTAAGCTCTTCTTTAGATGTGGTTAGCTTTTGAAGAGGGCTAATGCTAAATTAGTGGCCTTGGTACCTAAAGTCCCCAATCCTTCTAAGGTAGGGGATTATAGGCCTATCTCATGTTGTAGTGTAGTCTACAAATATATAGCTAAAATCCTAGCTAACAAAATCAAACCTTTCCTTCCTTCCCTTATTGATCCTGCCCAATATGGATTTGTCCGGGGAAGAAAGGTAGCTGATAACATTTTCCTTACTCAAGAATTAATGAAGGGTACCATAAACATTCCTCATCCCCTAGGTGTGCAATGAAGGTGGATATTATGAACGCTTATGATAATGTCAGATGGGATTTCCTGTGGGATGTCCTTGCCTCCATGAATTTCCATCCTAAAATGATCCAATGGTTGAAAGCTTGTGTCTCCACAGCTAATTACTCCCTGTGCTTTAATGGGGAGGCAATAGGATACATTCCTGGGCAGAAAGGTTTAAGACAAGGTGATCCTTTGTCTTCTTACTTGTTTGTGATTGTCATGGAAGTTTTGACTTGTATTCTTAAGGAAAAGTCTCTACTTCCTGATTTTAAGTTCCATTGGAAATGTGGCTCCACCAAACTTGTCAATCTTTGCTTTGCAGATAAGATCATCTGCAAAGGTGAGGTGGGTTCCATTACTCAAATTAAAAATTCTCTGGCTGAATTTGAGAATTTGTCTGGTCTGTCTCCAAGTCCTACCAAGAATAACATTTTCTTCTCTGGTGTCAATCCTTCCACAAAAGCATCCATTTTGAATATTGTAGGTTTCCAATAGGGGTCTTTACCTGTAAGGTACTTGGGGGTACCTCTTCAGTCCACCAAACTCAAGCACACTGACTGTAAAGTCATGGTTGACAGGATTTTAGCCGAAACTAAGTCATAGGTATTTGTCTTATGCTGGCAGAATTCAATTAATAAAATCAATTCCATTTTCAATGCAAACTTACTGGTCATCTCTCTTTATTATCCCTAAGAGGGTAATTAAAGAGGTTGATTCCATTCTTAGAGCTTTTTTTTGGTCAGGTCTTGACCTTAAGAAGACTGGTGCAAAAGTTTCATGGGAACATTTTTGTTCTCCTTTTCAAGAAGGTGGTTTGGGCTTTAAATCTATGGAGATTTGGAACAAGGCTGCTGTAGCCAAGCACATTTGGTTCCTTGTCTCTAGTGGGGAGCAATCTATTTGGTGCCAATGGGTTAAGTCTTACTCACTTAAGCGTAACAGTTTTTGGAGTGTTAAAACTCTAAGTGACCCCTCCTGGGTTTGGAGGAAAATCCTTAACCTTAGATCACTCATTTAGCCCCACATTAAGTATAAAATTGGAGATGGCCAATTAACCTCATTGTGGTTTGACAACTGGCATCCTCTTGGCCCTCTTTTGCCCAAGTTTGGACCTAGAATTGTCTACGATTCTGGGCTACTCAAGGATGCCACTGTGAAAGATATCATTAGGAACAATCAATGGGCCTTCCTTGCGACACAATCTCTTGATCTTAATGATGTGAGATCTGAATTACATTCTATCCCCATCAATGTTTCCATTGGGGATAGATATATTTGGACACTCACTGCATCTGGTAAATTCACCATCTCATCCCTATGGGATTATTTGAGGACACACTTCCTGCTATCACTTGGTATAAAGTGGTATGGTTCTCTGGTCATATTCCTAGGTGCAATGTGATTTCATGGATGGCCATTCTAAATAGGTTATATACTGAGGATAGATTAGTTACGTTTGGCATGAAATCTACCTCCATTTGTAGTTTGTGTTTGGGTGTTGAATCTTGTGATCACCTTTTTTTTTGAGTGCCCCATGGCTACACAGATTAGGGGAAATCTATCCCCAAAGACCCCTCATATAGCAGGGTTGACATCCTGGCAGCAATGGGTGAGTAGGTTGTCCACTTTACAAGGTAAATCTTTGGCCACCACAATTGTTAAACTTGTTTTCACAATCTATGTGCACCAATTATGGCTTGCGAGGAATTATAGAAAGTTCCAGAATCTTAGTTGCCCTCCAGGAGTGGTTGCTAACAAAATTTCAAATGAAGTTAGATGTAGGCTGTTGTCCATATCCAAATTCAAGGGACCTTCTCATTTACTATCTATGTGGAATATTCATGATTAATCTATTACTTGTTAGAATGAAAAGTGGCTTCTACTCACATAATTACATTTGCAGGTCTCTGGTCAAGGGGTGCAGCTTCAAAGCTATATCCCTTGATCTTATAAGCCTCCATTTTCAGAAGGTTGGTTCACAGGTGATTCAGAAGGGTTCAGTAGTAAATTTCCACCCTTTGGGCTCCTATTACTTCTATGTATTCAGTTGGTTATCTTACTCCTTTTAGCTGCCTTAGAATTTATTGCAGTTGTGGATCCTTACTATATTGTGAATTGTCCTAGTGAGTTGTGTGCTAGATCCCCAACATTCCTTGTGAAAGGAGGTAATAATTAGTGGGGGAATCATGTGAGAATCAGTAGAGGGAGAAGGTGGATCCTCAGCGCTTGGTATTGTTTTTGAGAGTGGGAGGTGTGAGGTTTCTAGGGAGTAGTGGTGAGTAGTATAAATACCAAGTGCTTCCCTTTGTTGCCCCTTGCTGTGTTCTTTGTAGTGAGGTTGTTGCTCACTTTTACAATCTGCTTGCTGGATGACATTTGATGCTAAGGGTGCTGAATCATAACTAACCATATTACAATTAATCATATCTGAATTTGGTGGCACTTGTATGCTTTTGGATAATGCACATATTGCTGCTACTGCTACAGATTCATAAGACTACTGTTAGTGATCATCTCAGAACAGCAATAGTGGTATCTGCTGTTCTCAGTTCTGTCCTACACCTGATTGATTCTACAGTCGTGCATTGTGCATGTACTTGTGTCCCAAGTATGTGATACCTCAATGTGTTGATTTTTTTACAACTACTGTGTCTTTTACCTGTTCACGCATCTGTATTTGCTTGGCTGCTTTGAATGACTCTAGCTGTACATAGCTGTTCCTATTTACAGCTCGTCAATTTGTTTTGACCTATCCTTGGGGGTTATCCCTAGGAATGTTTATGCTTTTCTAGGGGGCATGTCCCTAGCTTGTTTGCTTCTAGTTTTTGCTATAAGAAGTAGTGTGGCTGCGTTGTGCCTACTTATCATAGCTGGTTGCTTTTAGTTCCTCTTGCTGTTGCTGTACATAGCTGGCTGCTCCTATTTTTCGTTGCTTACTGCTGCTACTGCTGCTGCTGTTTGCTGTTATAATAGCATTCGTTAGTGATCTGCTGCTGCTGATATTCCTTCCATCTACAATTGGACTGTCCGAACTAATACATAGAGTTCCTTACTGCCAGTTTGTCACGGTGAAGTTACTTCTATTTACAATTGCTGCTGCTGCTCTAGTAAGCCACTGCTGCTACTGTAGTGTTGCTATAGTGCTGCTCCAGTAAGTCACTATTGCTATTTTCTAGCTGTAGTGCTGCTGCCATTCTGCTGTCCTAGTTTAATCTATCAGTTGGTAGTGTTTTCCTTCCCTCTTACTAGATGGATTGGAAACATCGAATATCATTTTGCCCATGTAGCCATTTGGCATAAACATTCTTTTTTTTTTTTGGTAAATGCATAAACATTCTTCTTTACTCTTGTTTGTTTTCCCTTTTTTTTTTCTTGGGGTACGCCCCTTGTAGGTTGTACGTTATCCTCTTTTTTATTTCAAGCTATTTTACCCAAAAAAAAAGAAAGAGATGCAAAGGCTTCTCGATGCGGGTTTCATTAGGACAACCGGGTATCTTGAGTGGCTATCTAATGTAGTTCCAGGGCCTAAAAAGAATGGAAGCATAAGAATTTGTGTCAACTTTCGAAATCTTAACACTACAACCCCCTAAGATGAGTATCTATGCCTAATGTGGATATGCTTATAGACAGTTCAGCTGGGCACAAGATATTATCCATTTTAGATGGCCATTTGGGATACAATCAAATCTGTATAGCAAAAGAAGATGTGCATAAAATAGCTTTTCCATGCCCTGGTAACATTGGAATTTTTGAATGGGTCACAATGCCATTTGGGTTGAAAAATGCTGGAACTACTTATCAGAGAGCTATGAATACCATATTTCATGATTTAGTTGGAAGCTTTCTAGAATGTTACACAGATGATATAATTCTGAAGTCAAGTTCCAATGATGATCACCTTGAACATTTAGAAAAGGCATTTCGACAAATGAAGCACTATCAGCTAAATTAAATCTAGAAAAGTGTGCTTTTGGAGTATCAGTTGGTAAATTTCTAGGATATTTAGTCCATAACAAAGGAATACAGGTTGACAAGAATAAAGCAAAGGCTATTATTGAAGGCAAGCCACCTTCCAACAAGGAGTTACAAAGGTTTCTTGGTCAATTGAATTTCCTTCAAAGATTTATATCTAATACTGCAGGAAAGACTAAAATTTTCTCTTCTTTGTTGAAGCTGAAGGAGGGAGAAGCATTCAAGTGGTCTAACGAGCATGATGATGCTTTCGAAGCCATTAAGGAGTACTTAACCAGTCCACCCATGTTGACGCCTCCTATCAAAGGGAAGCCAGTAACGTTGTATCGAGCAACAACTCAAGACAATGAAGATGGCAAGGAGAGAGTTGATTATTATCTTCATAGGTTTTTAAACTCCTGTGAATGCAAGTATGCTGCAATAGAGAAATTATGTTTAGCTTTATTTTATGCTTCTAAGAAACTCAGGCACCATTTGTTGCCAAGAGTAACCTATGTTATTTCTTAAACTGATGTAATTAAGAATATGCTTTCGAAGCCTGTGCTTAGTGGGAAGATTGGGAAATGGATTGTGTCACGTCCTCGATTTTCAACATAAATAAATAATCCTTTTCGATAGAAGAATCCTCGTATTACATAGATAAATACCCAAAAGAGTTCCCACTTGTGTAATTTACAAAACAAGTCCCCAAGATTAAGGTTATACAATTTTGGCACTACAGCCCAAATAAACTCAAGTACGACTACTAACAAGTTATTAAATTACAAATGGTTTAGTCAAAAGGGAATTCTTGAATGAATAGTTACAGCCCATCTTTATAAAAGAAAGTCAATTGCAAAGATAATTAAGTAACTAATATTGATAGCTTCCAAAAAGTCTTTCACTTCCAAGCACACAAAGCATGCGAGCTATTGTCCAGCATTTTGTTCTGAAAAGAAAGATTAGGTTGAGCTACACTAGCCCAGTAGGAAAATCTTTACCAATTCTATGTATAAATATGAAGTCAAGTGGAAAATGAGATGACAAGGAGATGTAGTTCAATCAGGAGATAACAACAAACTCTTAGGTGTATCAACATTCATTACGATCACTAAAGGACATGCCATGATCACAAAAGTCACACAATTCACAAGACTCATGCACTCTACCAACTCAACACAACTCGCTATCCCAAATTCCCACCATCGGTATTTCCACCCCTTGCGTTACCATATAGCACTACGAGGATTACCGTGTTACCACCCCTTGCGTCACAGTGACCCCTAACGACTCGAGTCACCGTATTACCACCCCTTGCGTTATGAGACCCGTCTAAATCTCCGTATAACCATATCCCTTGCGTTACGAGACTCCCTAAACCAACTTCCGACTCAAACAATAGCTTTCTCACACAATATACAAGTTAAGACTCCCCCATGATCACATTCATAGATGAGACTTCATACAACATGCCTACGTTATCACAAATATGCATAAACATTCACAAGTGCCAACAATCAATAGGAAGTATTTAAATGAAATTTCAACTCAGCAATTCCTTATTTGTTCCTCACTAACAGAAGTCCAGTGGGTCAAGAATATCATCCACTAATCATAGGAAGTCATAATGGCAAAAAGAAGAATCATTGGGGTAGCCAATAGATGTTGGGAGACTGACACACCCCCACTCTAATGGTCATAACTTTCTGTGTACTTATATTCTTTAGATGATTTTTGTGGCAATGAAAAGCTAACTTCAAGACCTTCGAATCGATATAAAATTTGTATGAAACAGACATGGGACAAAGAAGTTATGGCCATTTAAAGTTGTGCTGAAACCCAGACGACGAGCAAAATTTCAAAAGAAGGTAGGGATCGATCCCCCCATCAGTAGGGATCGATCCCTGGGCTTGCTGGACCTGAAATGAAAAGGGGGATCGATCCCCCAAGTTTAGGGATCGATCCCTATGCGATTTTGGTCTATTTTCTGTAGATTTCGACAGCTTTCGAAATGAACAAAGGGACATGATCAAAGCCCGATTCTAACACCCACCCAACATATAAACACATAAAAGAGGTAAAGAAGTCCCTACCTCGCGACGAACACCAAGATCTACGAGACTTGAGCAAGTCCTAGCCTCTTTGAACTTCAAATCTTTGATTCAACCTTTGACCCAAGGATTTTCGAGTTCAAGAACGCAAATGAAAGGCCGGAGGGTTGGTGATTCTTGAAGTTCTTGAGAGATTGAGTGGAGTTTGAGAGAGAGAGAGAGAGAGAGAGAGAGAGAGAGAGAGAGAGAGAGAGAGAGAGAGAGAGAATCAACTGGGAAGGAGAGGGGGACGGATGAGAGAGAGAGAATAGGAGACACAATTATCTCCTATGCCACACACACCCACTATTTATACCCTCATATCTTTAAATTACACACACGCTCTCTCAAGTCTCTATCCTTCCACTTCAATCTTCAATTCAATTTACCACCAAATAAATCCTACTTTTCCAATTAAGCAATTAATAAACATTTCAATAATTTTTTTTTCTGGGTCTCTACAGTCTATCCTTCTTAAAGAAATTTTGTCCTGAAATTTACAACTCAAGCCAACTAAGGTCATGCATCAAGTATACATGCTCATGCTGCAACACATAGTGCCAAAAAAAAAAATTAACAATCATAAAGTCGAAATTCTAGACTCATAGTAATTCAATTTGAAAATAATTGTGGATACTTCTCTCTTTAACCTTGTCCTCCCTTTTTTTTTTTCAAGTCGATTCTTCCTTACCTCGATTTCTCCAAAGGACTCTTACTAACAGGATTGTTGTCTCCCTCAAAACTTGTTCACGTCAATCTAAGATACGTGTCAGTTTCCCCTCTGGATATGCATCGACATCTAATCCTCCTTATCAAATTACGATGTTCACAGATACCTAAAGTTCGAGCCTTTATACAATAGTTCTAATTCTCACATAATCACACGATAATCACATCGAGATCTAACAATTGGTGCCCCCACGTTCTCCAAATTCTTACATTCACATTCCCATTCCGTATATCTTATTCAAATAAGTACTCTTCAACCTACCACAAAGGATGCATCAAAATGTTCATGAAAACTCTAATCCTTATCTTCCTCGATTAACATCAACCAATAAATCAAAATTTTCACATAGCAGGCTAGAGTACTCAAATAATCTCTATCGTAATAAAATCAATAAAGTTCTCATCCACCTATTGGCATTCTGAGTGAATTCTCAAAAGTTATCTAATCACTTGGTACCATTTGATCTATTATATGCTTCATGCAACAGAAAATGGTCTCCTTTCTTGTCACATGAGATTAAGCCCTCCGAAGTTGCATGAACCATCTTGAATTCATAACTCCAATTTAAACATTTCCACCCTGTGGCATCCGGATTCAAATGTATCCCCACGAGATTATAGCTGAGTATGCACGGTTCGTCGAAAGAAATAACTAAAACTCTTAGAATAGGAGTGACCTAACTTACAAACAAGGTTGACAATCACCGAACGGATCCAAATTAAACTTAGTTTTGTAAGTAACCCAAGATCCAATGATCCAACTACATGCTGATTTATCATCCTTGGTTCCATTATGAACACCAATCTGTCAAAGTTAAGCTCCTTACGCTTCAAGGCTATTAACAATTCTTTCGGTTCCAATGGCCTACTTATTCGGTAAATTATGCCTTTTATTCCTCATGGTACACATGTCTTGCGATACAATATTGAAACAATCTAGATGAGCCCTCAAATCCACTACCTCTCGTACCACGAGCTAGTAATTAACCACTCTGAACTAGGAATTGATACACCACGGAAGCCTCTCGCATCCAGTTCTCTAATCGTGTCATACAAAAATAATAATAATAATAATAATAATAATAATAATAATAATAATAATAGCAGGGAAACAAATTTTTTTTTAAGTCAAATAAATTTACTCTACGCTCCTCAAACTTAGCTTCCTATATATTGTTGATGCTAGCAAAAGAGAACATATGCCAGATTCCAATGACATAGATAATAAATACTCTTCAAACCAAACTTTAATACAACATCAAAGAACTCACACGACTACCCTGTTTGACCTCATAAATCTCTGATTAACACTTATTGTGTCCTCCCTCATGTCCCCTCATTCCTACATTTTCATGTTAACGACAGCATGCCATGGTTTCACTTATTTTCACACACCCACAACTTATCGTTCGGGCACAAGTTATCACATATCAAAATCCCATTACACTAAGCTTCTTCCCCCTTTTTTTTTTTTAACATGCAATCATTTCTCATAAACTTTTCACGATGACAATCGCACTTCAAGAATCAACAAGTCGTCCTAGCAAACAACATACCAAGTTGATATCAAAATAATAAACCATAATAATCGGGAAGGCTATATAAAGAAAGAGAAAGATAACAAGCACAGACACACACATATATATTTTTTTCAACCCACTCTATCACCTCAAGTTCACCATTCTTATATGATTACTCTGTTTCATCCCAATTCCCATTAGTAGTTATCAAAACCATTTTCATATACAACTTTTCAATTTTAAAGCATTTGTCTTGTCTCCCCCCCTTTTTTTTTTCCCATCATAAACACAGATTTCAAGTTTGAGAGTAACAACACGCAACTAAGGCATGGACAAAGACATTTCACAATTTAGCTCACGGGCTCATACTCATAACACTCTGCATTTCCACCCCTTGCGTTGCAGCAAAATACTTACCTTCCAATTTCCTTTGCTACTACCACACAATCTTATTCATTAGAACAATTTCAATCTCTATTATAAAACACAATGGTGTGGGGACAAGTTGTTGCAATGGTTGAGATTGAATTGATCTAATGGTTGAGGTGAAATTTCCCTTTTATTAAATTGTCCAGCCTCTTTCATTTAATTACATAATTGCCACCGATCAAAATTACACAGAGTTCTCCTCCTCTCTCTCTCTGATCCCACACAAACACTACCTCACCCAGACCATCTCTCATATTCTCATGCGCCCTTTTCTCCTCACTATCCTCCACCACTCACGACGGCATTGACCCGCCTTTCAAGCTCTCCACAATTGATACCCCTCGCCGCTCTCTAGCTTTTGCTCATGGTTTAAATCTAACGGAAGGGTACAAATCAATTCCAATCGGGGTGGGCAGTGCCGTAGGCACGGGCAAGCGCTAGCACTAAATATTTGTCTAACCCCAATTTATAATGAAACACACCCATCAAACCAACTTCAAAGATCGATTAAGCATAAATCAACTCATTTTCACAATTTCAATAAGGACACAAAATCAAATCTTTCACATAGCAAATCAACTCATTGTCGCCATCAACCAAATAATCTCCACATCAAATCATTCTAACGCGCCTTCATTCATCGACAATGCATATTATTTACACCACAGAAGTTCTAACCCAAAATGCATAACATTCAATCATTTCTCATAAACTTTTCACGATGACAATCGCACCTCAAGTATCAACAAGTCTTCCTACCAAACAACATACCAAGTTGATATCAGAATAATAAACCATAATAATCGGGAAGGCTATAAAGAAAGAGAAAGATAGCAAGCACAGAGACACTTTTTTTTTTTGTGCAACCCACTCTATCAACTCAAGTTCACTGTTCTTATATGATTACTCTGTTTCATCCCAATTCCCATTAGCAGTTATCAAAACCATTTTCATATAAAACTTTTCAATTTTCAAGCATTTGTCTTGTCTTCCTTTTTTTTTTTTACCCATCATGAACACAGATTTCAAGTTTGAGAGTAACAACACGCAACTAAGGCATGAACAACGACATTACACAATTTAACTCATGGACTCATATTCATAACACTCTGCATTTCCACCCCTTGCGTTGCTACAAAATACTTACCTTCCAATTTCCTTTGCTACTACCACACAATCTTATTCATTAGAACAATTTCAATGCTAAATATTTGTCCAACCCCAATTTATAATGAAACACACCCATCAAACCAACTTCAACGATCGATTAAGCATAAATCAACTCATTTTCACAATTTCAATAAGGACACAAAATCAAATCTTTCACATAGCAAATCAACTCATTGTCGCCATCAGCCAAATAATCTCCCCATCAAATCATTCTAACACGCCTTAATTCATCGACAATGCATATTATTTACACCACAGAAGTTCTAACCCAAAATGCATGTCATATCACAATAGGTTGATAATAGCAATCCATTTATCGCACCCCACGTATCTAACAAATATCTAAGCCTCAATTTTGCGCAGCGACATCAAGCAATCTAATATAAGTGAATCAATAATCACGGCACCATGAACGCTCCCACATCAACCTTTTAGTCCTTAAGTTGTCATTATATATATAGTTTCTCATCTATCCAATCCCTTTTGACCTATTTTCCATTTCAATCCTGATCTCTCATCGTATAACTTCAATCCATTATCATGTGATTTCATAGTAAGTGTTCATGTCCTCCACGGTTGTCAGTCTCAAGTTTACATCACAGAATACCCTCGTACGCGATCTCTAAACTCAAATTTCTTAACTCATAGCATCCACCTTCCCCAATCACCAATCACCCCAAAATTTTCACCATTCCAATTCTGGACACCGACTACACTGCACTTTGTTATCAACTATAATAGATCACATTCGTATCGCCCTAGCTTTAAACAAATTTCTTACCGCATAACTAACATTAACCACTCGCCTTACAATTGTCCTTAATTTTCCCTCCCCTTTTTTTTTTACCAGATGATACCGCCACTATTTTCCCACCAACCCACTATAAAGACACTATCACAGCAATCTCAACAATGACTACAATGTTACCAAAACACTTTCTTCAAGATCAAGTAGTTATTCAAGCAAAATATTCAAAGCACCCAACCTCGAAAGACGGTTGGTTTCTTTTAGCTAGGGGTTGTAACACTTTACACCATGTCTTGATATTAAACTGAACTTATAAAAGTCACTATAGACAACTTTCCTTACTAGTTTCATTTATAAACTTAATAATTTCCTACCAAGACAAGGAAACACACATCTTTGAAATATAGAGACACATATCCACAATGAACTTTTCAGGCAACACCGAATCGTTACGCATGCATACTCCTTATAATCTTACTCTTTAGTCTTTTGCAACTATAATCTTCACATCAAGGTAATCTCATCTTCAAAAGTGTGAAATCAACAAACGAGAACAAAATCTATTACTAAGATATCACCTAATCTATCCATTTTTCAGTTCCATAGCAAAAGGAAAATCTTTTACCGAGCCCACGTTCCAGATATTCAATCTTGAAGTCAGCGGTGGCCAGCTGTACTTCAAATAAAACATCCAAAAGTAGGTTCTTAAAATCTTAGGAGATTGAGTTTTATATATACCAAATCTAGTCGCATTTAGCATTCAAGATATTCCTTAACATAAGCATATTAAATGCACTATACATTCAAGCTTTACCATTTTAGATAAAACACTAAAATCAATCATCACGCTCTAGTTTTCGACCTTGGTCTCAAACCAATGAGTCCTTTTTAGAATCAAATTAGCAAGTGATAACGATAATTAAACACATGTTTCTATTAGAAGATGCCAAAAGTAATCCAACCCTCCAAGTTTCCTTTGTCAACCAACCTCCTTGAATCCCATGCACAAAATCACTAAACAATTAATTCCAAGACTGAAATCAACTCCATAATTTTTACTTTATCTTTACTGTAACGTAAGTGAACGATTTCTCCAACACCTCACATCCCATTTACACTTCCTCGAATAAGTACATCATGCACAATCTTCAACCTCACAAAAGTTCACAAACTCAGATTCGAGTCAAATATCATGGTACCCTAACAACTCAAACCAATCCCTTGGTTAGGCCCGAATTCATACACCACATAGAAATACAAACAAGTCATTTTAAAGCAAGTAGGGTCACACAAGCATATACGTCACATAGCACGAAGCACATAAGCATGTAAGCGAAAGGCAAATGATCGCATATAAACCTTATTCATCAATACCATGCAGTAATCAAACATTGAATAGTACATACAACAACTACCAAGTCCACACATCCCCCCCTTCACACGTGCCAACATGACCACGCCAATCACGTGATAATGAATGCAATGTCACATTGTCCAAGTAAGGTCGATTCTCAAGAGCACACATATGTCATTCAAAGGACGTGACATTTTGAACCCATGAGACTAGAAGTCTCCCCACGGTCTCAAAGTATTCAAACCTAAGCGCTCTGATACCAATTTGTCACACCCTCGATTTTCAACATAAATAAATAATCCTTTTCGATAGAAGAATCCTCGTATTACATAGATAAATACCCAAAAGAGTTCCCACTTGTGTAATTTACAAAACAAGTCCCCAAGATTAAAGTTATACAATTTTGGCACTATAGCCCAAATAAACTCAAGTACGACTACTAACAAGTTATTAAATTACAAACGGTTTAGTCAAAAGGGAATTCTTGAATGAATAGTTACAACCCATCTTTATAAAAAGAAAGTCAATTACAAAGATGATTAAGTAACTAATATTGATAGCTTCCAAAAAGTCTTTCACTTCCAAGCACACAAAGCATGTGAGCTATTGTCCAGCGTTTTGTCCTAAAAACAAAGATTAGGTTGAGCTACACTAGCCCAGTAGGAAAATCTTTACCAATTCTATGTATAACTATGAAGTCAAGTGCAAAATGAGATGACAAGGAGATGTAGTTCAATTAGGAGATAACGATGAACTCTTAGGTGTATCAACATTCATTCTGATCACTAAAGGACATGCCATTATCACAAAAGTCACATGATTCACAAGACTCATGCACTCTACCAACTCAACACGATTCGCTATCCCAAATTCCCACCATCGGTATTTTCACCCATTGTGTTACCATATAGCACTACGAGGATTACTGTGTTACCACCCCTTGCGTCATAGTGACCCCTAACAACTCGAGTCACCGTATTACCACCCCTTGTGTTACTGAGACTCGTCTAAATCTCCGTATTACCACCCGTTGCGTTACCAGACTCCCTAAACCAACTTCCGACTCAAACAACCGCTTTCTCACACAATATACAAGTTTAAGACTCCCTCATGATCACATTCATAGATGAGACTTCATACAACATGCCTACGTTATCACAAATATGCATAAACATTCACACGAGTGCCAACAATGAATAGGAAGTATTTAAACGAAATTTCAACTCAGTAATTCCTTATTCGTTCCTCACTAACGGAAGGCCAATGGGTCAAGAATATCATCCACTAATCTAGAAGACATAATGACAAAACAAATTCATTGGGGTAGCCAATGGATGTTGGGAGACTGACACACCCCCATTATAACGGTCATAACTTTTTGTGTACTTAGAGTTTCTAGGTGATTTTGGTGACAATGAAAAGTTAACTTCAAGACCTTCGAATCGATGTAAAATTTGCATGAAACAGACATCAGACGAAGAAGTTATGGCCATTTGAAGTTGGGCTGAAAGCCAGAAGAAGAGCAAAATTTCCAGAGAGGGGAGGGATCGATCGCCCCATCACCAGGGATCGATCCCTGGGCTTGCTGGAAAGGAAATGAAAAGGGGGATCGATCCCCCAAGTTTAGGGATCAATCCCTACGCGATTTTGGGCGATTTTCTGTAGATTTCGACAGCTTTCGAAATGATCAAAGGGAGATGATCAAAGCCCGATTCTTACACCAAACCAACATATAAACATATAAAAGAGGTAAAGAAGTCTCTACCTCGCGACGAACACCAAAATCTACGAGAGACTTGAGCAAGTTCTAGCCTCTTTGAACTTCAAATCTTCGATTCAAGTTTGACCCAAGGATTTTTGAGTTCAAGAACACAAATGAAAGGCCGGAGGGTTGGTGATTCTTGATGTTCTTGAGAGATTGAGTGGAGTTTTGAGAGAGAGAGTGAGAGAGAGAGGAGGAGGGAGGGGGGGGGGGGGGGGGGGGGGGGGGGGGGGGGGGGG